>JAAGEH010000935.1:0-13658 GCA_011751065.1 Lasiurus cinereus | reverse complement strand
GACAAGACAAAGTTCTGATCAAGTCTCCTTTATTCAACAGTAGATCGGGGTATTTATGGGGAGAAGAGGAATGAGAAAGTTAGCGAAAATTCCTAGCCCTAAGGTGAAACGCCTGGCTTTCGGGAGATAGGGAAAGAGATAGCGTTTGGGGTAATAGAAAGCTAGCCCGAGGTTAGTGCTAATGTGGCTCGAGCTTACTACAAAATGGCTATTAAGCACAAGTTTCCCACAGGTCCCCCTTTTCTTTAAACTTTGAAAGGCCGAATATCCTTGAGGGGACTGTGCCTGTCTTAGGTCAGGAACTACCATACGGTAACAACCTACATTTCCCGTCATCGGAAAGCAGGGCAACATAAGACTCAGTTCCTGGCTTAGGCTGTGGTCGGTGTCACGTATAAGTTCCAGTTGCCCGTCTCTGGCTAACCAGCCCAGTGCACCAAGGTGGAAAGCTTGCTATTAGAGTAATTCCTCAATTACTCTATTGAATGTCATCGTATTCCTTGAATATTAGAGTAATTACCTCAGTTACTCTATAGAATGTTATATTTCTCCTTTTCAAGGAGTTTGCAACTTTCCTTTTTGGCCATCTCAAGTTTATGATAAGGGACCTGAATAGATTGCATCTTAACGGCATCCACTTTTTGCTTAATAAAAGCCATCAATTTATTAAAAAGAATAGGTCCTAGCAATAGGATTATTAGTAAGCCAAGCAGAGTTCCTAATAAGGGAAGGAGGTAGGGTAATATTCCATTTACTCCACTCCACAAGGGGTTGTCAAATAGTTTTCTTCTTTTTATTAGGTCTTCTTGTAGCTTCTTTATCTTATCACGAACAATGCCCAATTTATTTGCATAAAAGCAGCATCGTTCCTGTAGAACCAAACAGATCCCTCCCTGTTCTGCTGTCAATAAATCTAATCCTCTTCTATTCTGGAGGACTACCTACGCTAAGGAGTCTGTCTGATCTTCAATATCATAAATAGTACTGGATAAGGCCTGAACATCATCAACCAGCTGATTAGAGAGTTTAGTATATGAATGAACGGCAACTCCTAATCCTGCTGTTCCTGTAGCTAAAGTTCCAGAAACCCCTAATACTACTAATAGGGGAAATATTCTCAGGGCGAGTTTTCGTCCCTGGAGTTATCCTCAACTTCTTGAGTTTGAATGATTTGTTTAACTAAGCATTTGAAAGGAAATGAACTCTCCTCCATCTTGTCCTATAGGGCTGGGACCCCTGCCTAAAACCCCTCCCTTTTCTGGGAGTGGCCACAGGTGTGCCAGCAATGTCTTAACTTCCCGACCCCCACCCAAATGGACCAATGAAGCTCCAGGGACACAGCTAAGGTCCTAATTAGGCTTAACCACAGAAAGACCCCAATTCAAGTGACCAATCTCTGTAACCTTCATCACTTTCCCAAGCCCCCTAATTATCCGACCCCATAAAACTCAATGTTTCCGCCCGGTCCGCTCTCTCGCCTCGCTGCTGCATCAGAAAGAGGCTGAGAGCCAAACCCGGGTTTGAATAAAGACTCTTTGCTTTTGCATCGGAAAAGGCTCCTTAGTGGTGGATTATTGGGGACCCCGAACTCTCGGCACAACATTTGGGGGCTCGTCCGGGGATTCCCAATACCCACGAGGGACCCCGATCCGGAGAGTCTGTTTCTGTTCTGTGTGCGAGCTCGCTTCTGAAGTCTGTAGTGCCCAAAATGGTCTAGGTGGACGCACTAGTGGATCTCGGGCGGGGGGAGGGTCAGAGGACGCTCTGCTTCCCCACGAGGGACGTGGAATCCCCTCACAGGAGGGATGTGGAATCCCCTCAAACCTCTGGGACGAAGTGGGTGGCTCCTACGGGTGGGCGCACGGCCATCGTCTAGTGATCGGCTTTATTTCCGCGGGTTGGGGATGCTGCTTTGGATGTTTTTGATCGGCTTTATTTCGAGGGTCGGGAAGGCTGCTTTGGATGTTTTTATCTGTTTGATCAGTTTGTGTGTTTTTGTGTACTTTTGTGAGCTCATTGGACAGAAGTTATGGGACAGACTCAGGCTACCCCCTTGAGTATTATGGTTGATCATTTTAGAGAGGTTAAGAGAAGGGCTAACAACCTCAGTTTAGAAGTGAAGAAAAGCAGAGGGCAAAAATTTTGTTCCAGCACGTGGCTGGCCCTCAGTACCGGATGGCCGCCAGAAGGGACTTTGGATCTCCCCACCGTTCGCCGGGTCAGAGAAATCATTTCTCGGCCAAGGGGAGGCCATCTTAATCAACTCCCTTACATTATTACTTGGCAGGATCTCGTAGAGGACCCTCCCGTCTGGATTAAACCTTTCCTAGCTCTGCACCCTCCGGAGCCGGAACCCATTCTTGCCTTGCAGGAACCGGAGAAGAAAAAGAAGGCGGTTACTTCAGAGAAGGAGAAGGAAGCCACCCTGCCATCAGCTCCTGATCCCCTCCACCCGGTTTTACAGGGGGGAACAGGAGAAGAGTTAATTTTCCCTCCCCTGTACCGGTTCCCCAGGTTACCGGAAGGGGGCGGGCTTCCGGGTATGGCCGCAGTTCCGGTAGGAAGCCCACCTCTTACCAGGCAAAGGGCTCAGAGGGAATTGCATGTTGGAGCCCCTGACTCCACCATTAAGACTCTGCCCTTGCGAGCTGCGGGGCCCGCCGGACGCGGATGGCAATCAGCCCCATCACTACTGGCCTTTCACCACTAGTGATCTCTATAATTGGAAAGCTCAGAATCCTAAGTTTTCTGAGAAGCTGGAGGGCTTATCGATTTGTTAGATTCTGTTCTTTTCACCCATCAGCCTATTTGTCAGCAGCTTTTGCAGGTCCTATTCACCACCGAGGAGAGGGAGAGGATCCTCAATGAGGCCTGGAAGCTAGTCCCAGGCGTGGACGGGAACCCTAGCACCAACCAGGCTCAGATAGACACCTCCTTTCCCCTGACTAGACCTGAATGGGACTTCAACACGGCAGAAGGTAAGGAGAGGCTCCGGGTCTACCGCCAGACTCTAATGGGGGGTCTCTGCATGGCTGCTAGAAAGCCTACCAATTTGACCAAGATAGGGAACATACAGCAGGAAAGGGATGAACCTCTAGTTGCTTTCTTAGAACGTTTCACTTACACCCCCATGGACCCAGAAGCCCCTGAGAATAAGGCAGCTGTAGTCATGAGTTTTATAGACCAGTCAGGTGCAGACATCAGAAAGAAACTACAGAGAATAGATAGATTTGGAGAAAAAAGTCTTTGGGACTTGCTAACCAAGATTGGAGCCCAAATAACTTTCAGACAAGGGGGGCCCCAGATCACCAATGGTAAAGGCCACACCATGTAGGTTCTGACTCTGAGACTGGAGGATGAGTATCGTCTCCACCAGGGGTGTGGATGGGTGGCTACAAGAATTCCCCACAGCTTGGGCAGAGATGGGGGGAGTTGGACTGGCTGCTCACAGGGCCCCAATCCTGGGGGAGCTAAAGCCTGGAGAAGGCCCAATGAGAGTCAAGCAGTATCCTATGTCCCAGGAGGCCCGGAAGGGAATCCAGCCTCACATCAGGAGACTGCGAAGTCTAGGGGTACTAGTCCTCTGTCAATCTGCCTGGAATAGCCCCTCTTCTCCTGGTCAGAAAGCCTCACACCAATGACTATCGACTGGTGCAGGACCTCCGGGAAGTAAATAAGAGAGCCATGGATATACATCCAACTGTTCCTAACCATACACTCTCCTATGTTCCTTGACACCCTCTAGAGTCTGGTATACTGTATTAGACTTGAAGGATGCCTTCTTCAGCTTGCCACTAGCGTCTCAAAGCCAACCCCTGTTTGCCTTTGAATGGCACGACCCGGAGGAGGAATACAGTGGGCAACTAACCTGGATGTGACTGCCCCAAGGGTTCAAGAATTCGTCTACATTCTTCCACGAGGCACTGCACGAAGACCTCAGTGAGTACAGAAGAGAGCACTCCACTCTCACCCTCCTTCAGTACATAGATGACATCTTGATTGCTGCTGATACCGCCGAAGACTGCGAGTAGGGGACTAGAGACCTGTTGGCCACCCTGGGGACCTTCGGGTATCGGGCTTCAGCAAAGAAAGCTCAAATATGCCAGGAGAGGGTGAGTTACCTGGGATACATCCTGGAGGGTGGACAGCGGCGGTTATCAGATGCTAGAAAAGAAAGTGTCCTGAAGATCCCTGCCCCCAACCCCCGAAGAGAAGTCAGGGAGTTCCCAGGGTCGGCTGACTATTGCTGCGTCTGGATTCTGACAAACTGACCCTAGGACAGGAGATCTGGTTTACAACCCCGAATGCCATTGAGGGGGTCCTAAAATAGCCTAGCAATGCACGTATGACTCACTATCAAAGCTTGCTGCTCAACCGTTCTAGAGTGTGGTTCCATCCAAGTGTGGCCCTCAACACCACTACCCTGCTGCCTGACCCTGACCTAGATGCCCCGCTACATGACTGTGCGGGAATCCCGGAGCGGGTGCATAGACTCCTGAAAGACTTGACTGACCAGCCCCGCCCCCCCCCGATGCAGAGGCCACCTGGTTCATGGATGGAAGCAGCTTCATGCGAGATGGGTGCAGCAGTGGTCACTGACACTGACACTGTATGGGCGGAGGCTCTGCCCCCTGGGACATCAGCTCAGCGAGCAGAACTCATTGCACTCACTAAGGCACTGACACTGGTGGCTGGGAAACGGCTTAACGTCTACACAGATAGCCATTATGCATTTGCTACAGCTCATGTTCACGGAGCGATCTATCAGGAGAGAGGGCTATTGACAGCAAAGGGATGGACAATAAAGAATAAATAGGAAATTCCTGACCTGCTTGCGGCTTTGTGGCTCCCTGCTAAGCTAGCCATTATCCACTGCCAAGGGCACCAGAAGGCAGATGACCCAGTGGCAAGAAGTAACCAAAAGGCTGATCAGGCAGTCAAAGCAGCGGCCTTGACTTTGGTCCCTACCATGGCCTTACAACTACCAGACCTCAGGGACCCAGTCTTGCCAGATCAGCCTGGGTATTCTCAGGAAGAGCTGCAGCGGATCAGGAGGCTTCCCCATGTCCAGGAAATTAAAGGATGGTGGTACACACCAAACAAGGAGCTCATACTACCGGACTGGCTTGGGTTACAGTGTTAGAACACATGCACTGGTCCACTCACCTGGGGGCACGCAAATGAAAGGACTTAATCTGCCATGGCAGAATTAAGACCCACCAACAAGACATCAAAATAGAATAGGTTGTATCCACCTGCAAGACCTGTCAACTCATAAACGCAAGAACCAGGCCGAGTGAAAAAGAAACCCGACTCAGAGGAACCAAGCCTGGAGCACAATGGGAGGTCGACTTCACTGAAATTAAACCAGGAAAGTATGGCTATAAATATCTTTTAGTATTTGTAGATAACTTCTCTGGATGGGTAGGAGCATATGCAGCTAAGCATGAAACAGCTTCAGATGGTAGCTAAGAGGCTGCTAGAAGACATCTTGCCCAGGTATGGTTTTCCCACTGTGATAGGGTCAGACAATGGATCAGCCTTTGTCTCACAGGTAACACAGGCAGTGGCCAAGGCCATTGAGGCAAATTGGAAATTAAGTTGTGTTTATAGGCCCCAAAGTTCAGGTCATGTAGAACGAATAAATAGAACTCTAAAAGAGACCCTTACCAAATTGACCATGGAGACTGGCGGGGACTGGGTGGCTCTCCTTCCACATGCCCTTAATCGGGTGAGGAACTCCCCTACACCCTGGGTTTTACTCTTTATGAAATCATGTTTGGCTGGCCACCCCCTATTATCTCTAATCTTAAAGCCAAATTTCTTGCAGAATTAGAAAGTCAAGAACTGTTTCTTTCCTTGAGAAGGCTCCAGAGGGCGCTCGAGGATATTTGGCCGCGCCATTTATGAAACTCACCCAGCCCCGACTCCCCGTCAGCAGAAGCCCGGGGACTGGGTCTATGTCAAGAGACATCACTGGGAGACCCTTGAGCCACGTTGGAAGGGTCCCTACGTCATAGTGCTGACGACCTTTACCGCCCTCAAAGTAGACTGCGTTGCGACCTGGGTCCACCCTCCACGGGAACCTGACCCAGAGTCAGACTTCACTGCCTGAGAGTTGTCAAGGAATCCATGGCCCTTGTAAGAGAGGGATAGCAGAAGTGTAGGCTAGAAGGGAGCGGTCTCAGTCTTGGTATGAATCACTGTTTAATTGGTCCCCATGGTTAACTATTCATTTGCACCCTCATTGGACCCCTTATGATCCCCTTAAGGCTGTTAACTTTCAGTCCTTGTATTATTAACAAACTGGCCCAATTTGTCAAGGAACGCATAGGAGTAGTCCAATTAATGATTACAAACCCAGTACCAGCCTCTAGCAACAGAAGAGGCAGAAATGCATCTCGTCTCATGATTGAGACGTGTGTCCCAAGACAAGGGGGGAATGAAAGGAAATGAACTCCCCTCCATCTTGTCCTATAGGGCTGGGCCCCCTGCCTAAACCCTCTCCCTTTTCTGGGAGGGGCCACAGGTGTGCCAGCTTCCCCAACCACCACCCAAATGGACCAATGAAGCTCCAGGAACACAGCGAGGGTCCTAATAAGGCTAAACCACAGAAAGACCCTAATTCAAGTGACCAATCTCTGTAACCCTGGTCACTTTCCTAAGCCCTCCCAATTATCTTACCCCATAAAACTCATTGTTCCGGCCTGGCTGGCTCTCTCGCCTCGCTGCTGCGCCAGAAAGAGGCTGAGAGCCAAACCTGGGTTTGAATAAAGACTCTTTGCTTTTGCATCTGAAAAGGCTCCTTAGTGGTGGATTATTGGGGACCCCGAACTCTGGGCATAACAGTAGATATCTTCATTTAAAAGGCATTGCAGATTTAGTAAATGTTTATGTCTGATTCACAAGTCACAAATGTTGTCCCTCCTTTAGCTTAAGCTTTTTGTCTTGGAGTCTCCGCTCTCTGTCGCTGAGGGAGTTGATTGTCTGCAGCTGCATGGTGTAGCTCCAGGCGCAAGGTCCTCATTAGTCTGGCTAGTTTCTCTCTTTGATGCCTGTTGCAGTTTAATATTTCTAGCAGGAATCCACAGGGGTTTGGAAAAAATTTCTGGAAATATACAAGCATACCCTCTCCCAAAGGTTAATAATGGATGGGGTCCCTTCCAAAAACCAGATTCGGGATCTTTCCATTTAACTAGACCAGTTCCTTTTGTTTTATCCTGACACCAATGTGGCCCATAGGGTTTTCCCCTCAGCATAACAAGTGAAAAAAATTAAAGTAATTAAGGCTTGGTGCAGCCCACCTGCTGGTGATTTCTCCATCATCCCCCCTTTTTGTTTTTCAAGTTGGGATTTTACCCGCTGATGCTGTCGTTCAATAATGGCCTATCCTTGAGAATAATATGGTATTCATGTAATGTGATGAATTTCCCACCTTTTACAAAATTCCTGGAATTGACAGCTTGTGTAAGCAGGCCCATTTTCAGTTTTAATAATTTTTGGAACTCCCATGACCTCAAAAGCAGCTAGGCAATGATTTATAACCTGTTTTGCCATTTCTCCTATAGATGCAGTACACATATTACTTTTGAAAAGGTGTCTATAAGACATGTAATGCCCTAAGGCATCCAAAGGAAGTGTAATGCATTACATCCATTTGCCAGGTATGGTCTCTTAGGAAACCTCTAAGGTTGACTCCTGTGTTAGACCCTTAGGTAAATGTAACACACAAGTGGAACAATCCTTAATAATCTGTTTGCCTGTGGTCGAATGATTGAGAATTGTTTAGTCAGCATTTTGGCAGGCTGATGTAAAAGCTGATGAGATTCTAAGGCTTCTTTGAATAAAGCAACCAATTGATCATCATGTGCTTTTCCTTTTGTTAAAGGACCAGGTAAGACACTATGAGCCCTGATGTGAGTGATATAACAAGACTATTGTCTCTGTTGCACAATTTGCTGAACTTGTTTAGATAGTAAAATTAAACTTTGGTCACTAAGCCATTTAAACCGGGCAGTTTCAATTTTATTCACTAAGTTCACAGCGTAAAAGGAATCAGTGACAGTAGTAAGAGGCTCTTGGAAATCCTGCAATGCAGCCTTAATAGTTTCTAGTTCAGTTCTTTGTACAGAAGTATGACTGGTCAGTATAACTCGGTCTGAATTTACTGTATGATAGGTAGCTTTCCCATTAGATGATCCATCAGTAAAAACAGGTAAGGCTCCAGGAATAGGTTCCTGCCTAGTATTTTTTGGTATAATGATGGAGGTGTTATATCTTATCTCCACCTTCTGAAGCCTAATGCATTCGTTTTCAATGATGGTTCCCAAATATTGGAAAGGCGTTTCTTTCTGTACCTTTTCTGGAGTAATTCTTAAGCCCCATTTAGGGAGTTCCTCTTCTAATTGGAAAAACATGACCAAGGTCTGTTCTAAGGGCAAGTCAACCATGTAATGAATAATGTAACATTGGGAGTATTTGTCTCTTAAAGACTGAACAGCTTTAGCCACATATTTTTGACACAAAGTAGGGCTGCTGGCCATTCCTTGAGGTAAAACCTTCCATTGATAGCTTTTTATGGGTTCCATATTATTAATAGATGGCACTAAAAATGCAAATCTGTGTTTATCTTGAGGTGCCAAGGGAATGGTGAAAAACAATCTTTAAGATCTACCTCTATAAGAAACACATTTAAAGGGATTTCTGAAGACACTTGCAGTCCAGGTTGTAAAGTTCTCATGGTATGCATAGTAGCACTAATTGTTCTAAGATTATGTAATAATAGCCATCTTCCTGTCGACTTTTTAGGGATTGTAAATATAGGCGTATTCCAAGGACTAGTGGAAGGCTCTATGTGGCCAGCTTCTATTTGTCCTTGTATTAATTCAAGAATATGACCTAATTTCTCCTTGGCTAATGGTCACTGATCCACCCCCACAAGTCTATCAGCTTTTCATCGTATAGGATCAGCATGAGGGTGAGGAGACTGATCAGTGACCATTCCTATAAAGGCTGATATGCCATCTGAGTCATTAACTGTTGTCCTTTGCTGGTAATAATAAATGCCTATAAACCTTCTAAAACATTCCAGGCCCATAAGTTGACTGCAATTTTAGGGATGATGTAGGGCTGAAACCATCCTGTCTGTCCTTCCTCATCTTGCCATCCTAACACTGCAGCACTACATTGTGTATCATCAGGAATTCCTACCCCCAAACCCCTTAACTGAGCTCATAGCTTCTGCTGTGACCAATTTGGAGGCCATAACTCTTTGCTGATAACACTTAACATCTGCTCCAGTGTCCACTAGACCCAGAAATTGTTTTCCCTCTATTCTTAAATTAATCATAAGATGGATTTTGCTAATTTCGTGTATCCAATAGATATCTGAGCTTCCAAATCTTTGCATTCCTCTTTTCCTATTTATAGCCTCACCTTGCTCAACATAAGGTAGAAGTAGTATCTGAGCCTTTGTTTGTCCTGGAGTAATTTGCATAATATGATTACATTCTAGTATAACTTTAATTTCTCTTTAATAATCTAAATCAATGACTACAGGCAGAACAGTTAATCCTTTTTGAATGTTTCCACTCCTCCCTAAGATTAATCCTAAAATTCCCGGTGACACAGGACCCAAATTCCTGTAGGAATGCCTTGCTGAGCAATATCGGGGGTCAAAGTGACCGCTATAGTACTGTTAAGAACCATACCTGCCCTTCCTGGAGTTGCTCGGATGAGGGAATCCACTGTGGGCTTTGCAGAGTAGGATTCCCCTATTAATGATGGGGGACACCCCTCTGGCCATTTCCCAGCGGTTGACCATGCCCTGTATCTTGATCTAGAGGTTTCCCATTTCTATGAAATTTTGATCTACACAGTCTGGCCCAATGGTTCCCTTTCTGACATCTAGGACAAGGAGAGATTGAATCTCTCAGGGGCTGAGTGTTTATGCTTCTCCCTAGAGTGCTACCTTGTGTCCTTTTCAGTTTCCTATGTTCCTTTTCCCACTGTTTCTGCAGCAGCAAGTAAATTTGCTGAAAAAGTGCCTGATCCTACATTCTGACATGCTCGAGTAATCTCTGTAATGGTACTATTTCTTCTCAGAGGCGTCAGGCATTTCTTACAATCAGCATTGGCATTTTATTAAGGTAATTGCTGAATTAAAATATCTCCTGCTGTCTCATGTTGAATCTCATTCCACTGCTGGAGTGAGATGAGCCACAAATTCAGAAAATGACTCAGTAGGTCCCTGCAGACATTTACTAAAAGCTCCCTCAGGGTCCCCTTTTGCTGGCAAAGCCCACCAAGCTTTCCAACCACAAAGTTTAATTTGGTCATATGCCTGTTGTACATATTGTAACTGATTTTGTCTATCTATATGCTGTTCTAGTCCTGCCAGAATTTCATAGGTTATTTGAGCATTCGGCCCTCTGTTTGCATGGGCTTGCTCTTGACATTTCTCCAAATATTCTCCCTTTCATAGTAAACAAACTCCTGCATCCAGAGTGGCACGAGCCAGAGAATCCCAATCATAAGGAGGTAAGAATGCTTCAGAAATATTATTCATGATTTCTCCTGTAAAAGGAGCCAGTGGACTGTTTTGAACGCTTCCTCGCAAGCTTTTATTATTTTTAAATCAATTTTTTATGTTGTCTCATTATCTGATTTGGGAGCTGTGGGTTAGCTACTTGTATAACAGGAAAAGCGAGCCTTTCTTCCACTGCCATGTCCTTCATTCCGGCTCTAATGGCTCTCTGTATAGATGACTCTATTGGCAGTGAATTAAATGTTTCAGGATGAGGACATGGAGGTGGAGGGAGCCATAAAGGCCATTCCTTCAATTTTTCTTCCTGCTCTTCACTAGGGGGAGGGAAGGAACCATGTGAGGAGGCTCCTCCTCAGCCTCTCTAAAAGGCTCTAGCAAAGACATTAGTATGTTCCCCATGGGAAAACAGTTTTTTGTTTTATTATTTTTGATGTGAGTTTTTTCCCTGCTGCTGAGCTCTTTTTTTTTTTTTTTTTTCAAATTTTGACCAACTTTTTGCCAAACACTCAAGATCTAATGTACCTTTTCCAGGAAACCAAGGATTATGTTCTATAACATCAAACAAAACTTATAAAAAATAACTTCTGAAACTTTTAATTCCTTAAGCATACAAACCAAAATTCTAATTCTTCCCCATTAGCCTGGCTGAAAAAGACATTCCCACCTTACTTACAGATCGCAACTCTGCAGTTAGTCTACTGGGCTTTGCCAGTGTTGAATATCCCTCACCTTTTCCTCAGTGAATTTTTTCCTCTTTTAGAGAGTATCTTTCAGTGTGGGAACCTCTTTCATGTCCCGCGTGGTTCAGGGCTCCTATTCAGGGTTTGGGTTCTGGAGGAGGTCACATGCAAATGAAAAGAGACTAGAAAAGTATTAATTTGGGAATATTGGTGGGCCGGGCAGGAGCCTTCCTCTAGTGGAAAGAATTACCCCTTGCCCTGGTCTGGCTATCCCTTTTATTGAGACTTTGGGACATACCCACAGACTTTAGGCATGAATTTTCCATAACGAAAATACAAAAGACAAACAGAGGTGGAGGCCACTTCAGGCTTCAGCTAACAATGTCTCAACTAAACAATGCGTACTTAGAGCAATTGGGGTTGTTGACTAGCCTTCTGGGTTTCCTGTCCACATCCTTCTATTAGTGAAGCAATGTTCGGTTTCTGGCATTTCAGCATTTCATATAATACTGCTTTGATGTTGATGAACTCCTTTATCTTTTTCTTATCTATGAAGCTCTTTATCTGACCTTAAATTCTGAATGATAGCTTTGCTGGGTAGAGTAATCTTGGTTCTTGCTATTCATCACTTTGAATATTTCTTGCCACTTCTGTCTGGCCTACATAGTTTCTGTTGAGAAATCAGCTGACAATCATATGAGTGCTCCATTGTAGGTAATTAACTTTTTTCTCTTGCTGCTTTTAATATTCTCTCTTTGTCTTTTGCTCTTGGTATTTTAATTATGATGTGTCTTGGTGTGATTCTCTTTGGATTCCTTTCGTTTGGGGTTCTGTGCACTTCCTGGACTTGTAAGTTTATTTCTTTCACCAGGTGTGGAAGTTTTCAGTCATTATTTCTTCAAATAGGTTTTCAGTATCTTGCTCTCTCTCTTGTTCTGGCACCCATAATTCTGATGTTGGTAAACTTGAAGTTGTCCCAGAAGCTCCTTACACTATCTTCCAATTTTGGATATTTTTTTCTTTTTGCTTTTCCAGTTGAGTGTTTTCTACTTCTTTGTATTTAAAATCTTTGACTTGATTCTTGTGTTCCTCTTGTCTGCTATTAGGTTTCTGTATAATATATTTTATTTCAGTCAGTGTATATTTAATTTCTAGTTGGTCCTTTTTCATCTCTTCTTGGGTCTGGCTAAATTTATCCATCTTTTTTAGGACATTCTTGAAAAACCTTATAACCATGGTTTTGAATTCTATAATCCATCATTTATTTTTCTTCATTTCTTTCATTTGTGATATGTTCCTTTGTCTCCACATTTTTGCTGCTTCCCTGAGTTGGTAGAGTAGCTTTGTGTGCTAGGTGTCCTATATGGCCTAGTAGCTCTGCCTCCCCAGTTTCCTGAGGTGGACTCTCTTAGTGCACCCCTTTGTGGACTGTGTGTACAGCCTTGTTGTAGTTAAGTCTTGATTGTTATTGGAATCGCTGGGGGGATTGACCTCCAAGCAAATTGTTTGTGGGGATCAGCTGTGTCTATGCTGGGAGAACTTCTGTGCTGGAGTCAGCCTATTGATACAAGACTTGCAAAATTGCAAAAGCCTCTGTGTTCAACTTGGATGTGGCAGTGTCTCAGGGCTGAGCAGACAGACTTGGCTTCCTGTCAGCTCTGCCCTATGCGGCCCCTGGGTCTCAGTGTCCCTCACAGTCACGTACCTCCATATCTCTGCCTTTCACAGCTCCCCTGAGTTTCTGTGCACTCTGGGGACCCATATGATTCTGGATCCCCAGAGTATCCCATAAAACTGGGGTTCAGTTCAGTCGGAACTGGATTTCTGTGCAGTTGGGAGGTTCTGTCTTCCTTCCACTAGAGAAAGCCAGTAGCACAATCAGCAGTCAGTCTTCTCTGCATGCATTTGTGGGCATGCCTGCGGACCTCTGCCTTTTGAGACTCCCCTAAGTTTCTGTGCACTCCTCCCTTTTATGACACTCCAGACTCCCCCTGTATGAGTGTTGCCCAGAACTGAGGTTCAGTGCAGTTGGTACTGGGGTTCAGTGCAGTCTGGAGTTTCTGTCTCCCTTCCACTAAAGGAAGCCAGCCAGGCACATCACCACCTGTCTTCTCCCAGTGCATGTCTCTGTACCTCAGCTTTCTGCAGCTCCTCTGAATCTCCACGAGCCCCTCTCTTTCCTTCTAGTTGTAGAATTTCTACTCAACTAGCTTTCCTGTGGTTATGGATGTTGTTTGTTCAGTGTTTTAGCTGTAGTTGTGAAATTGTTGTGTGAGACAGCAGTTTAGGTATTCACTTATGCTGCCATCTTGGTTTCTCCAGCTGTTTCAACTTCTAGGAATTTCAACATTAAAACAATCTGCTTACTATGGATTTTAGCACATTTAACAACAAAAAGTATACAAATACACAGGGAGAGAGAGAGAGAGAGA
>JAAGEH010000934.1:0-19346 GCA_011751065.1 Lasiurus cinereus | reverse complement strand
TTCACACTTCGCTGACATATCTTTTTGCTGAAACCTGCCGGCAATTGGACAGTACCTGAATGAAGGAGTGAGGATAAAAAAAGACAGACAAGAAAAGATGGGGTTGGGAGGTATGAGACTTGAGTCTGAAGCCCCGAGTTTATTTCCAGAATAGTATTTAAGCACAAGTAGAGGAGGGAGTTACACAAATCAGGTATTTGCAAACACAGTCACTGACCTTCTAAGTAATCAAGACCTTGCAAGATCTTGCACATAGGCATCAACATTTTTTCAGCCAAGCTGTTTAGTTATGTCTGAACTCTGCATTCACATCTCTGTTTATTAAACTGAAGGGTGAGAAAGCAGAAAGCTATGTCTAGAATCTGCATTCAGAATTCTGTTTATTAAACTGAAGGGTGAGAAAGCAGAGAGCTTTGTCCAGAGCCTGCATTCAGGTCTCTAGTACCCCTGTATGCCCGGGGCAGCTCCCCACATCTTTTAATCTGTGCCTTCCTGTTTTCTGCTTACCTTCACCTTCTTGCCCTTTTCCATCACCTGTTCCTCTGAATTATTTTATCTGCAGTATTTTCTCTTCTATTTTTTTAAATATATATTTTATTGAATTTCTTACAGTGAGAAAGTGAGAGGGATGGAAAAGGTAGAAACATCAATCAGCTGCAAACTGCATACCCAATACTGGGGATGTGCCCACAATAAAGTACATGCCCTTGACCAGAATCGAACCTGAAGCCCTTCAGTCCTCAGGCCAATGCTGTATTCACTGAGCCAAACCAGTTAGGGTTGCAATATTTTCAAATATTGACCTGCATTTGTGTTATGATGGTCACAGAAGTACTTCACTAGAACCTGATACAAGCTTCTCATTTTTTTTCGTTTTTTGTCTATAGATTTTTTTATGTTTTAGTATATTATTATTATTTTTATTAATTTTTATAAATATCTCCCCATTGCCCCCCCTCCCTCCCAGGAATACCCCAAGCCCCCAGTGTCTATGTTCATTGGTTAGGCTTATATGCATGCATACAAGTCCTTTGATTGATCTCTTATCTACCCCACCTAACTTTAATCTTTCTGCTGTAATTTCACAGTCTGTTTGAAGCTTTACTGCCTCTGTAGCTATCCTTTTGTTCATCAGTTTATAATGTTCTTTATTATCCACAAATGAGTGAGATCATGTGACGCTTCTTCTTCATTGACTGGCTTATTTCACTAAGCATAAGGCTCTCCAGTTCCAACCAGGTTGCTGCAAATGGTAAGAATTCCTTCTTTTTAATGGCAGCATAGAATTCCATTGTGTAGATGTACCACAGTTTTCTGATCCACTCATCTGCTGACGGGCATCTAGGCTGTTACCAAATTGTAGCTATTGTAAATTGTGCTGCTATGAACATCCCTATGCATAAATCCTTTCTAATTGGTGTTTGTGATTTCTTAGGATAAATTCCTAAAGGTGGGATTACAGGGTCAAATGGGAGATCCATTTTTAGTATTTTGAGGAAACTCCATACTGTTCTCCACAGTGGCTGCACCAGTCTGCATTTCCACCAACAGTGCACAAGAGTTCCTTTTTCTCTGCATCCTCGTCAACACTTGTTTGTTGATTTGCTGATGATTGCCATTCTGACTGGTGTAAGGTGGTATCACACTGTCGTTTTGATTTGCATCTCTGGGATGATTAATGACTTTGAACATGTTTTCATGTGTCTCCTGGCCTTCCTTCTGTCGTCTTTTGAAAACGTTCTATTTAGGTCCGTTGCCCATTTTTTATTGGATCGTTTATCTTCCTTGTATTAAGTTGTATAAGTTGGTTGTAGATTTTGGAGATTAAACCTTTATCAGTGATAACATTTGCAAATATGTTCTCCCATACAGTGATCTTTACTGTTGTATTAGGGTGATGCTGGCTTCATAGAAGGTGTTTGGAAGTGTTTCTTCTTCTTGAATGTTTTTGAATAGTCTGAGGAGGATAGGTTTTAATTCTTCCTTGAATGTTTGGTAAAACTCTCCTGTGTAGCCATCTGGTCCCGGGCTTTTATTTGCTGGAAGCTTTTGATGACTGCTTCAATTTCTTCCAAAGTTATTGGACTATTGAGATGTTTGGCTTCCTCCTCATTGAGTTTTGGAAGGTTATATTTTTCTAGGAAAATGTCCATTTCTTGCAGGTTGTCAATTTGTTGGAATAGAGTTGTTCATAGTATTTTTTAACAATCCTTTGTAATTCCACAGGGTCCGTTGTTATTTCTCCTCTTTCATTTCCGATTTTGTTTATTTGGGTCTTCTCTCTTTGCTTCTTGGTGAGCCTGGCTAGAGGTCCATCAATCTTGTTTATCCTTTCAAAGAACCAGCTCTTTGTTTTGTTGATCATTTGAATTGTTTCTTTGGTCTCCAAGTTGTTTATTTCCGCTCTGATCTTCACTATTTCCTTCCTTCTGAGTACACTGGGCTTTTCTTGTTGCTCTCCTTCTATCTCTTTGCATTGTACATTTAGGTAATTTATTACCATTGTTTCCTGTTTTTTGCAGTAGGCTTGTATGGCTATGAACTTTCCGCTCAAGACTGCTTTCACTGTGTCCCATAAATTTTGTATTGTTGTGTTGTCATTGTCATTTGTTGCCATGATGTTTTTTTATTTCTTTCTTGATCTCTCTGGTTACCCAGTCGTTGTTTAATAGCATGCTCTTTAGTCTCCATGTGTTTGATTTATTTCTATTGTTTTTATTATAGTTGATTTCCAGTTTTATGCCACTGTGGTCTGAGAAAATGCTTGATATGATTTCTATCTTCTTGAATTTAAAGAGACTTTTCTTATGACCCAACATATGATCTATCCTTGAAAATGACCCATGTGCACTGGAGAAGAATGTATATTCTGTGGCTTTGGGGTGAAATGTTCTGAAGATGTCAATTAATTCCATCTGGTCTAGTGAGTCATTTAGGATTGATGTTTCTTTGGTGATTTTTGTTTAGAGGATTTGTCCAATGGTGACAGTGGGGTATTAAAAATCCCTACAGTGATTGTATTGCTGTCAATCTCTCCCTTAATATCCTCCAAGAGTTTTTTTTAATGTATTTAGGTGCTCCTATATTGGGTGCATATATGTTTACCAGAGTTATTTTTTCTTGTTGGATTGTTCCCTTTAGTATTATGAAGTGGCCTTCTTTATCTCTTATTATGTCCTTCACTTTTGACATCTAATTTGTCAGATATAAGTATTGCAACCCCAGCTTTTTTTTCATTTTCATTTGCCTGAAATACCATATTCCATCACTTCACCCTCAATCTGTGTGCATCTGTTTTCCTGAGGTGGGTTTCTTTCAGACAGCAGATATATGGATCATGTTTTCTTATCCAATCGGTTACCCTACATCTTTTGATTGGAGCTTTTTAATCCGTTTACATTTAAAGTTATTATTGATAAGTACTTATCTGTTACCATTTTTAGTCCTTACCCCTGAGTTCCTTCTTCGCTTCCTCTTTCTTTTTATTACAGCAGACCCTTCAACATTTCTTGCATTGCTGGTTTGGTGGTAATATATTGCCTTAGTCCTTTTTCGTCTGTGAAGCTTTTGATTTCACCTTCAATTTTGATTGAGAGTCTTGCAGGGTACAGTACTCTTGGATTCAGACCCTTCCTTTGCATGACGTTGTATATTTCATTCCATTCCCTTCTGGACTGATGAGTTTCTGTTGAGAAGTCAGTAGCTAGTCTTATGGGGGTTCCTTTGTAGGTAACTTTCTGTTTCTCTCTGGCCGCTTTTAAGATTCTTACTTTGTCATGGTGTTTCCCAATTTAATTATAATGAGCCTTGGTGTTTGTTGGTTTGTTGGGGTTCATTTTGCTTGGGACCTTGTGAGCTTATTGGATTTGTGTGGGTTTTTTCTTTCCTATATTGGGGAAATTTTCTGTCATTATTTCTTCAAACAGGTTCTCTAATCCTTGTTCAGTTCCTACTCTTTCTGGAACCCCAATTATGTTGTTTTGTTTCATGTTATCCCAAAGTTCCCTTAGGCTCTCCTTTTGCTTTTTAACTTTTTTTTCTAAAAGCTTCTGTACTTGTGTATTTTTTCCTACCATGTCTTCTAGCTCACTGATGAGGTCCTCTGCTTCTTCTAGTCTACTTTTGATGCTTTCTATTGAGTTATTTATAGCAGTGATGTCATTTTTCATTTCTTCTTGATTATTCTGCACCTCCTCTAGGTTCTTCTGCATTTCTTCTTGCTGCTTCTTCATCTCCTAGTGGGTCTTCTTCATTTCCTCTTGGATTTTACTCAGATTGTCGATTTTGTCTTCCATTCTTTTCATCCACCTTATGATCATTTCTCTGAACTCTTTCTCTGTCAGGCTTATTTTTGCTTCTATTTTGTTTACTTCCTTTTCTGGTGAAACCTGCCTTTCTGTCTTATGTGGGCTGTTTCTTTGTCTGCCAATGGTATTCTTCTCCTGGTGTCTGCTTATGTTGTTCTCTGTCCTACATTGATTGAAAGGCACAAACTACAACACGACCAGGTACAGCACACAAGGCACTGAGTAGCAATGTATTCAGGATGTTAATAATCACAAATAAGGTGACCACCAATGAAAGACAAATTAGGGGTAAATAGAGAAAGAAGAAGAGAAAAATGAGGAAAAAAGAAAAGAAGGAAATGCCAAAATCAAATTGGGAGAGTGAGAAAAAAAATAGGTAAATGAACAAAAAAAAATAAAATAAAATAAGAAAATAAAAAGGAGAAGAAGGAGAAGAAAAGAGGGAGAGAAAAAAAGTCAGAGAGAAAAGAAAGTGTATAAGAGAGAAAAGGGCAACAAAATTTAGATGTCAGGAGAAAACTCCAATAGAACAGTCACTAATCCTAATAAAGGCCAGCAACCAGTACCTAGAGATTAATACAAACTGCAAATAGCACCTGGTATCAAGGGAGGTGAGGGAAAAGAGAAGTAAAAAATAAAGCAAGCCAAAAGCAAAATAAAACAAGTAGAATAAACTAAAACAATCTCACAAAAAATTTCAAAAAATCGATATAGTCACTTTTCAGGCAAATAGCATCAAAAGGACATAGAGAAAAACAACTTTTTGTCTAGGGAAGACAAGAAGAGAGAGGTTTGTATGAACTTGTAGTAGGGGATTTGAAATTATATATATATATATATATGGTGAAATTTTAACCAGGTAAAGAGAAAGAATAGAGAAAATCTGAAGTTGGAAAAGGGAAAGAGAAACAAGACAACAAAATGGGGAATGTTAGAAGGAAAATGTTGGCATAAAGATAGAGTTGAGTTGGAGTAAAATTATGCTAAAGGAAAGATGAAAATAGAATGTAGAACTCTAATCCCAAAATAAAATAAAGAGAAAACAAAATGACACTTGTTTTTTTCCGAAAAGGTAAAGTACTAGTAGTAATTAATAATACTAGTTTAAAACAAAAATGTAATAATTAAAAAGGTAAAATCAATTGAGGCAGAAAGAAAAAATATAGTCTTTTAATTAAAATATGTAAAAATAAAAAAAATAAAAAGGAAAAAGCAAAAAATAGAATGGTCATTCACTTCTACTATTATTCTGCTTGGCACTCCTGTTTCCCAGCAGGGAAGGCACTGCAGCTCCCTGTGTTCCCTTGTGGTGTTTTAGTCTCTATTCTTTTGTGGTTATGTGAGAGTCAATTTGTGTGTCATCCACTGGGTGGCAATGTTCGGAATTGATCTCTGAGACAAAGCACAGGACCTCTCTAGGCTGTGCTCAGATCCTGCTACTCTGTGGTTCTCAAAGCCTGTTTGTGGGGATTTTGCAGCTGGGACACTGTAATAACGCCCAGGCTGTCCTTCTGCCCCAGAAAAAAAAAAAAACGAGTTGTTTTCCAGAGCTCCCCTCTGTCAACAGCTCGGAGAGTTTGCCTCCACACTTAGAGATCACGCCCTGCCCACCTCCGTGGACCTCTCCAGAGCTGGCTTTCCCGCAGCCTAGTTCCCACAGTGTGCGTGTCTCTGTTTTGCTGGGGTAGGAGACCTCACCCTATCCCAGGCAAAATCTGACCTTTCTGTGTGCCATGTGGATCTCTGATTCCACTGTGTGTCTGCACTGATTGGAGAGCGGAGTTCTGGGTCACCGGGTCCCCAGCTGCTGGATGGGTGCCCCAGCTTCAAACCACCACGGACATCCACCTCCCTCTGCAAGATGGCGAGGTCTCCGCATTTGCGCTGGTGGCTCGGCAGACAAAATCCCCATGGCAGTGGGGCAGCCTGGTCAGGAGAGCCCCGTCCAGCAGTCTCCCATCTTCTCCTGGAGGATAACTGACTCTTAACTTGCCAACAAACATTCCCAGTGCGACTCTCAGCCACTCTCTCTCCCTCTGCCCAGCGACAAAGCTCCAGACGCATCTGTCTACTCCACTGCCATTTTCTCTCCCTTGCTTTCTATAGATTTTTTAAATTAAATTTTTATTATTCGGATTATTACATTTGTTTCTCTTTTTTCCCCTCCATAGCTCCCCTCCACCTGGATCCCAACCCTCCTTCTACCTCCCTCCCGGTGACCTCATCTATAGGTGTATGATTTTTGTCCAGTCTCTCCGTGTACACCCTTCACCCATTTCCCCCTGAGAATTATCAGTCCACTCACTTTCCTTGCTCCTGATTCTATTATATTCACCAGTTTATTCTGTTGATCAAATTTTTAATTCACTTAATTTTTAGGTTCACTTGTTGATAGATATGTATTTGTTGTTCATAATTTTTATCTTTTACTTCTTCTTCTTCTTCTTCTTCTTCTTCTTCTTCTTCTTCTTCTTCTTCTTCTTCCTCTTCCTCTTCTTCTTCTACTTCTTCTAAAAGAGTACCTTTCATTGTTTCATATAATACTGGTTTGGTGTTGATGAACTCCTTTAGATTTTTCTTATATGTGAAGCTCTTTATCTGCCCTTCAATTCTGAATCATAGCTTTGCTGGATAGATTATTCTTGGTTGTGGGTTCTTGCTATTCATCACGTTGAATATTTCTTGCCACTCCCGTCTGGCCTGCATCATTTCTGCTGAGAAATCAGCTGACAGTCGTATGGGTGCTCCCTTGTAGATAATGAACTGTTTTTCTCTTGCTGCTTTTAATATTCCCTCTTTGTCTTTTGCTCTTGGCATTTAGTTATGATGTGTCTTGGTGTGGTCCTCTCTGGATTCCTTTTATATGGGGTTCTGTGTGCTTCCTGGACTTGTAAGTCTATTTCTTTGACCAGATGTGGGAAGTTTTCAGTTATTATTTCTTTAAGTAGGTTTTCAGTATCTTGCTCTTTCTCTTCTTTTGGCACCCCCCACAATTCTGATGTTGGTACTCTTGAGGCTGTCCCAGAGGCTTTTTACATTATCATCACATTTTTGGATTCATTTTTCTTCTTGCTTATCCAGTTGAGTGTTTTCTGATCCTTTATATTTCAAATTTTTGACTTGATTCCTGCCTTCCTCTAGTCTGATGTTAGGTCTCTCTCTCTCTCTCTCTCTCCATATATATATATTTCAATCATTGTATTTTTAATTTCTAGTTTGTCCTTTTTTATCTCTAGTTGGTCCTTTTTTATCTCTAGTTGGATCTTTTCCATCCCTAGTTCTTCTTTTTCATCTCCTCTTGGTTCTCGCTAACTTTATCCAACTTTTCTAGGATATTCTTGAAAAACCTTATAAGTGTGGTTTTGAACTTGATATCCAGTCATCTATTTTCCTCCATTTCTTTTATTTGTAATCCCTTCCCTTGTCTCAGCATTTTCACTATGCTGGGAGAACTTCTGTGTTGGATTTAGCCTTATGATACCAGACTTGCAAAATCGCAAAAGCCTCTCTGTTGAGCTTGGGATGGGTGGAGTCTCAGCGCTTAATGGACCACCTTGCCTTCCAGTTGGCTGCACCTTCCAGGCCCCTGAGTCTCACCTTACTGGGTAATCACTGGAGCCGCCCCTGTACGGGCATACACGACCCCTCGCAGTGCCTCTAGACTGCTGTTCATCTGGCTCCCCTGCACTCTGGCACCATATGGGTCTGGGTCCCCAGGGTTTCGCCTGAACCTGCATTTAGAAGTGGCGCAGTTCGGAAGGTCTGTCTCACGCCCACTCGTGAAAGCCAGTGGCACAATCAGCAGTCAGTCCCCTGAGCACAGTGCCGTGCATGCCACCAGACTTCTGATCTTTTGCAACTCCCCTAAATTTCCTTGCACTTCTTCCTTTTCACAGTCCAAACTCCCGCTGTATGAGTTTTGGCTGGATCTGGGATTTAGTGTCATAGGACAAGGGGTTCAATGCCTTTGAGAATCTCCATCTCCCTCCCCCCAGAAAAAGCCAGCCAGGTTCTCTGGCACCTGCTCTCTGCACATGCACATCTCCATACCTCAGCTTTTTGCAGCTCCTCTGGGTCTCTGTGAGCCCCTCTCTTTCCTTCCAGTTGTAGAATTTCCACTCAGCCAGCTTTCCTGTGGTTCTGTATGATTTCTGTTCTGTCTTTTAGTTGTAGTTTTGAAATTGTTGTGCGAGGCAGCAGTGCAGGTGTTTACCTATGACACCATCTTGGATTCTCCCTCTAGGATATTCTTGAAAAACCTTATAAGCATGGTTTTGAACTTTATATGCAGTTGTTTTTTTTCTCCATTTCTTTTGTTTGTGATCTCTTCCCTCAGCTTGGCATTTTCACTATGCCAGGAGAACTGTGTTGGATTCAGCCTTATGATATCAGATTTGAAAAACTGTAAAAGCTTCTCTGTTGAGCTTGGGATGGGTGGAGTCTCAGGGCTTAAAGGATCACCTCGCCTGCCTGTCAGCTCTGCCCGCCACGACCCCTGAGTCTCAAGTGACTGCGTAATCACTAGAAAGGTCCCTGTGTTAGCGAGGGCTCTCGCAGTTCATCTAGACTGCTGCCTTTCCAGATTCCCTGAGCTCTGGGACCATATAAATCTGGATCCCCAGAGTTTCGCCCAAATCTGTGGTTTAGTGAAGTTAGAAGTGGTGCAGTTTGGATTCTTTGTCTCCCTCCCTCTTGTGAAAGCCAGCGACCCAATCAGCAGTCGGTCTTCTGCATGCAGTGCTGTTCACACCGCCCTACTTCTGCCCTTTTTCGACTCCCCTAAATTTCCGTGCACTTCTCCCTTTTCACAGTCCAAACTCTCCCTGTATGAATTTCAGCTGGACCTGGGGTTTAGTGTCATGGGATAAGGGGTTCAATGCCCTTGGAAGTCTCCATTTCCCTCCTGCTGGAGAAAGCCAGCGAGGTACTCCTGCACCAACTTTCTCCATGTGCACGTCTCGGTACCTCAGCTTTTTGCAGCTCCTCTGGGTCCCTGTTAGACCCTCTCTTCCCTTCTAGTTTTAGAATTTCCACTCAGTCATCTTTCCTGCGGTTCTGGATGATGTCTGTTCTGTCTTTCATTTATAGTTTTGAAATTGTTGTGTGAGGCATCAGTGTAGGTGTTTACCTATGCCACCATCTTCAATGCTCAGTTTCTCATTTCTTGCATTTTATATGGAATCAAATGTAGCCAACATTCTGGAGAGCTGGCCCATGTCAGCAGCAGACAAGCCCTGTTGAACACTGTTAGCAGATGCAGGAGCAGATTATCCAGGTTCTGTTCCCTGTGGTTCTTCCCAAGTTTGTTTTATATTTGTTTGAAGTCTTCCCTGTATGGTGACCTTCAGAGGTCAGATCTTCACAACAGAATCTTCTCAATGTATTCTTCAGATATTTTATTGTCAGACAACTGCATGGAATTAACGTTTTATGTGAAACACACTTTTGTAATGAGACTTCTCTCTGACATCATAGTCAACTATCATTTCATCACCATTTTTTTGTTGTTGTTGTTTTCAGGTTGTTGGCCTAAAATAGATGTTGCAGGGACTTTTTCTGAGCAGATTTTATTTGCAGAAGAAGAGTCACAGGTTAGCACTTCTGAGACAACTTCGGCAAAACAGAAGACACATCTCTATGGGAGGTGTTTCTCTGTGTTGAAATATATTCTGCACCTGATTGAGTCACAGGCAGCAGACTTTGAGCAGAAAGGCTTCTTCACTAATGCATGTGTGAGAAACTACTCTTTGAGTGCAAACCCTCACCAGCAACAGAGGAATGCCAGTGGAGAGAAGCCCTGGAAAGAAGCTGTGGACAGGACCTCATTTTTTACCAATTTCAGGTTTTACTTATCAGGACTGCCTTCAACCCATGGGGGGCTTGAGGAAGACATGCAGCCATGTCAGAATTCCTCCAGCACCAGTGTCCTCTCAGCATTGAGGAGCCACAGAGTGGCAGTGAGATTTCAGAGGAATTTCAAAATAGAAAAAGACATCACCAATGGGATGATTTTGAAAAAGCTGCCAGCCAAATTCAGAACTTTGTTCAATATCAGAGTGTGTCCTTTGGAGAAGTGAAATATGACTGTAATCTATTTAGGAAAATTTTCAGATATCCCTTTAACCTTAATAGGCATAGTATAATTTATATAGAAAAAGAGTCCTATCAGTCTACTGACTGTGGGAAGCCCTTCAAGCAAAGGTCTTCCCTCAATAAACACCAAAAAGTTCACACTGGAGAAAAACCTTACAAATATAGTGAATGTGGAAAATCATTCATGTGCAATTTTGACCACTGTATTCACCAGGGAGTTCACACTGGAGAAAAACCTTGAGTGTAGTAGTGAATGTGAGAAGTCCTTTCATGAAAGTTCTCAGTTCACTAAACCCCACAGAGTTCACACTTGAGAAAAACTATAGGAGTGTAGTGAATGTGCAAGTCCTTCAGCAGTAGCTCTACTCTCATTCGACATCATAGAGTTCACACTGGCAAAAAGCCACACAAATATAGGGAATGTGGGAAGCGCTTCAGTCAAAGGTCTCACCTCATTAAACACCACAGATTTTACATGAGAAAAAAACCTTATGAGTGCATTGAATGTGGAAAAAAAATTTAAGCAGAAAAGTCACCTTCTTATCCACCAGAGAGTTCACACAGGAGAAAAACTTTATGAGTGTAGTGAATGTAGGAAAAGTTTAGGCAGAAAGTCACCTCCTGATCCACCAGAGATTTTTTTTGAGAGTTTTTTTTATTTCTTTTTTTTATTATTAATTTTTTATACATATCTCCCCATTGCCACCCCTCCCTCCCAGGCATACCCCAACCCCCCAGTGTCTATGTTCATTGGTTAGGCTTATATGCATGCTTACAAGTCCTTTGGTTGATCTCTTATCTACCTCACCTAACTTCAATCTTCCTGCTGTAATTTCACAGTCTGTTTGAAGCTTTACTATCTCTGTATCTTTCCTTTTGTTCATCAGTTTATAATCTTCTTTATTATCCCCCAATGAGTGCGATCATGTGATGCTTGTCCTTCATTGATTGGCTTATTTCACTAAGCATAAGGCTCTCCAGTTCCAACCAGGTTGCTGCAAATGGTAAGAATTCCTTCTTTTTAATGGCAGCATAGAATTCCATTGTGTAGATGTACCACAGTTTTCTGATCCACTCATATGCTGATGGGCACCTAGGCTGTTTCCAAATTGTAGCTATTGTAAATTGTGCTGCTATGAACATAGGGGTGCATAAATCCTTTCTGATTGGTGTATGTAATTTCTTAGGATAAATTCCTAAGAGTGGGATTACAGGGTCAAATGGGAAATCCATTTTTAGTTTTTTGAGGAAACTCCATACTGTTCTCCACAGTGGCTGCACCAGTCTGCATTCCCACCAACAGTGCACAAGGGTTCCTTTTTCTCCGCATCCTCGCCAACACTTGTCGTTTGTTGATTTGTTGATGATTGCCATTCTGACAGGTGTAAGATGGTATCGCATTGTCGTTTTGATTTACATCTCTCGGATGATTAATGACTTTGAAGATTTTTTCATGTGTCTCTTGGCCTTTCTTCTGTCGTCTTTTGAAAAAGTTCTATTTAGAGAGAATCCAAGACGGAGGCATAGGTAAACACCTACACTGCTGCCTCGCACAACAATTTCAAAACTACAACTAAAAGACAGAACAGACATCATCCAGAACCACAGGAAAGCTGGCCGAGTGTAAGTTCTACAACTAGAAGGAAAGAGAGGGGCTCACAGAAACCCAGAGGAGCTGCAAAAAGCCGAGGTACGGAGACGCGTGCGCTGAGAGAGCGGGTACGGGAGAACCTGGCTGGCTTTCTCTGGCGGGAGGGAAACGGAGACTCCCAACGGCATTGAACTCCTTATCTTACGACACTAAACCCCAGATCCAGCCGAAACTCATACGAGGGAGTTTGGACTGTGAAAAGGGAGAGGTTCACAGAAATTTAGGGGAGTCACAAAAGATCAAGTCTGGTCTCGCACGCGCAAGGTGTTGCGCGGAGGACAGATTGCTGATTGTGCCACTGGCTTTCACGAGTGGGCAAGAGACAGACCCTCCCAAATGTGAAACTTCTGAGTCCACTGGGCCCCTGTTTCGGGCGAAACCCTGGAGACCTAGGTTCGTGTGGTCTTGGTGCGCAGGGGAGCTGGAAAGGCAGTGGTTAGAGGCACTGCGGGCGCGCGCACAAGGACCGCTCCAGCCATTACCCAGTCACGTGAGACTCAGGGGCCGTGGAGGGCAGGGCCGACTGGAAGGCAAGGCAGTCCCTTAAGCCCTGAGACTCCATCCCAAGTTCAACAGAGGCTTCTTAGGTTTTGTGTCTGGTAACATAAGGCTGAATCCAACACAGAAGTTTCCCCGGCATAGTGAAAATGCCGAGACAAGGGAAGGGATCACAAACAAAAGAAATGGAGGAAAAAAAACGACTGGATATAGAGTTCAAAACCACGCTTATAAGGTTTTTCAAGAATATGCTAGAAAAGATGGATAAATTTAGCGAGAGCAAAGAGGAGATGAAAAGGGACCAACTAGAGATACAAAAGAGCCAACTAGAGATGGAAAAGGTCCTACTAAAGATGATAAAGGACCAAATAGAAATTAAACATACACTGACTGAAATAAAAAATATTATACAGAGTCCTAACAGCAGACTAGAGAAAGGCAAGAATCAAGTCAAAAATTTGAAATATAAAGAAGCAGACAACATTCAACTGGAAAAGCAAGAAGAGAAAAGAATCCAAAAACATGAACATAATGTAAGGAGACTCTGGGACAGTTTCAAGCGTACCAACATCAGAATTGTGGGGGTGCCAGAAGAAGAGAGAGAGCAAGATACTGAAAACCTATTTAAAGAAATAATGACTGAAAACTTCCCACATCTGGTAAAAGAAATAGACTTACAAGTCCAGGAAGCACACAGAACCCCATACAAAAGGAATCCAAAGAGGACCACACCAAGACACATCATAATTAAAATACCAAGAGCAAAAGACAAAGAGAGAATATTAAAAGCAGCAAGAGAAAAACACTTCATAACCTACAAGGGAGCACCCATACGACTGTCAGCTGATTTCTCAACAGAAACGATGCAGGCCAGACGGGAGTGGCAAGAAATATTCAACGTGATGAATAGCAAGAACCTACAACCAAGAATAATCTATCCAGCAAAGCTAACATTCAGAATTGAAGGGCAGATAAAGAGCTTCACAGAGAAGAAAAAGCTAAAGGAGTTCATCAACTCCAAACCAGTACTATATGAAATGCGGAAAGTACTATATAGAAGAGGAAGAAGAAAAAGGTAAAAGACAAAAAAATTATGAACAACAAATACATATCTATCAACAAGTGAATCTAAAAATTAAGTCAATTAAAAATTTGATCAACGGAATAAACTGGTGATTATAATAGAATCAGGAGCACAGAAAGGGAGTGGACTGATAATTCTCAGGGGGAAAGGGGTGAGGGGTGTACAGGGAGAGACTGGAAAAAATCGTACACCTATGGATGAGATCAATGGGAGGGAGGTAAGGGCAGAGGGAGGGGTGGGAGCTGAGTGGAGGGGTGCTATGGAGGGGAAAAAAGAGAAACAAATGTAATAATCTGAATAATAAAGATTTAATTTAAAAAAGTTCTATTTAGGTTCATTGCCCATTTTTTATTGGATCCTTCATCTTCCTTTTATTAAGTTGTATAAGTTGGCTGTATATGTTAGAGATTAAACCTTTATCAGTGACAACATTTGCAAATATGTTCTCCCATACAGTGATCTTTCTTGTTGTTTTGTTGATGGTTTCTTTTGCTGTGCAAAAGCTTTTTATTTTGATGTAGTCCCATTTGTTTATTTTTTCTCTAGCTTCCATTGCCTTTGGAGCAGTATCAGTGAAGAAGTTCTTTCGGCATATATCTGAGATTGTGCTGCCTGTGGATTCCTCTAGTATTTTTATGGTTTGCCTTCTAATGTTTAAGTCCTGTATCCATTTTGAGTTTATTTTTGTATTTGGTGTAAGTTGGTGGTCCAGTTTCAATTTTTTGCATGTATCAGTCCAATTTTCCCAACACCATTTATTGAAGAGGCTATCTTGGCTCCATTGAATGTTCATGCCTCCTTTGTCAAATATTAGTTGAGCATAGTGGTTTTGGTGGATATCTGGGTTCTCTATTCTATTCCATTGGTCTATATGTCTGTTCTTGTGCCAGTACCAGGCTGTTTTGAGAGCAGTTGCTTTGTAGTATAGCTTGAAGTCTGGTATTGAGATCCCACCTACTTTATTCTTCTTTCTCAGAATTGCTGTAGCTATCCGTGGTCTTTTTTTGTTCCAGATGAATCTATGAAGAATTCTTTCTAGGTCTGTGAAATATGTCGTTGGTATTTTAATGGGTAGTGCGTTGAATCTGTAGATTACTTTGGGTAGTATGGACATTTTAATGATGTTGATTCTCCCAATCCATGAGCATGATATGCTCTTCCATCTGTTAACATCTTCCTCTATCTCTTTTTTCAGTGTCCTGTAGTTTTCTGCATGAAGTTCTTTTAACTCTTTAGTTAGGTTTATTCCTAGGTATCTTAATTTTTTAGGTGCAATGGTAAATGGGATTACTTGTTTAGTTTCTCTTTCTATAATTTCATTATTAGTGTATAGAAATGCCACAGACGTCTTAGCATTAATTTTGTATCCTGCTACATTGCCGAATTCATTAATTAAGTCATTTAGTTTTGGAATGGAGTCCTTGGGGTTTTTATGTACAATATCATGTCATCTGCAAATAAGGACAGCTTTACTTCTTCTTTTCCAATTTGGATGCCTTTTATTTCTTCTTGTTGTCTAATTGCAATGGCTAATACTTCCAGTACTATGTCGAACAGGAGAGGTGAGAGTGGGCATCCCTGTCTTCTTCCTGTTCTTAGGGGAAATGGTTTTAGTTTTTGCCCAGTGAGTATGATGTTAGCTGTGGGCAACATCATATATGGCTCTTATGATGTTGAGGTATGATCCTTCTATTCCCACTTTGCTGAGAGTTTTTATCAAGAAAGGGTGTTGGATTGTGTCAAATGTTTTTTCTGCATCAATTGATATGACTATGTGATTTTTATCTCTCAATTTGTTTATGTGATGTATCACATTTATTGATTTGCGGATATTGTACCATCCCTGCATTCCTGGGATGAATCCTGCTTGGTCATGGTGTATGATCTTTCTGATGTACTGCTGGATCCGGTTTGCTAGAATTTTGTTGAGGATTTTGGCATCTATGTTCATGAGAGATATTGGCCTATAATTCTCTTTCCTTGTGTTGTCTTTATCTGGTTTTGGTATTAGGGTGATGCTGGCTTCATAGAAGGTGTTTGGAAGTGTTCCTTCTTCTTGAATGTTTTGAATAGTCTCAGGAGGATAGGTTTTAATTCTTCCTTGAATGTTTGGTAAAACTCTCCTGTGTAGCCATCTGGACCTGGGCTTTTATTTGCTAGAAGCTTTTTGATCAGTGCTTCAATTTCTTCCATAGTTATTGGACTATTGAGATGTTTCGTTTCCTCCTCATTGAGTTTTGGAAGGTTATATTTTTCTAGGAAAATGTCCATTTCTTGCAGGTTGTCCAATTTGTTGGAATAGAGTTGTTCATAGTATTTTTTTTAACAATCCTTTGTATTTCCACAGGGTTTGTTGTTATTTCTCCTCTTTCATTTCTGATTTTGTTTATTTGGGTCTTCTCTCTTTGCTTCTTGGTGAGCTTGGCTAGGGGTCCATCAATCTTGTTTATCCTTTCAAAGAACCAGCTCTTTGTTTTCTTGATCTTTTGAATTGTTTCTTTGGTCTCCAAGTTGTTTATTTCCACTCTGATCTTCACTATTTCCTTCCTTCTGAGTACACTGGGCTTTTCTTGTTGCTCTCGTTCTAGCGCTTTGAGTTGTAGGTTTAGGTAATTTATTACCATTGTTTCCTGTTTTTTGCAGTAGGCTTGTAGGGCTATGAACTTCCCTCTCAAGACTGCTTTCACTGTGTCCCATAAATTTTGTATTGTTGTGTTGTCATTTTCATTTGTTGCCATGATGTTTTTTATTTCTTCCTTGATCTCACTGGTTACTCAGTCATTGTTTAATAGCATGCTGTTTAGTCTCCATGTGTTTGATTTATTTCTATTGTTTTTATTATAGTTGATTTCCAGTTTTATGCCACTGTGGTCTGAGAAAATGCTTGATATGATTTCTATCTACTTGAATTTGAAGAGACTTTTCTTATGACCCAACATATGATCTATCTTTGAAAATGACGCATGTGCACTGGAGAAGAATGTATATTCTGTGGCTTTGGGGTGAAATGTTCTGAAGATGTCAATTAATTCCATCAGTTCTAGTGAGTCATTTAGGATTGATGTTTCATTGCTGATTTTTTGTTTATAGGATTTGTCCAATGGTGACAGTGGGGTAGTAAAGTCTCCTACTATGATTGTATTGCTGTCAATCTCTCCCTTAATATCCTCCAAGAGTTTTTTTATGTATTTAGGTGCTCCTATATTTGGTGCATGTATGTTTACCAGAGTTATTTCTTCTTGTTGGATTATTCCCTTGAGTATTATGAAGTGTCTTTCTTTATTTCTTGTTATGTCCTTCACTTTGAGATCTAATTTGTCAGATATGAGTATTGCAACCCCAGCTTTTTTTTCATTTCCATTTGCTTGAAATACCATGTTCCATCCCTTCACCCTCAATCTGTGTGCATCTCTTTTCCTGAGGTGGGTTTCTTTCAGACAGCATATATATGGATCATGTTCTCTTGTCCAGTCGGTTGCCCTATGTCTTTTGATTGGAGCATTTAATCCGTTTACATTTAAAGTTATTATTCATAAGTACTTATCTGTCGCCATTTTTAGTCTTTACCCGTGAGTTCGTTCTTCGCTTCCTAGTTTTTTTTATTACAGCAGACCCTTTAACATTTCTTGTATTTCTGGTTTGGTGGTAATATATTCCCTTAGTCCTTTTTTGTGTGTGAAGCTTCTGATTTCACCTTCAATTTTGATTGAAAGCCTTGCAGGGTACAGTATTCTTGGATTCAGACCCTTCCTTTGCATGACTTTGTATATTTCATTCCATTCCCTTCTGGCCTGACAAGTTTCTGTTGAGAAGTCAGTAGCTAGTCTTATGGGGGTTCCTTTGTAGGTAACTTTCTGTTTCTCTCTGGCTGCTTTTAAGATTCTTACTTTGTCGTCGGTGTTTGCCAATTTAATTATAATGTGCCTCGGTGTCAGTTTGTTGGGGTTCATTTTGCTTGGGACTCTGTGAGCTTCTTGGATTTGTGTGGGTTTTTTCTTTTCTATATTGGGGAAATTTTCTGTCATTATTTCTTCAAACACGTTCTCTAATCCTTGTTCAGTTTCCACTCTTTCTGGGACCCCAATTATGCGGATGTTGTTTTGTTTCATGTTATCCCAAAGTTTCCTTAGACTCTCCTCCTGCTTTTTAACTTTTTTTTCTAGAAGCTGCTGAACTTGGATATTTTTTCCTACCGTGACTTCTAGCTCACTGATGTGGTCCTCTGCTTCTTCTGGTCTACCTTTGATACTTTCTATTGAGTTCTTTATAGCAGTGATGTCATTTTTCATTTCTTCTTGATTATTCTGCATTTCTTCTTGCTGGTTCTTCACTTCCTCTAGGTTCTTCTTCATTTCCTCTTGGCTCTTACTCATATTGTCAAATTTGTCTTCCATTCTTTTAACCACATTATGATCATTTCTCTGAACTCTTTCTCTGGTAGGCTTTTTTCTGGTTCTATTTTGTTTAGTTCCTTTTCCGGTGAAACCTGCCTTTCTGTCTTATGTGGGCTGTTTCTTTTTCTGCCCATGGTCTTTCTTCTCTGGGTGTCTGGTTATGTAGTTCTCTCTCCTACGTTGATTGAAAGGCACAAACTAGAACACGACCAGGTACAGCACACAAGGCAATGAGTAGGAAGGTATTCAAGATGTTAATAATCACAAATAAGGTGATCACTAATGAAGGACAAATTAGGGGTAAATAGAGAAAGAAGAAGAGGAAAATGAGGAAAGAAGAAAAGAAAGAAATGCCAAAATCAAATTGGGAGAGTGAGAAAAAAAGATAAATAAATGAACAATAAAATAAAATAAAATAAGAAATAAAAAGAAGAAGAAGGAGTAGGAAAGAGGAAGAGAAAAAAGTCAGAGGAAAGGAAAGTGTATAAGAGAAAAAAGAGGAACAAAATATAGATGTCAGGAGACAACTCCAATAGAACAGTCACTAATCCCAATAAAGGCCAGCAACCAGTACCTAGAGATTAAGGCAAATTGCAAATAGCAACTGATATTGAGGGAGGTGAGGGAAGAGGGAGGTAGAAAACAAAGCAAGCAAAAACCAAAATAAGACAAGTAGAATAAACCAAAACAATCTCACAAAAAAATTTCAAAAAATCAATATAATCATTTTTCAGGCAAATAGCAACAAAAGGACATAGAAAAAAAACAACTTTTTGGCTAGTGAAGACAAGAAGAGATAGGTTTGTGTGGACTTGTAGTAGGGGATTTGAAATTAGATATATAAATGGGGTGAAATTTTAACCAGGTAAAGAGAAAAATAGGGAGAATCTAAAGTTGGAAAAGGGAAAGAGAAACAAGACAACAAAATGGGGAAAGTTAGGAGGAAAGTGTTGGCATAAAGGTAGAGTTGAGTTGGAGTAAAATTATGCTAAAGGAAAGATGAAAATAGAATGTAGAACTCTAATCCTGAAATAAAGTAAAGAGAAAACAAAATGACACTTGTGTTTTTTTATCCCAAAACGGTTAGGTACTAGTAGTAATTAATAATACTAGTTTAAAACAACAATGTAATAATTATAAAGGTAAAATCAATTGAGGTGGAAAGAAAAAAATATTGTTTTAATTAAAATATGTGAATATGAAAAATTAAAAATTAAAAAAAATGAAAAAAGGAAAAATAAAAAAAAGAAGAAAAATAGAATGGTCCTTCACTTCCACTATTATTCTGCTTGGCACTCCTGTTTCCCAGCAGGGAAGGC
>JAAGEH010000933.1:0-10123 GCA_011751065.1 Lasiurus cinereus | reverse complement strand
TGAATAGCAAGAACCTACAACCAAGAATAATCTATCCAGCAAAGCTAACATTCAGAATTGAAGGGCAGATAAAGAGCTTCACAGAGAAGAAAAAGCTAAAGGAGTTCATCAACTCCAAACCAGTATTATATGAAATGCTGAAAGGTACTCTTTTAGAAGAGGAAGAAGAAAAAGGTAAAAGCCAAAAAATTATGAACAACAAATACATATCTATCAACAAGTGAATCTAAAAATTAAGTGAATTAAAAATTTGATCAACAGAATAAACTGGTGAATATAATAGAATCAGGAGCACAGAAAGGGAGTGGACTGATAATTCTCAGGGGGAAAGGGGTGAGGGGTGTACAGGGAGAGACTGGACAAAAATCATTCACCTATAGACGAGATCAATGGGAGGGAGCTAAGGGCAGAGGGAGGGGTGGGAGCTGGGTGGAGGGGTGCTATGGAGGGGAAAAAAGAGAAACAAATGTAATAATCTGAATAATAAAGATTTAATTTAAAAAAATATATGCCTCAGCATCCCTTAATGGAACAAGAAATAAACCTTTATTGTTTTAAATTACCTAGATTTTATGGTTGTTTGTTATCTCAGCACATAGCCAAGTCTATCTTGACTAATATATAAATATACCTGGAATTGTATTCGATTTGCAATATTTTCCTGATCTGTCATTTAAAACTCCTCTCCAGGCCACTGCTTTATTCCTGTTTGCCCTACACATACACCATTTTCCTGTGTTTGACTCAGTACCCATTTTCTTCTATCATTCTGTGTTGCTGTTTTAAAAATTCTCAGAAAACACATAGATGGTGCATTAAAGTTTTGGAATAATCATTTACCTAGGAGTTAGAAGATATGCATGCATTTTTTACTTATTATTTAGCTATGAACTATAGCATTTTATAATTTTGCAACTCTATATTCATGGGAGTGGGTTACAAGGGGTCATTGGGGGGGAAAGAAGGGGTATTTGTAATAGTTTCAACAATAAAGATTTTTTTTTAAATAAATGAACCTATTATTCTCTTATGCCTCAATTATAGTGTATAGGGAGTAAAGCATTATAGTATACATATTTTCTAGTAAGTTATTGCTATATATCTATCCATTCATCTGTAATTTTTATATAAATTTCTTAGGTGTGTTTTCCTAAGGCATAGCTAGGCATTGTTTTACTTGCTAAATTTAAATAATGAATATACAAGTGTATAAATTCTTAAAAAATGATAATGACATGTGACAAATTAATAGTGATCTCTTTTCAATATTTTAATTGTTTCTAAAGTTTTGTTTTCTCTGTATTTCTTATATTATGTTTTAACATAGTGATGAAAGGAAATGATAATTGTAGTCCCAACTTCAGGACACAATAGATAATGCCCAGGTAGTGATTTAACTATGCCACCCGTTGGATGCCAAAACTAGTGCTAAGTTATACCTGTGTAGTTATGTTTCTGGTTAAACAGGAGGACTTATTAATCATGTGCACTGGTGTGAGATTTGGAAGACAGACCCCATCTTTCTGTCCCTTTTGAATATTATTCTGTGCGAAACAAGGTCAGAGGTGCTTCTCAGGCTCCATTCTCCAGCTTCTGGTGTTGAGAGGCACAGATGTAGCCTCAGTAATGGTGGCTTCTTATTTTCAGCATCCTGACAACCTCTGCAGTTATGGCATTTTCTCTTGAAATCTGTTTTCCAGTAGAGGACTCTGAGGTGGTAATTCCCTAGTGGCTCACTTCTATCCTGGTCTTTATTTCTGGAGGCCCAGTTCAGAGCTTGCTCCTGTACCTTCTCAATGCTTCTATAAGAACCTAACCTATATTTAATTTATTCTTACATAAAATATCTAGAAAGGGGTTATCAAATTTTAGTGTGCCTCAGAATGACCTGGTAAACTTTTTAAAGCATAGATAACATGGCTTTACTCCCAGAGTTTCTGATTTATTAGGTATAGAGGTAGGATCCAAGAATATTGACATATAATAAGTTCCCAGATTGCTGAACCAGAGACCATACTTTGAGAACCATTGATCTAGAGTGTTTTGTTTTCTACTCAGCAACTATAATGAAGTAGGTCTTGTCCTCAAATATATCAAATAATCCAGGCCAGTCACAATTGGTCCTCAAAATTTCAATATTTGGATTCATAATGAAGTAATGATTCTCATACAGAGACTATTAATTGGATTTATAATAAAATGTGTGATAAGAAGTATTAGTACAAATTTAATAATCAATAAAGTATGGCTTAGGTTATGTTGAGTATATATATTTTATTCTTTGGAATAAAGCCTGTTTGGGTGATGTCATAATAGTATAACATTATCATACAGCAACATATATCTCATATACCTTCCCACCCTCATACCCCATCTGAATATCACTGTAGAGCTTTTCTGTACATTCCATTTTAAAAATAGAGGCTTACATTAAACTATCATTTAAATTTAATTATTATCTTTTCATGCTGCATATATAATCTTTTTTTTATTTTTATTTTAAATTTATTTTTATTTTATTTTATTTTTGTTAAGGCCACCAAAAATTTTGGTTGCTTCCCCCCCCCAAAAAAAATTGGGAGAATCTTATTTTAAATGTTAGCTTAGCCATCCGTTTTACTTTGTTTAGCTCAATACTTTTTACATAAAAGATTTTGAGGTCCAAAGATATAAGCACATGGAAAAAAAGTTGATGCTAACATCTAAATCTTTTGATACCTTGTCCATTTTTTTCTTCTTCTTTTTTTTCTATTACTACTATCATCTTTCTCTCTCTGGAGTGTGGGCTTCATGTTATGTGTGCATTCAAATCAGCAATGAAAAATTTTGCCATACTTGAAACAAAAGTTAAAAAATACATTACTATGAAATACATTGCCAAACCCATGCTGATGTTTATACTTAAATATCCACCAGAGATCACTAGTTGCTACCAATTTTTAAGTTTTTATGTTATTTAAAATATAATTTGATGCTATTTTAAGTTCTTTAATTCTTAGAAATAAATGATATATTTGGATATCATCCAATATCTCCCTATGAATTAAACTCCCTCACACTATAATCATGTTATTTACTCAAAAATTAGCTTCCTGCCAAAGTGGCTTGTTAAGGATTTGCTAATTTCAACTTTCTTCTCTGAAACTTAATGAACACAGCAGTCAATAACTACTTTCCCCAGTTCTCAGATACCAAAATATGTTTTGGATTTTTATTATTTTTTCCAGATTTATTATTTTTAAAAATCACCTTTTTAAACAATAACTGAAGCAATTAAAAAAGAGAAATAACTGTATTAATTGAATGTTCTTAAGGCTCTACTATTTTTAATCAAATTAAGGTAATTTCAAACTCTTCTAACTTAATTTTATATCCAACTAAAAATATGTAATAATCAGGAATTTTCTAATCCAGTCTAGCCTCCTGGGCAATTCATTTGTTCTCTGTTGTCAGCTCTGGTCCATGAAAAGCATCCTTCAAAGGCTACTTCCTTATTTTCCAGAAACCTAGTAAAATTCTCTCATAAAGTTGTGATATAGTTTAAAACTTAGATTGCAAATTGGACATCTATATAATTTAGTGCAGTTTGAAGAAATGAAACAAGTCTCTGCAAAATCATTTTTATTTAGTATTGATTAGGTGATTGATAATTGTCAAAACTGAGTACAGAGGGTTTACTTTAATAGTCTGTCTACATTTGCATATGATTAAATTTTCTGAAATAAAAAGTTTTTAAAAACAGGATGTAAAATGATACTTATAAGAATGTGTATCAAGGTGAGGTGTGTAGAGAGGTGTTTAGTACATAACAGATAAATTTTTAGGATGTAAGTGAAAATTAAGTATATCTCTTCTGGGATTTATTGTATGCAACTAGACCATGATTAGGAGAAAATGGGCTAAAAAAGAAGTTGATATCTTAAAGCAGAGATACCAGTGAATTATTTTCATTGATATTTTCTTTATACATCATAAATACAAATTTTAATTGTACTTAAATTTATTATGCAATTTTCTTTCTATAAAGCTAAATTATATAAAAGAAGTGGCCCAGTGCATGACATTCATGCATGAGGGCAGGTGTTCCTCAGCCCAGCTTGCACCCTCTCCAATCTGGGACGCCTCAAAGGATGTCCTAATGCCAATTTACAGGGATCAGGCCTAAACCGGCAGTTGGACATCCCTCTCGCAATCTGGGACTGCTGGCTCCTAACTGTTCACCTACCTACCTGTCTGCCTGATTGCCCCTAACCCCTTTGCCTGCCAGCCTACTCACCCCCAACTAACCCTGCCCCCTTACTGGTCTGCTCACCTCCACTTTCCCTCCCCACTGTTTTGCTCACTCCCAACTGCCCCCCTGCTGGCCTGCTCACTCCAAACTGCCTCCCCATCCTGCTGTCCTGATCTCCTCCAACTGACCCCCACTGATGGCCTGCTCACCCCCAACTGGTCTGCTTACCCCCAATGGCCCTGTCCCCCACCAACCTGATCACCCACAACTGCTCTCCACTCTTGGCCTCTAACCACATCTACCTCAGTCCCACCACCATGGCTTTATCCAGAAGAATATCTGGAAGGTCTCCAGTCTAATTAGCATATTATCCTTTTATTAGTACAGATAGAGGCCTGGTGCATGGGTGGGAGACAGCTGGCTTGCCCTGAAGAGTGTCCTGGATCAGGGTGTAAGTCCCGCTAGGGTGCCTGGCCAGCCTGGGTGAGGGGCTAAGGGCCGTTTTCAGGCTGGCCACATACCCTTCAGGGTTGGGGGGGTCCTCCTGGGGTGCCTGGCCAGCCTGGGTGAGGGGCTGATGGCTGTTGGCAGGTTGGCCATGGCCCATGGTGAACCAAGATCCCAGCCCCTCCAATTTTTTTTTCCCTTTTCTTCAGCATCTCCTTAAGTGGAGGCCAGGGCCGGCTATGGTGGGTGGGAAGCTTGGCTTCCTCCATCGCCAAGCCTCCTGCTCACTCCAGCTCCCTGGCTGCTACCATCTATATACTTGCTCTGACTGGCTGGTGGGCGTAGCAGAGTTATGGTCAATTTGCATGTTTCTCTTTTATTAGAGAGGATTAGTGAAATATAGTTTTCATTCTTACTGCCAAACAACAATTAGTATTGAAAGTCACATTCATGCATTTAAAAATGATGACCAGTGGGGTTCTGCACGTAATTCTTTGCAAAGTGAGAGAGAAATGGAGGACTTGGCTTAAATCCCACCCAAACCTCAGCCTTGACTTCAGCCTGGATCTCAGTAACTGGGGCCATACTGGAACAGCTGGGTAAGGGGCAGATCAGAGAAGCATTGGAAGTTCTGCTGGCACATTACGGGTCCAGGAAAAAAGCTAAAGGGTTGCTTTTGAATGAGAAGTAAACATTTTATTTTTAATGGTGATATTATGAAAAATTCCAAGAAAAGAACTGAAGGTCATATTGTCCTTGCCTCATAGTATCTGGTCAGATTTAGCATATATCTCTTTATTTACAAAGGATGAACCCAATGTAACTCCTAAAAAGATAGAACATTTTTATAAGAAGCTTTTGAATAAGTATGAGAATTAAATCCATTTATTAGATGATTCCCTTCCAAACTTTAAAAAGGAGTATAAAACCCATCAGGCCAAGTTCTGCCTGTTGGCAGCTTTGATTTCTTCCTTACTGACTAACACAAGAATCAGATGGCTCTTACTCTTGCACGGTGGCAGACATTTCTGTAAGAGAAAGTTCCAGGACCTGTAAACCTTCAAGCCAAAAATCTCTCCAGAGATATCAATGAATTTATAGGCAGAACTGTCTTAAAACTTCTCTAAAAGTGGTCCTTGCAGCATTTCAGCATTATATACATCGGTCTCATTGAAATGCAGGCTCAGCACATCATGGAGAACATTGTTGCTGTCTCAAGAAGGCTTTCACAGAACTTGCCGAAGGGAACTCTTGTACATACTTTATCACATTTCTTTTTATAACCATGGGTCCGAAGAAAGCGAGTGGAAAGGTCAGTGCTCAGAAGAGGATGATGTCTATTGAAATAAAGAGTGAAATCATAGAAAAAATATGAGCAAGGTGTGCGAGTGGCTGACTTGGCGAGGCAATACGGGCGTACTACTTCAACTATATGCACTGTGCTTAAACAGAAGGAGTCGATAAAGGGTATAACGCCAGCTAAGAGCATTATAATAATTTCTAAGCTCCGTAGCTCTTTCCATGAAAAGATGGAGAATCTACTGATGGTGTGGGTGACGGAGAAGCAGTTTAAAGGAGATACATTAACACAGGGCATCATATGCGAGAAGGTGCGAGCGATTTGCGGTGATTTGCTGGAGCAGACCCAAGCACTTCCACGGACGAATCATTGAAAGACTCATTTAAAGCCAGTAGAGGCTGGTTTGATAACTTCAGGAAAAAGTCCAGCATTCACTCCATCGTCAGGCATGGTGAGGCAGCAAGTTCGGATGTGAAGGCAGCTGAGGATTACCTCAAAACTTTTTCTGAACTGATAGAAGCCAAAGGATATGTCCCCCAGCAAGTCTTCAACTGTGACGAGACAGGGCTTTTCTGGAAGAAGATGCCAAATAGGACTTCTATAATGGCAGAGGAGAAGGCAATGCCAGGCCACAAACCGATGAAGGATAGGCTAACTCTCGCACTGTGCGCCAATGCGAGTGGCGACTGCAAGATCAAGCCTCTGCTCGTATACCATTCGGAAAACCCCAGAGTCTTGAAGTCACATAAGATTTTATAAGATAAACTGCAAGTTATGTGGAGGGCAAACCCGAAGGCATGGGTCACCAGGCAGTTCTTTGTGGAGTGGGTAAACCTGGTTTTCGGCCCTCCTGTTAAGAAATATCTACAGGAAAACAACCTAACTATGCAAGCCCTCCTCATCCTCGACAATGCTCCTGTTCACCCACCGAACCTCAAAGATGAACTCCTCAAACAGTTCAAGTTTATAAAGGTTGTCTACCTACCTCCCAACACCACTCCTATCCTGCAGCCCATGGATCAGGAGGTGATTTCTAATTTTAAAAAGCTGTCCATCAAGCACCTGTTCCGGCGCTGCTTTGAGGTGACGGAGAACACAAACCTCACCCTTCGAGAGTTCTGGAAGAACCACTTTAACATCGTGATATGCCTCAGAATTATTGATCAGTCCTGGCTGGGTGTTACAACGAAGACTTTGACCTCTGCATGGAAGAAGCTGTGGCCTGAGGCTGTAGCCGAAAGGACCTTCAAAGGATTTGAATCCGAGGTGCCAGTGGAGGAGGAGATAGTGTCTCTGGGAAAATCCATGGGCCTGGAGGTGGATGAGAGAGACATGAATGAGCTCGTCGAGTAGCACTCTCTGGAACTCACCACGGAGGAGTTACAAAAGTTGCAGTCTCAGCAACATGTAGAGGTTCTCCAAGAAATTGGTTTCGAGGAGGAGCCAGAGGTGGAGGAGATCTCTACAAGTGAGATAAAGGAGATCTTAGGAATGTGGGAGAGGGTGTCACACTTCATGGAAAAGAAACACCCCAAAAAAGTTGCTACTGGTCGTACATCGGAGCTGTTCAATGAAACTTGCCTCACCCATTTCAGAAACATTCTGAAAGGGAGGAAGAGGCAAACCTCATTGGACACGTTTTTTCTGAAATCGGCCAAAAATGCAAAGACCAGTAGCAATTAAGTTCAGTGAAGATTAGTTAAGTTACATTCAGTTTAGGGATAAAGTGTAGCATTAAGAGTGTAACGAGTAGGTAAATACACTTTATAAAACCAGTTTATTCCTTTACATTCTCTTTTATTATGTTTTTATACAATATTTGTCATTTATAAATACATTTTTCTTATTCAAAAACACGTAACAAGAACAACTGGGGTGGCATTTTGGGGGCTTGAACGGATTAACAGTATTTCAATTGATTTCAATGGGGAAAATTGCTTTGAGATACGAGCAACTTGAAGTATGAGCAAGGTTATGGAACGAATTAAACTCATATCTCGAGGTATCACTGTACATGAAAACTGAGAGATCAATTACCCTTCCCATCTTTTCTTCATTTGTCAGCAGTCAGAATGACCCTAAAAGAATGTACACTTCCAGTGAGAAGAAAAAAGAAGCGAAGAAAATACAGAAATAAAAAGAACATAATGAAAAACAAGAGGAGAAGAGACAGAACACTTATGAAACAGGTTAGAAAGGATGCATCAACCCTAATTACAGAGAAGACTGCCCCTAAAATTAGTGTTTTGCCAGAGAAGGATTTTGGATCCCAGAAGAAAGAGACACACTCCCCCAAGCCTGAAAAAAAAGAAGAGATCCATAGAATAAAAGCCCCAAATAAAATTCAAGTCAAATCCGGAAACAAAATTTCATTACTGGTCCCAGTAGAAAAAAACTCCCACCAAAGAAAATGTCGGGTTAAAAAACATGCCACAGGAAAGAAGTCTCCAAAAAAGAGTCCTGGTCCCAACACACCTTTCAGGAATAAGAGAAAAGCCTTCCCAGAAGAGCCTAAGATCTAAGGGAAGAAGGGTATAGGACCAAGGAAGAAGGGTAGAGGGCTAGGGAAGAAGGGTTGAGGCCCAGGGAAGAAGGGGAGAGGCCAGGGAAGAAGCCAAGACTCAAAGAAGAGGTAGAAAAGGAGAGAAAGTCTCTGCTGGGGGAAAAAGACCTAAGAAAGATACCCAAAAAGCCAGTGGCCAAGTTTTTCACTACAGCTAAAAATCTGCCCAAGAGAGGGAATCCAAGATGGCGGCATAGGTAAACACCTACACTGCTGCCTCACACAACAATTTCAAAACTACAACTAAAAGACAGAACTGACATCATCCAGAACCACAGGAAAGCAGGCTGAGTGGAAGTTCTACAGCTAGAAGGAAAGAGAGGTGCTCACAGAAACCCAGAGGAGCTACAAAAAGCTGAGGTACGGAGACAAGCGCGCGCGGAGAGAGCGGGTGCCAGAGTACCTGGCTGGCTTTCTCTGGCGGGAGGGAAATGGAGACTCCCAACGGCATTGAACCCCTTATCTTACGACACTAAACCCCAGATCCAGCCGAAACTCATACGGGGGAGTTTGGACTGTGAAAAGGGAGAGGTGCACGAAAATTTAGTGGAGTCGCAAAAGATCAAGTCTGGTCGTGCACACGCACGGTGCTGCGAGGAGGACAGATTGCTGATTGTGATTGTGCCGCTGGCTTTCACGAGTGGGCGGGAGACAGACCCTCCCAACTGTGCCACTTCTGAGTCCACTGGGCCCCTGTTTCGGGCGAAACCCTGGGACCTAGACTCGTGTGGTCCTGGTGTGCAGGGAAGCCGGAAAGGCAGCGGTTAGAGGCACTGCGGGCACATGCACAAGGACCGCTCCAGCCATTACCCAGTCACGTGAGACTCAGAGGCCGTGGAGGGCAGGGCGGACTGGAAGGCAAGGCGGTCCCTGAAGCCCTGAGACTCCACACCTCCCAAGTTCAACAGAGGCTTTTGCGGCTTTGCGTCTGGTATCATAAGGCTGAATTGAACACAGAAGTTTCCCCGGCATAGTGAGAATGCCGAGACAAGGGAAGGGATCACAAACAAAAGAAATGGAGGGAAAAAAACGACTGGATATAGAGTTCAAAACCACGCTTATAAGGTTTTTTAAGAATTTGCTAGAAAAGATGGATAAATTTAGCGAGAGCCAAGAGGAGATGAAAAAGGACCAACTAGAGATGCAAAAGAGCCAACTAGAGATGGAAAAGGTCCTACTAAAGATGATAAAGGACCAAATAGAAATTAAACATACACTGACTGAAATAAAAAATATTATACGGAGTCCTAACAGCAGACTAGAGAAAGGCAAGAATCAAGTAAAAAATTTGAAATATAAAGAAGCAGACAACATTCAACTGGAAAAGCAAGAAGAGAAAAGAATCCAAAAATGTGAACATAATGTAAGGAGCCTCTGGGACAGCTTCAAGAGTACCAACATCAGAATTGTGGGGGTGCCAGAAGAAGAGAGAGAGCAAGATACTGAAAACCTATTTAAAGAAATAATGGCTGAAAACTTCCCACATCTGGTAAAAGAAATAGACTTACCAGTCCAGGAAGCACACAGAACCCCATATAAAAGGAATCCAAAGAGGACCACACCAAGACACATCATAATTAAA
>JAAGEH010000932.1:0-49839 GCA_011751065.1 Lasiurus cinereus | reverse complement strand
AAAAAAAACTCCTATAATCCCATCCTTTAGGGTCAACCACTGTTAACATAATTTTGGCATATTTCCTTACAGTCTCTAATATATATATATTCCCATTTTAGATAGGCATACCCTACATTGGTTATTTAAAGCTTCCTGACCCCCACCCATTTCCACAACTTTGTAGGGAGGGGAGCTGGGAAAAAGATCTGTTTTTGAAATGAAGAATATGCCACATTGAGAAAAGGGAACCTGCCCTGGCCAGTGTGGCTCAATTGGTTGGGTGTCATCACATGCACCAAAAGGTTACCAGTTCAATTCCTAGTCAGGGCACATGCCCAGGATGTGGGCTCAATCCTTGGTAGGGGGCATGCAGGAGGCAGCAGATGAATATTTCTCTCTCTCCATATGAAAACATGCTCAAAGTCACTGATCATCTGAAAGATGCAAATCAAAATGACAATGAGGTACCATTTCATACTGTGGAGAGCGGCTACAGTGTTTGGACAGGTTCAAGCCTTGGACTAATGAGAGGGCACAGTCCTCTCATTGCCATGTACAAGTCCCAGCTTGGAGGGCAGAGCCCTCCCAGCACAATTATAGCCAACAGCTATAGCTGTGAGCTTGAACCTATGGTCCGAACACGTGGCTCCACGTGCCTGAGTGATGTGGGCTTGATAGAGTTCAGGTGCATGTAATTGAGTAGGATCGAAACTCACGAGAAGGTTGTAAACATATTGACCATGCGCCTACTTTGCCTCATGGAATCTGGCTATAAAATAAAGACACGGCTGATAGTCCAGAGCGCTGTCTCTCTCCATCAAAGAGAGCAGCGTCCCGCTGAGACCCAGCTTTCATTCTCTTGTCTGTCTTTTCTCAGTCCTTCACCACCCCCAATTGAGCTCACCGAACCTGGCTGAGCTGGCACAGCACATAAGATGCCCAATGTAGGGCTGAGTGTGCCATGGCTGTGCCAGCCTTCCACATCATACCTGTCAGAAAGTAACCCTTGTGCACTGCTGGTGGGAATGCAGACTGGTACAGCCATTGTGGAGAACAGTATGGAGTTTCCTCAAAAAACTAAAAATGGAACTCCCATTTGACCCAGTAATCCCCTTCCTAGGAATATATCCTAAGAAACTAGAAACACCAATTAGAAAGGATATACGCACCCCTATGTTCATAGCTTCGCAATTTACAATAGCTAAGATTTGGAAACAGCTTAAGTGCTCATCAACAGATGGGTGGATTAAAAAACTTTGGTACATCTACACAGTGGAATACTATGCTGCTGTAAAAAAGAAAGACCTCTTATCGTTTGTGACAGCATGGATGGACCTGGAGAGTATTATGCTAAGTTAAATAAGCCAGTCAAAGAAAGATAAATATCACATGATATCACTCATTTGTGAAATATAATGAATAACATAAACTGATAAACAAAAATAGAGCCAGAGGGGGGAAAATATTTTAGAATATAATAGAAATAATCCTGTTATTTATATATTGTTTTAATATCTCCTACAACTTTCGTGATATTATACTATACTAGAGGCTCAGTGCAGGAAATTCGTGCACTCCGTGGAGGAGTGTCCCTTCAGATTGACCTGCATCCTCTCGAAGTTCAGGAGCCTTTGGGGAATGTCCAACTGACAGTTTAGGGCTGCTCCCCAAGGAATGTGGTTCTGTGGTTTAGTCGATTTACATATTAGCCTTTCATTATATAGGATTAGTACATTTTAGGTAGTATTATATTTAAAATCTTTTCTTCTTGAAATATTAATGTTTATTGCATGTAACATTATTATATTTAAAATATTTTTCCTTGAAATATTAATGCTTATTGCATGTAAATGGCTAATTATATTTACAACCTGATAATAGACTTATTTTTTATATTGTAAAAAAAAAAATAAGAGAAAAAAATTTTCCTCTCTCATTGATGTTTCTCTCTACCCCCTCTCTCTCCCTCTAAAAATCAGAAGAAAAAGGTAAAAGACAAAAAATTATGAACAACAAATACATATCTATCAACAAGTGAATCTAAAAATTAAGTGAATTAAATAAAAATATATTTTTTAAATTTGCTTGTTAATTTGCCCCCACTGTACTTATGTGTGACCTCAGTTAATCCCTAGCATGACTTGATGATGTAGGGCTTATCATGCCCATTTTCTAGATAAGAAGCCTAAGGCTGAGGAAACTTAGGAAGGCTGCTCACTAGGTTCCACAGCCTGTGTGCTTCACCATTCTGACTTACAGCCCTGAATACAACTCTGGGCTCCCTGCCCAGCTCCGAAGGTGGGAGCTGGGGACGTGGAGTAGGCACTTGACCCAGACAATAAGGAGGATGTATCCAGTTTAGAGGGGTTCCTCTTTTCTGCTTTGAAGATCTACTTCTCAGTGGGGACATAGTGATAATGGAGGCCACTGGTCTAGAGTCCCAGCTGAACTTTTAGCCATTAGCTAGCACCAACTTATTACCCATGAGAGTGAGCCATCTTGTAAGTAAATCTTCCAGTCCTGTTTTAACCTCCCTAGTTGATGCTGCACAGAACAGAGATGAGCAAACCGTGCTAAGTCCTAAATTACAGATTTGTGAGCAAAGTAATTGTTATTATTTAAAGCCACTACATTTTGGAATGGTTTATTACTCAGTATTAGACAACCCAAATAAAACCATTTTTTCAGCTGATCCCCTAAGCCAAATTAAATGTGACACCCTTCATACATACTGTCTCCTTTAATTCTCATCCTTCCCTTAAGGTAAGAAAATCAACAGCTAACATTTACTGAGTGCCTGCTATAGTCTTAGCGAAGTTCAAAATCCTTTTCCTATGCCAGTTCTTTTCTTAGTAATTGTCCCAATAACCCTTCCCTTCATTTTAAAGGTGTGGAAACAGACACAAAGAAATTTGAGAATTTACCTCACACTATGCAAGATGTGGCAGGCCCAAGGACTCAGTTGCCTCAAGCAGAGGGTTGATGAGAAGACTGAGTCTCTCAGAGAGGTGAAGTGACTTGCCAAGGTTCACAATGAGTGACTTTGGACCACTTATCCTCTGGGTTCCTCCATTAAATCTGCCATGACCCTGACAGTATCACTGTCTTTTGGACCAGTCTCTGTGAGAGTCCTATCTGACTCTCCATCACTGATGGTGTTCTTTAGCTTGGTCTTTCCTACTCTGCAGCTCTGGCACCCAGTGACCTTTGGCTGTTCCCACATATTCAATTTCATCCTAAAGCACAGGACTTTTCTAATTAAGAAGTTTCTTTAGAAGAATGTGCTGCAGGCTCAGAAGAACTCTCCAAAAAAGTATTCCAGCATTCCAAGGATAGTTTGGGCATTGAGCACAGGCTTGGCTCCAGGCAACTCTCCATTCTTCCTGCAGTCTCTCCCTTCCCCTGCAACTTGGTCTTATGTACTTTGCAAACAAAGGATGGAGGCGAACAGGGCAGGATGTCAGGGGAAAGAGAAATAGGGCATGAGCTCTAAGGTCACACAGACTTGTCACCTAGGCAATTATTTAACCTCTATGAACCCTACTTACTTACCTGTAAAATGGGATTAGGAATAGCCTCTTCTCATAGGGTTTCGGTGAGAATTAAGTGAGGCAATGTTTGTGTTTCCCAGAGCCCCTTTTTGTGTTGAACCCATTGCCTATAGCTCCAAAATTGCCTGTCGCTCCAAGATAGGTGAATTGTGGGAAAATGTTTAGCATTTGCTACATAACCCTTTGTGGTCATTTGGTAAAACCCATGTGTCTGTCTACCAGTGCAGAGGAGAAAATTGTGCCTTCTGCCTCTCCTCCACCTCCCAGATCTTATGCAGATCCAACCTAGAAACCTGTTGGCAAGGGATTCTAGGGAGTATGTCCTCCAGGCTTCTGGAGGCATAGCAGGGTGAGAATGGTGCTGAGTTGCCAACAGGAAACCTAACATATTTTTATTTCTAAAGAACCAGTGGGTAAGGTCAATGCCTAAACTTGATGGGCACCAACAGGCTTTGTTGCATGAGGTGGAAACAGTATTGTTGGGCTGAAGAGAGTGGAGGGGGACAGGGCTTCCCTGGCAGGATGCGGACTCTGCTTCTCTTGAAGAAACGTGATAAAGGTAGTCCGGGTCTCAGGCATGCTGGCAGCTAGGCCAGAACATGTGACCTGGCTCAGCCAATAAGACATATCCTACACTGCAAATTGGGGGCTAGTAACACAAGGATGATGGGGGGCGGGAGGTGGAAAACTTATTGTGGTGGCAGAGGTAGCAAGGACTGCAGTAGTTCTCTGTTTCTGAGGAGCAGTATTGTGTGCGAAGCCTGCAATAGTGTCCTGGGACCAGTTCTGTTGGGACAGTGGTGTAAGCCACAGGGTCCAGTACACCATGGAAGCAGTGTTCTCATTAGACTAGATCTGTGGCCCAGTTTAGGCTATGATTTTGGTTGCAGCGTTTCCAAGCCTAGTTCTCTAGGCTTTCCCCTACCAGCGATTCACTGGGCTAACTAATATCTTTCCAGTAAGTTGGTTTTCTGCTTAAATTAGTCAAGGTTGGTTCTGTTGCATGCCTCCAAGTTCTTGACAAGACTGAACTTAGAAGGCCATTGTGAGGATTAAATGTAAAAAAACGTAGAACAGGTCCTGGTCAATGTAAGCAACCTGTATCAGTCAGGTTCAGTTGCAGGTAACAGAAACTACTCAGACCAGGTAAAGCTGAAAGAGATTTAATACAGAGCATTAAATGTTTGCAGGACTGTTGAGTGTGAGGGAGGAGCAGGTTCTATGTAAAACTTCCAGGAATGTCTCTCAGATGTATCACCAAGATTGGCCAACCAAGAAGCTTCTAAATCTTCTGCCATCAGGAAGATGAAGACTGAGGAAGTCACTGTACCAATTGCTGGCTCCAAGACCCTGCTGCCTCAGCTGAGATGCACAGACCAGGAAACTGCTCCCCCTGTTGGTTCCAGAGCCACACTGCATCTGCCTTGATTGATGACAACAAAACAGATGTCCCATAACCTTCCTCTCTACAAAGCAAAGCTAGGCAGCATTCCCTGGACTTCTGCTATCATTGCTGAAAGAGAAAAAGAATTGCCAGTACAGAGTGGAAATACATTCTCCACTTCATTTCCAGCTTCCAAACAGTGCTTCCATTTTTGGACGATGGGTGACTCAAGGACCCAATCTGTAGACATGGATTTGCCAGCTTCTAGCATTCAGTATATAAAACATGCACAAAGAAGTGGAATAGAGCCAACCCATAATGTCAGAAACAAACCCTGACTGCAGGAACCACATTTCCTGTTTATTACATTGCTTTGCCTTTAATTGCTGTCATTTTTGGGTGCTGTGCTCTGCTAGTACCCAAAGCACATGCTCAATCTGCTCCCATTAGATGAAGAACCCATTGAGGGAAGGTCAGCAGACACAGCTTGGGCCTTCCAAGTGGAAAGATAGAATGTGGACAGAATGTCCATTTTGTCTATGCTCATATGAGCCAGTTTGACAGAACAAAGAGCTGATGAGCCATGTCGCTCATCTCTGCAAGCCTAGATGCCTGGGCCCAAAATTAATTCCCTACAAGGAAGGCCCTCAAAAGGTGAAGCTATATTATGCCTCTGGGGTGTGTGTGGGCAGAAGAGGCCAAAGCTCAAGGCAGGTAGAAAAAAACTTTCACCCACCTGAGCTTATCCTGGTGGGATACCAATTAAGAAAGAAGAGACACATGCCAGTTCTTGGCTGCAGCTTCTCCAGAAGCTAATCTGGGTCATGTCTGACAAGGAAAATACTGATTGAGGTGTCTGGACCCTGAGGTCTGAAGTAAGCACAACTGGACAGCATGATAGAAATCAGCCCCGGCAGCTCTGTGGAATGTAGAGGTTAAGAACAAGGGCTCTGGAGTCAGACAGTCATGGTTCTTATGTGCACAGGGAGAAAGAGACATACACCCTCTGAGCTTTTGTTCCTTTTCTGTAATACCTGTGTCACAGGGTGAGTAACACTGAGTACAGTGCCTGGGACAGAGTAAGTCCTCAATATGTTGAAGCAGTTATTAAAAGGAAAGAGAAAGAGAATGGACTTATATTGAGAATTGACTATATGCCACATGCTCTCTCTACACAATCTTCTTTTGTTTTCCCGACAATTCCATGCCTCCACATTATGAATAATAACCCTTGGAGTTTGCAGCTCAGAAGCACAGTAGCAGTCCTGCAAGGCAGGAATTGTCTTCTTCGTTTTAGAGAGAAGGAAACTGGGGTGGAGCAGCCACTTTTGGGGCCTTACTCATGTCCTCCTTCTTGCCCTTACCACCTGAGTGACTTCCAACAGCTGCACCTACATTTCTTTGCTCAGTGACTTCCTTTTGCTGTTGGCCTGGCATCCTTGAAGTGCTGGAGCAATGACCACACCCTTCCCAACAGCTTTCAACCACTGACTGATGGGAGTTTGTGCAGAAACACCCTCTTTCCCTTGACCTGTGGGGACAGCCCTAAGGCCATGGGTTCTACTTTGTCTCCCAAAAATCCCTGTGGATTAAGTGTTCCATCCAATCTTTATGACAAGTGAGGTGATTCTCACCCTCTTCCCCAAATGGGGAGAAGCACCATCCCAGGGTCATTGTCTTCATTTATAGCTAAATTAATTATTCCTCAAGTCTGTCACAATTCTACTAAATAGTCTGTTATTTCAAAACCAAATTGTGAAAATCAAGCTTCAAAAATTTGTATGTAAAACAAAAATAAAGATAAAATGAAATATCATATAAAATAAGTACATACATATAACAAACAAAAGGAATATATACAAAGCTATCATAGTCCTTGATCCTACTGGTCATGAGGTCAGAGTTGATATCTATGGCTTCCTTCTTCCACTATCTGTTCTGTATTTCTCTTGCTCTCAGACAGAATCTCAGCTAATTAGGATCCTTTATATTCCCAAACCATCCTTTCCAGAGGGTCTGAGTTCTCAATTATTCTATTTTTGTGTGTGTGTGTGTGTGTGTGTGTGTGTGTTTACTTGTTATAGTTTTACCTTAACATTTACTATTGGGCACGGACTCACTAAGAAGTGACCCAGAAAATTCACTGTGTTCCACACATAGTTCTTTTTGTCCCCATTTTCTAGCAGCAATCGAATTAATTTCCTCTTGATAACTAAGATTAGGCATTCCATCCTATAAATAACTCTTTTCTGTGTATTGGTTCCATGGCATAAGGAGCCCCAAATGGCCAGGTGAGCATCTCACCTTCAATTAAATGGAGTCATTCTTGTGCCCTTTGATTGAAGTATTCCCATCTTGAAGACTAAGACCTCCAAACCAGCAGAATTCAAGGTTCCTAAGATGTGAAGCAAAAATTCTGAGTAGGTTATTGGGTAAAACAGGGAGAGGAGACACGTTCATTCTACCCCTTTATTCATGGTTGCATGGACTTAGTCTGGCTATGGTTCCTCATAACCAGGATCAGTGGTTTCTGATTTGAAGCACATACTATGTCCTATAAGATGGCTCCCTGTCCTTTTGGAATGTTGTCTCAGAACTGGTGCAATAACTGAGTCTTCAGCAAGCTTTTTCATCTTCTAACTAGTCCAGCCACTTCTGGATGATGGGTTGACATGGACATGATTGTATGTCTGTATTTTCTTGGTTGTGAAATTAGTTCTTTGATCAGAATTAATACTACAGGGAATACCAGGAAGATAGATAAGGCATTCTTAGAGTCCACAGGTAATGGTTCTGTAGATACATTATGTGCAGAGAAGACACATCCACATCCAGAAATATGTTTTTTTCCAATGAAGATGGATCTCTGTCCCCTCCAAGATGGGAGAAATCTAATGTAGTCATCCTGCTACTTGAAGGGTTAGCTAGCGCCCCAGGAAATCAGGGTTGATATCTGCTCCTGACCCATTAGACACTCAACAATCACTTTAGCTAGGGAAACATTAAGGTTGTTGATCATATTGTTGATCCCATGCATAGCCTCTATTACTGCCACCAAGGCATCTTTGTTCATAGATCCACGAGCTTACTGCTGATAAAGGAAGCTCAAAATGACTCGGAAGTTCTAGATTGTCAGTTTCATCTGGGTGCAATATCCTCATTTCAAGTTTTATGACCCCATTCTTTCCCAATCAGGTTTCACATGAACAATTTGATGAGGTGTGAATTCAATTGATATTGTAACTCAACCACTTCAACAATTAAATTTTATGTTATATTTTCAGCAATATCAACCTTGTGTCTTTAAGAAATAAAATATTCTTTTAAATTCTGTTCTTGTAACTTCTCAGATCATGATCTGAACTAAGCTTGGCATTTTCTCACTGTAAGCATTCAAGTCCACTCAAAAGAATCTATCCCGAACCACAATCATTATCGTCATTATTACTGCCATAACAGTCAAGTGAAACAGCTAATTGGGCTCCCGAGGCACTTGTTTCAGTTGGCTCTTCATCACAATCAACCACAGATGATAGCTTATTTAATGGCCATTGCAGGCAGTGGATTGCTAGCACCCCATTTCCCATTGGTAAGGAGCTCATCACTGCACTCAAGCCCAAAGGAATGGCCAAACCAATGTTCAGATCCCATATTTATAGGTCTATCTCTTGAGATTGCTCCTATATCAGATAGAATGTAGTCAGAAGATTAAAAAAATGCACATAGTAGTTTGAACAGAGAAAGTTTAACATAAAAATTAAGTATAAGAGAGGATTGGAGCAACAAGGGATTGGCTAGTGAAAAGCAAAGAACTGCAAAGAATTCCACAATCATGGATATAAGATTCTAAGATTAGGCATTCCATCCTATAAATAACTTTTTTTCCCTACCCTTAGGACTGACAGAGAGTGCCTGAGGAAGATCTCAGGCACCAGGGTATGATGCAAACCTTGCTGAAGAGGGTATGGTTGTGGCTCATTGGAGAATGGAGGATAGTCTCTGAGGTGCTGCACCAGCCAGGCTTGCTGGAAACCTACCTTCTAGGGTTCCAATGGGGGAGCCATCCCTCCCTGGAGATACTATGCCTTAGAATTTGCTCTAAAACTGCCCCATAGGTACTAAGGAAGGCTGTTCACAGGAAGTACTTCATCTCCAGCATTTCCCTCTGAAGTTATCTGAAGGGGTTCTGGGCACTGCTGGCTGCAGCACACAGCTGAGTGTTGGAGAAGCTACTCACGGAGCAGAGCAGGCACTGGAGAAACCATGTGTGCTGCTGGAGCTGGGACCTGCAGGAGCCGCACGTGCTGCCAGAGCCTGTCGCTGCATGACCAGGTAGAATGGTAGAAGCCCACACAGAGGAGTGGACTGGAAACAGGAAGAGAAACTACTTCTTCCTTCAGTGTCCTTACTTTGCCTCTACTTCAAAATTTAACAGTGTGCCAGCTGGCAAAGGAGAAATGATCACAAGGCCCAACTGCATTATTGCAGCCCAGGCAATGAGAGGTGAATTTGGAAGTGTGTGGCAGTGAATTTGTAATTGGCACCCTGGGAAGACATTGTAGGTTATCTGATGATACACCCATCTAATACAGCAGCCACTTGTCACATATAGCTATTCCAACTTATAATAATTAAAGTAAAAACATGTCCCTGACTGGGTAGCTCAGTTGATTAGAGCATTGTCCCGATATGCCAAGGCTATGGGTTTGATCTCTAGTCCGAGCACACATGAGAATTAACCAATGAGTGCATAAATAAGTGGAACAAGAAATTCTCTCTCTTTCTCATCCGTAAATATTTTAAAATGAAGTAAAAATTTAAATTCTAGTCCTCAATCCCACTAGCCACATTTCAAGTGCTCATATGAATGGTACAGATTATTAGCATCATCACAGAAATATCTATCAAACAGTTTTGGTCTAATGAATCTTGATTGCCTTTTTGCTTTGGCTGCTAGAAATCTTGGAGATTAATTCAATCTCCAAGGTCAAGGATAAGGTCATTCTCTAGTAAAGTACAAGCCTGTGTTCTCACCCCTGGCCTTCTTCATCAAATTTCCTAATCAATTTGTTTTATCCTGCTCTCTTCCCTTCGGTGAACTTTTAAAACATACATTTAGGAATTAAGATGGATAAAATAAAAACCCTTTCCGTAAAATGAAATTATTTTTAAAGCTGGATGGAATCAACCAGCTCATTTTTCAAATATAGAAGTCAAAGCCCAAAGAGTGAAAGGAAGTCACCCAAAGTCACAGAGTTAGAACTGGGAGGATGATTCAGGTCTTAAGACTCCCACTCCAGGTCTTACTGCATAGGATTTGTTTTGTGCCCAAGATCTGAGAGGCAAGATAATGTCAGCCAAAGGAATAATTAGACCTGAGGTTTAGACTGTGATTCATGGTTCTCTGTGGCTCAAAGACTCAGAAGGGAAGGGAAATATAAGCAGGTACAGGGACAGGTCATGGCCGCTCACAACAGACCTGCCAGGATCACTTGTCACTCTTCCATTGATCTTCTTATTCTTGCTGGGGGTGTGGGAGGGGGACTAGTTGTTCCTCTACAGCCATCACCCAGGACCCTGAGCACATCTTAAGCGTGTCTTGATTCCCAGCTTGCCTTGCTGTCCTCCTGCAAATTTCTGTTCGACTGGGTCCTCGGTGACCTCTGCCCACTCAGCTAACAACTGTCCCTGTCTCCTTCCCCTTATGAAACTGTGAGGCCACAGCATACTCTAAATGGCTGGAATTTCAGATAGAAATGTGAAGGTTGTCTATGTATACTTATGACTCAAAGACATGACACAGACAGAGCAACTGAGAGTGAGCCTACAAGTTGCCAGCCTGCACAGCCTGGCATTTGGGGCAGCACTCACCCCCTGACTCGCTCCTGAACCTGCCTTCCTGCCACACAGCCATATCCCTAGCACAGACACCTCTTCCATGTAAAGGCCTTCTATTGTCCTCCCACTCTATCTGTCTTCTTTTCTATAGCAAACATGTTCTCTTACAGGCATGATTCACACACAGTAAAATTCACTCCTTGCAGTGTTCAGTTATGTGAATTTTGATAAACTCATAGAGTCAACAGCCACCAACATAATCAAGATATAGAACAGTTCTGTCACCCCAGAAGTTCCCCTGCACCCCTTTACGGTCAACCCATGTCTTCCCTGCCTCTGGCAACTACGGATCTGTTTTCTATCCATGTAGTTTTGGCCTTCCTCCCTCTTTTCCTCCCTCCCTCCCTCCCTCTTTTTTTTTCTTCCTTTATTCTTAATCCTCACCTGAGGATATTTTTCCCATTGATTTTCAGAGAGTGGAGGGAGAGAGGGAAATACAGAGATAAATATTCTTGTGAGAGAAACACATTGACTGGTTGCCCAACCAGGGCCCGGGCTGGGGAGGAGCCTGCAACTGAGATATGTTCCCTTCAGTCCACAGGCATCAATGCTCTATCCACTGAGCCAAACCATCAAGGGAAATTTTGGCTTTTCTAAAATTCTATATAATCCTATCTAATAAAGAGGGACTATGCTAATTGCCACCACTCCATCACAAAGCTGGCTGAATCCACAGCTGAGGCCAAGTTCCCTTAAGGAGCCTTAACAAGCAATCAGCAGAGACCTGAGGCTACGCCCCTCTGCCTGGTAGAGCTTGACAGGGTACCTCAGTCTGTGTCCCCACCCAGCAGGGTTTGATGGGGGACCTCAAGGTGCACTCCCAGTGCTGGGTTGGGAGAACTCAGGCCACTTCCCCCATCCAGTGGGGCTTGATGGGGGACCTCAGGCAGCTCCCCCCAACCCCGTGGGGCTTGACAGGGGATCTCAGATCATGTCCCCCACCTGGCAGGATGATGGGGGACCTCAAGGTATGCCCCACACCCCATCTGAGGGACCTCAAGCCACACACCCCATCCTGGTGCAGGGCCAGGGGACCCGAGGCTACCCAGCAGGGCTTGACAAGGGTGGGATTGGCTGGGTCTGGATCTAGCCCAATGGGAGGGGGCAGCAGGGTCTGGGTCTCATGCAATATTGAGAGGCATGTGGGTGGGTGGGGACATGACTCTGGGTCCCCCTTTTAATGTGCACGAATTTTGTGTACTGGGCCACTAGTATCCTATATAATAAAGTGGTAATATGCAGATTGACCCTTACATCCTCACAAAGATGGCCGCCACAAGATGGCCAGCAGGGAAGGGCAGTTTGGGGGTCCAGGCCTGCAAGGGAGGACAGTTAGAGGTGAGCAGGTTGGCAGGGGAGGGCAGATGGGGGCAACCAGGCCTGCAGGGGAGGGCAATTGGGGGGCAACTGGGCCAGCAGGGGAAGGAAGTTGGGAGTTACTGGGCCAGCAGGGGAGGCTAGTTTGGAGTGATTGGGCCAGCAGGGGGAGATAGTTAGGGGCAATTGGGCTGGCAGGGAGCAGTTAGGCGTCAATCAGGCTGGCAGAGGAGTGGTTAGGGAATGATCAGACTGACAGGCAGGCAAGTGGTTGGGAGCAAGCAGTCCCAGATTGTGAGAGGGATGTCTGAGGGGTCACAGATTGGAGAGGGCGCAGGTTGGGCTGAGGGACAACCCGTCTCCCACCTCAGTACACAAATTTCATGCACCAGGCCTCTAGGGTTATATAAATAGAATAATGAGGTGGGTACTCTTTTGGGTCTGTCTTCTTTCACACAGCACAGTTTTTATGAGATGCATCCTGTTTTTGCACCATCAGTAATTTGCTTCTTTTTGCTTCTGAGGAGTACTCCATCGAAGGGAGGTACAGTTTGTTTATTCCCTAACTAGTCAATAGGCATCTGGGTTGTTTCCAGTTTGGAGTGATTATGTATAAAGTTGCTATAAACATTCATCTTCAGAGAACATTTATCGTGTGTGTGAACATATGCTTCATTTCACCTGGGTAAATACCTACAAGTAGCATTTCTGGGCTGGAGAATAAGTATGTATTTTAACTTCATATGAAACTACCAAACTGTTTTTTCAAAGTAGTTGTATCATTTTATATTTCACTAGCAATGTGTGAGAGTTCTAGTTGCTCCACATCCTCACCAGTGCTTAGTATGGTATTCTTTTTTTTTTTTAAATAAAAGGGATCTCTTAAAAATTCAAATGTGATCATTTCATTTTCCTGCTGAAAATCCTCTCTTGCTTCTTATTGCTCAAACAAGTCAATGTGGCCTTAAAGATTCTGCGGTTTTGCCCACTGAGTTCCTTATCTCAGACCAAGTATTACTTCTTCACCTGTCCTTAACTCCACACTTCAGGGTGGGTCCCTCTATGTCACCATGTGTTATCACAACCATAATAAGATAATTCACTTTGTAATCAGATGCTGAATATCTGTCTCCCTCATTAGAACATCGGTTCCATGAGCAATGTCCACTGCTGGACCTGCAGGGTCAGAATAGAGACTGCATGTAGTAAGTGCTTAATAAAGATTGCTTGGGAGAGAGGTCTCATTTACTGGCCTCAACAACCTTGAATGCAAGGATGCTTTTTTTGTTGTTATACAGAAAGGCTCAGAGGGGTGCAGTAAATTGCCCATGTCACTCAGCTGGAGCCACCACTGAGCCCCAGGCACCCTGAAGCTGTTCTTCCCCCAGCCATCTGGTCTGAAGGCCCTCTGCTCCCATGACTGCGAATGTCTAGGAGGTCCTAGAGCCAGAGAGGAGGGGGCCAGCTGCTGACACTCACCCAGGCACTCATCTCTCTGCTGGTCTTCTCTTCACTGTGAGGTCTATATGTCTCCAAAGCCAGAGAACTGGGCCCTGCCATTTGTTCCAGGACATCTTCCGCAGGTTTTCAGGAAGAGGAAACAGAGACAGGATGGGCTCTTCAGGCTTGTCACAGACCTCATTTCCTGGGCTTCTCACAACAACCCATTTCATCCACTTCACAGTGTGGAAAAGTGAGGCTCCGCTAAGGAAAAGGCCTGTCCTAAGTCACACAGCTGCCAACCCTTTTCTGTCCCTCTGAGGGGAGGGGAGTGTATTAGGAGGAGTGAGGGATGCCCAAGGCAGTGGGTCTCAGACTCATCCCACCTCAACATCACCCAGAAGGCTTGTTAAAACCTGGATTATGACCCCACCCAGTCCCCCAATTCAGTGAGTCTGAAAATTTTCATTTTAACAAGTTGCCTGGTAAAGCTTTGGATCATTCTTGGAGGACTACTCTCTGCCTTACGGTATGTTTATTCCTAATAATAATAACATCCAACATTTTGTTGAGCAGTTACCATGTGTTTGATGCTGTTCTGATGACTTCACATATGATGGCTCAGATCCACAATATTTCCATTTTCCAGATGGGGAAACTGAGGCACAGAGAGGTTAGGTAACTTGCTCAAGGTTGTATCACCCATAAGAACTGGAGCTGGGCTTCGAATCCAGGCAGTCTAGCTCTAAAGCCCACTCCCATAAGGACCGCACTGTGGTGCCCACCTCTCATTAGTGCTCACCCTTTCACTAAGACTGAGGGACTGGTCCCACCTGACTACACAGGGCAGGACCAGAGGCCATGTTCACCATTTGGTTTACAACTACCTCCCTCCTCCAATTTAGAAATCAATGAGGGCTACACTGAAGTAAATGCAAACCTCCCCCAGTTCTCAAGCAAGTGACAGTTAACACCTTTTCTGGCATTTTGTGAGCCAATCTCCCGCATAAAGCTACCATTGACAACTCTTCATCTAGCCTGCAATCAGCAATTATGCCCTGTCAGAGGCTTATAAATAGCTTCCCCTTGGAGTCAGTGACTCTGAACGGTAAGGGTGTCTTGAAGAAGATTCTATAGAGACAAGCTGGAGATGACACCTGAGAGCCTGGCCCAGAGAACAAAGCTTTATATTGAACAGTATCCAAAAATAACTCTTTTCTATTGGGAGGAAGAGCCGATGAAATTTTGTGGTAGTTGGGAAAAATGCAGATGTCAACTTTCTTGAGGCTGTTATAAGTGGCTAAAAGTGGCACATTTAGCTGCAAGGCCCAGAGAACATCAGAGGGAAGTATAATGTCAGAGCTGGAACCAAGGATCTGTGAGCCAGCCCCTTTGTGTCCTGTAATGAAGTGAAGGCCCAACGAGGGTCAGATTCTGCTTAAGGTCACACAGTGAATACATATTCTTGACCTACCATCCAATGAATGAGCTCGGGAACCTAGGAAGTTAGATGCAGGTTGTCTAGGCAAAGGTAGGCAGGCAGAAGAGGCTAGTCAAAGGTGGGCTTACAGAAGAGACCAGTTTTTCTTCTTCTGCTCAACTTGCATAGTCATCAGAGGGCCTATTTTGACTTAAAAGCTTCAATGCTGCCTGGCCCATATGGCTCAGTGGTTGAATGTTAACCTATGACTTCAGTGGTTGAGGTCATGTTTTGATTTTCAGGCAGGGCACATGCCTAAGTTATGGGCTCGAATCCCACAGTGTGGGGGCATGCTAGAGACAGCTGATCAATGATTCTCCCTCATCATTGATGTTTCCATCTCTCTCTCCCTCTCCTTTCTTCTCTGAAATCAATCCTATCTAATAAAGAGGGAATATGCTAATTGACCATCACACCCTCACAAAGATGGCAGTGCCCACAGCCAATAAGAAGGAAATATGTTAATTGACTGCCACACCCTCAAAGATGGCAGCACCCATAGCCACAAAATGGTGGTACCCAGTTCCCTCAACCCCATTGGGGCGGCAGGTGTGGCATGGCAGGGGCCACTTCTAGCAGGTCTGGCTGGGCCCTGCACCTGCCTCTAGAGTCCCCCAGGCCCCTCATCCCCGAGCTGTCCAGGGCTGGACTGAGGCACAGGCAAGCCTCAGATGGTGGCTGCCCAGCCAACACCCAAGGTATAGGCAAGCCTCAGATGGCAGCTGCCTAGCAGCCCAGGGCAGCCCGAGGCTCAGGTAACCAGGGCCAGCCAAGGCTTGCGCTGCCAGCAATGGCAGCAGCAGAGGTGTGATGGGGGCATCACCTTCCCCTGATCACTGGGTTGCTTTCTGCCTCTTAGGGCTCCCGGACTGTGAGAGGGGGCAGGCTGGGTTGACGGACCCTCACCTCCAGTGCATGAATTTTCATGCACTGGGCCTCTAGTGAAAATATATTAAAAAAAATAAAAGCTTTTGATGTCTACCCATTGGACAGGATGAAGTCTAAAGCCTTGTGAAATGGCTCAAGTTCAAGCTTGCACAGGGCAGTATAGCATGGTGGTTAAGAGCAGGTACTGTGGAGCAGAGATGTGGACTCAAGCTTGGCTTTGCCACTTATTTCTGTGTGATGTTTACTAAATTACTGAATCTTTAACATGCTCACCTACAAATTGGGCTAACAAGTGGCAATTAATCTCAGATATCTGAGATTAGATGAGATAATAAAAGCAAAAGTGCTTAGCAGTTTGCTTGACTCGTATTCATTGCTATTAATATTACTATTGGTTATTCTATATTTGGCAGTCCCCCCCCCCTTAACCTGGTCTCTAGTCTTGCCTTTTTTCTGCTTCGCTCGCACATACAGGAAGGACTTATTATGTCTCCTTGGTGCTAGGCTGTCTGTTCTTTCTGCCTTGACAGCCCTCTCTTCTCCTGGCCTTTAAGATTCAGCTTAGGTAGCTCCTTGCCCAGGAAATATTTTTGGACTCTTAGTTGTTGTTATGAGCTTCTTCTGTGAAGTTAAAGGTCAATCACAGAACTTGACCACCGGAGTTAAAAAGGCAGCCGATCTATGATTCTCTCTCATCATTGATGTTTCTATCACTCTCTCCCATGCCCTTCCTCTCTGGAATCAATAAAAAAATATATTTACAAAAAGAAGAAGAAGAAGTAGAAGAAGAACAGAAGCTTAGAGTTTTCAGTAGCCTGAGTCTGAGTCCTCCCTTATCTGCCAGCTACTCACTGTGCAATGTGGAGACATGCCTCTCTGTGCTCCAAGGTGTTTTTAGGGGTGTGATAATAGTGATCTTAGGACTTTTGAGAGATGATCTCTGTGAAGGGTTTTGCATAGGCTCTGGCATGTGGTAAGTACTACATTATAGTACTTATTAACTACTATTACATAGCTAATATTTTAACAAGGAATAACAGGGCACTTCAGTACCTGACTATACTCAGTTGCTTCTTCATTTCCGCTTCGCCCTTGGCTAGTGCCTAATCTAAAGGTTATATCTCATGAGCTTTTAGGTATAAAGCAATTATGTGCCACTGTTCATCTATCCACCATCCATCCATTTATCTTTCAACTATTCAACTATTCATCCACCTACTATTCTTCCAGCCACCACCCACGCATCCATCTACTATACATGTATCTGGCCACTGTCCAGCCATCTGTTATGCATCCTCCATCCATCTCTCCACACTTCACCCACTGTGCATCTTCTCCTACCCATCATTCATCCTCTTTTCCAATCAGAAACAAGCTTCTACTATGCCTCAGAACTTGAAGATGTAGAGAGAAATCAATGAGGGCAGCGAGATGTCAAAAAAAAAAATCAGAAGTTTTGGCATCAAACAGACCTAAATTCTAGGCCGGGCCAACTTCATGACCCCTAAGATTGCTTCACTGTGAAAATTTGGCAAGACGCTTCTCATACCACCTCTGTCTGAAACAAATGTCCTCATGCTGCCTGTCTGAACATCGATGCCACTGTGAAACATCTGTCATAAGAAACTCCTTTTAATTATTTGCATTATTTTTTTCCTTCCCTGTGCATTTTGTCCTCTTTTCCCAACCTAGTTGTGGGATCCTTAAAAGCAAGGACAATTTTTTTGGCCCTTTGTATATGCCTCCAAGTCTGATACCATGTTTCCGCCTGGCAGTTCTCCATGATTGCTTGCCTATTTTTGTCACTGCTGGACTGTCTGCAATAATAAGAATAAGAATAAGAATAATAGGTAATATTTGCTGAACACTTCCTATACAACAGGTTTTGCCACTGAATTCATTATTTCATTTGAGCTTTATCACAATGCCTTGAAATAGGTACTTTTAAACCTCTATTTTACAAATGAAGGGACTGAGGCTCAAAAGAGCAGAGTCACTGGCCCAAGATTACCAACCTGCTAATTGGCAGAGACAAGAGTGAAAGCAGCCAGTCTGACGCCAGAGCCTGTGAACTTCCTTGCGACACTGCACCACCCCCTCGGCTATCAGAGGGATAGATATGACTATATTTGTCCCACTTGCGTCAAAGGATGGTCTGAATGCAGTACAATGAAATAGCTGGAGAGGGCTTTAAAAAAAAGTTGGGAATTCAAAGGAGAAGCATTGCCATTAAGCCTGCAAGACTTTCAGAAGTTATTAAATAGTGCAGGTTCCCTGACACTATCATCCTGTACCATCTCCCTTCTATTAATATCTCCCAAGGGAATGATGTTGATGAGAAATTAGTGGTAATTGGGAGGAAATTGCTCCTTGCAGATCTTTTAGAGGCACCTTTAAATCTCTACCTTGTAGATAAAGAGGTTTTTGAGACATTCGATTTTGGTGCCTCATTTGGAGAAATGACAGGAAAGAGAAAATTATCCATTTATCTGAGATTTGGGATAACTGGGAGTTGGGTCTGAATTTTATCTCCCTTCTAGATCCAAGTGTTGCCTGGGTCCAGGGCTGGGCTTTATCCACTTCTGTATTTATGGTTCATTTTGGGTATTCTAGATCTTGGTGGGAGAGATAATTTAGGGAGAACCCTACCTGAGGTAATGCTGATCCTCAAAGCAACCTCTCTGGCTTGGAGGAAAGAGCTTTATCCAGGCCTGGTTGGGTGACTACCCCAGCGGCAGTAGAGGAAGCACAGTTAACCAAATTCAAGCCACACTGAATGGCTTTCCCTTCTGAAAGGGGGGCTGGTTCTATGACCTGAAGGAGGTAGGGAAAAGGGCATCTAAACCACAGGCATCTACCAGTCAGGCATCCAAATTCAAAAGTCAGAGCAGACCTCCTTCTGCAGATTCAGACTGTGACCACCTTACCTTGCACTGACAAGAAAATAGCAGAGCTCATTAGCAGGATGATGACTTCCTGACAAATCAAGAGAAACTCAAGACAATGGAATTATGCATCCATTAAAGGGAACGGGCAGATGACAATGACAGTTAACATTTACTGTGTCAGGACTCTGATACATACCTTGCAGGCACTATTTCATTTAATTCAACAGGTTCCTGAGCTAGGTTCCATTGTTATTCTTTGACAGAGAGCCACTTGGAGAAGTTGAGTCACCTACCCAAATGGGCCATACAGAGCAGACTCCATGCCCACGCCCCTATTCCCCAGTTTTTCATTTTAAAACTTTTCAAGCCAATTGAAGACTTGCAGAATAGTATAATGAACACCCATATATCCTTAACACATTTTATCATCATTAACATTTTGCCATATTTACACCACATTCAGGGAATTTAATATTGATATATTCTATGTATTCTATACTTAAATTGATGTTACATACACAAGGTGTCCCAAAAAATGCATACACACTTTAACAGCTAATAGCTCAATTTTGAAAATAAAACGTATTTTAATAAGCACTGCCTTTATAATTTTTCAAATATGTATGTATACATTTTTTTGGGAAACACCCAATATATATATATTTAACCCTCATCCTAGTGTATGTCTTACTGGTTTGTGGAGGAGAAGGGGAGAGAGAGAGAGAGAAACAGCGATATATGAGAGAATATCAATCGGTTGCATCCAGTATGAACCTGAAAACCATAAAAAAATGGAGATCGAACCTGAAACCTAGGTATGTGCCTTGAACAGGAATAGAACTGGCAATCTTTCAGCGTACAGAACAAGGCTCCAACCAACTGAGCCAAACCAGTCAGGGCTACATTCTATATTAAAATTTCTCCAATTGTCCTCAAAATGCCCCCTTTTTTTTTCACCTAGTTTCATTTCATTCTAAGATTCCACTACATTTAATTTTTGTATCTCTTTACTTCCTTCAATCTAAGACAATGCTCCCCCTTCCCCCCCCTTCTATAACATTGACATTTTTTAGTCACATTCTGCATTTGTTTGTTCCCAGTTAGATTCAGGATGTGCATTTTGGATGGGAAGGCCTTATTGATACTGCTGTGTCCCTGTTAGTGCATCACATAAGAGGACATGTGATATCAAATGTGTCCCTCATTAGTGCTGCCAAATGTGGTCCTTAGCTTAAAGCAGTGCTCATCAGATTTGTCATTAGAAAGGAACTGTCCTCCCTCTGTAACTGAGTAACCCATGGTATACCTGGGGACTGCGTGATTATCCTCTTCTTCCTCCATATAGGTCTGCTGCACATATAGCCTTTATATAGAGCCTTTATTATTTATATACTAGAGGCCCAGTGCATGAAATTTGTGCAAGGGGCTCAGTCCTTGTACCCCTTTGCAGCCTCGGCCGGCCCTCACAGCCCTGGCTTCGTCCGGAAGGAAGGTCGTTCGGCTGTTTGGTCTAATTAGCATATTAACTCTTTATTATATAGGATATAATTGTTACATTTAAAAAGAACTTGTGGGGAGTTATAACCTTCCCTCCTCTGTAAATGTTTATACATGTGAATAAATGCACCGGAGAAAGGTGCTGGTTGGGAGAGGATGGACTGGCTGGCTGTGATTTGCAGGAAGCCCCAGCCTGAGGTCCTGTGGGCCTTTGCTCTTGGGCTGCTCCTTTTTCCAGAGTGGAATTTTCCTGTTGCTTGCCCGCTGCAGTGATGCCTGATTTAGAGCAGAGACAGTGAGGCCTCAGCCTCAGACTTTAGCTCTCATTTAACTCAGCCCCTTCCTGATTTCTTCTTGTTTCAATGCAGAAAGACACCCTCTAAAAGTAGGCGGGGTGCAGGGAGAAGGGCAGAAGCTATTAAAACAGCTTCTTTTAAAGGCTTTCAACAAACCTGCCATTTCCTGCTCTATATGTATTCTATTTTAAGAGGCACATGCCACCTCCAATTCCTGAGCCTTTGGGGGAATTTCACACATAAATTAGATGGTTTTAATGCTTCCCCAGTGAGCACAGGTTTTAGCTTTCTTAGTCTGCAGTCACCATGTGTCCACTGGCTACAAGCCTTCCATGTTTTAGGGCAGCTGTCTTCTCTCTTGTTCTCTCCACAGTGTGGATCACTTCTTTTACCTCTTTTCTTGTAGTGGGAACTTGGAAGGGTACAGAGGTAAGCCCATGTGCTCCATCGGTTATTGTTAACCTTAAATCTATATCTCAAAATAGTTTTTTTTATGGTTTCAATTTTTTAAATGAGCCCTGATTTTAAAAAACAAACTAAATAGTAATATATATTATTATACTATGAAACAAACTAGGTGAAGAGATTAGCCAAAGAGCATAAATGCATAGACGCTGGACATAGACAACAGTAGTGAAGACCGGGGAGGTAGGGAGAATGGGGTCTGGGTAGAGCTGGGCAAAAAGAAAAAAAGAGAGAGAGAGAAGAAAAAAACTCACAACTAAATGTTAATGTATATTATCACATATTATATATTAACATTTAGCTTGTTTTAGTATATATATTTATATGTACTACTCACACACACACACACACACACTTAAAATGTATGTTTTTAAAGTTACCACAAATAAGAAGCATAATAATCAGAAATCTTCTCACTGCAAGTGAGAGAACATCACCTCACAGTGATTTAAGTAAAGGAGGAAATTTACTGGCTCACATGACTGAGACGTCCAGGGTCAAGTCTTGGGAACTCCATGGACACCAATGATGTTGTCAGGAACCTCTCTTTCTTTGTTTTTCTTGTTGTTATACCCTTTCTCTGTTGCTCTCTACCGGCACATGTTCCCACCTGCAAAATTCGGCTGTCAGGAAGAATGAGTGATGGAAAGGGCTGAAAATGAATGCACTCAGCAAACAGAGAAGGTGTCTGAAATCCTAACCCATAATAAGCATAATTGCTTTTCAGAAATCTGCTTAAAGCCATCGCCCCCAAGAGCAGGCACACAATGAGGTGGAGGAGAATTCTCAGCTTTGCATCAGGTGCTGCCTGAGCTGAGAACATGGGAAGGTCTCTGAGTGAATGAGTCAGTAGACAGCCTTGGTACAGACTGATCTCGATCCAGGTCTGGGGATCCAGCCACGCCCCACTCAAGAATTGCTCCAGGTCTCCTTGCCCTCAGGGCTGAGGGTACTGGAGGGATCAGTCTCAGGTCACTACCATCTTAACTTTCATGCTGACATGGGCTTGTGTCTGTGGCCCACTCTCCCGCATTTACAGGCTGAACTCGGTTTTGCAGGTGGAAGGATGGGATCTGGTCTATTTGTCCCGCAGATGTTGAGATCATGGGAGAATGTGGAATAGTCAGTATGAAGCACAGGAAACAGCAGGAGGGAAGGCATGGGGGCAAGAAGATGAGCTGCAAGCTCAGGGTCAAGTACTAGTTCTTGTTGCCAGGACAGCAGCCCTGAGACTTTCTTAGGCTGTGTAAGTGTAGGACCTCAGACAAATTATTTTGTTTCTTTTATCCTAGGTTTTCTCCTGTATTAAGTGGGGCAGTCCATTAAGCCCCCTACCTTATAGATGTTAAAAGCCTGAGAGGACATTTTATTTTCCATTTCCCCCCTGTTATTTGTATAGAAATGAGTACTTCAATAGGCCCATGGCATGTTGAAACCACTGAAGGCAATTTCTGTGCTACTGAACAGGCAGGGAAAGGAATGCGTTTTGCTCCTGAGAGGGAGAGAAAAAAAAGCAAGAAACACTGATATTGGCTACACAGACAGAGTGCAGTAAGTCTCTTGCCTACTTCCTGCGGCGCCCAAGTCCTTGGTCAAGTTGATAACACACAATGCTCTGTGTGAGTCGGGTTTCCCGACAAATACATGAAGAAACTGCGCACGTAGGGGATGAAAAGAGAGGGCACAGATAAGACAGACCCTTTGCAGAAATCTGAAGGGATGACTGTATAGCCAAGAGACTGGGGTCTGAGCAAAGAAAGCTCTAGATCTGTAAGGGGGAGAGGGGCCCTAATGGAAGGGCCATTATGTGTGACATCTGAGGAGGTTAAACACGATGGTCAATGGGGAGACTTGGGCACAACGCTTGATTATAGTGAAGGCACTATAGCAGAAGCTACTATTACTTAGATTATTATTACCATTATTGCTCTTGTTACCTTCCCCAGCCTTGCAGGGATTGGGGACTGTGGGCCCCAGGCAGTCACTAGTTCAGGCCTTTTGCTTCTCTCCAAGGAAAATGCAGTTTGTATAAGACGAGCTGAAATTTATTGGACCTCACTAGCAATAAAAAAATACAGTATGCAAATTAAACCCACAAAATAACACTTTGTCTCTTTGAAGAAGATTTTCTTTTAAGGTGTTAGGAGCTGGTATGGGTAAGGGCAAGGGAAAATCAGCCATCTTAAATCATGTAAGGGGGCGTACAGGTTGTTACAACTTTTCCTGAAGACAGTCTGACAAGAAAGCATCAGGAGAATTAAAAACATGCATGTCCTCTGACTTAGCAATTCCACGTCTGGAAATAATATACGGTAGATGCTTACAAATTTGCAGTTAGAAGGCATACTGTGCTGATTACTGCAGTGAAAAATTGGAAAGAGCTAAATATTCAACAACCGGGACTTAATTAAATAAATAAATGGTGCAGCCACTCATAGGGCTATGCAGCAGCCATTCTAAACGATGTCGGAAACATATTCACTGATGTGGCTATAAAGTGAAGCACAGAAAAGCAAGGATCACAACCACATGTGTGCTGTGATCAATGATGGCCATCTCCAGGAGGATGCTAAACCTCTGAGCAGAGAAGCAACTCCCTTGCTACAGGCATAAGGACTGAGGACCATGCATGCCAAGAGCTGTTGGGGCCTTTTTGCTCCCATGTGGGAGAGCTTGCCTGAGATGAAATCAAATGAGGGAAAGTAGAACCAACAGGTGCAGCAAGGCCGATCCTGAGGACCTTCCTGGAGCCCCCTGGGGCCATCTGCTCCTGAAGTCAGACAGACCCCTGGGATTTTCAATTCTAGGCACTAGTACATTTCTTCTATCACTTGCATTAGAGTCTTGACTAAAGCAAACCCATTTTTATAAGTATCAATAACAATAATATCCATAAATGTAGACACTGAGGCATTGATTGTGACTTTCTCTTGGTGAGCGGGCTGTGTTATTGCCGATTGTCTTCTTTTTGGTGGAACATTGTGGTAGTTTTAAAACATGTCCACAAATTCTTCAATCCCTCTGCCAGCAAACGATGGGGTCTATGCCCTCGGCCTTGGTGACCTGTAATGGCATTGGAGGGGAATTGACTTGCTCAAAATCATTTAGTGGGTGAGTGACAGCAGGACTTGATTTCAGTCAAAGCCTTTCTCTGTGTAATGCGTTCCAAGTTAGATCGTTCATCTGATTAACTAATACTTTATGATTTTTTTTTCACACAAAAGAAGAGGTTGGACTCTGAACCATGAAATACTACAAAATACTGCTTCTCCTATTTATAAAATACCTGGCACCTAACAAAAATTAATGATCAAAGCAGCAATTTCCCCTGGTCATCAAGGCTAACCAGGGGACCATCACACTTAAGAAAAGGGTGCTGGAAGGTTGCTAAAGAAATCCTGGGGTGGATTTGTGACCCTCTAAATCTGGGCTTATATTTTGAGTTCAAGACCTGGTTCCACCAGTTAGTAGGGGTGTGACCTTGGGCAAGTCACACCCACAGAGGTGAGAACTGGGGCTCAGAGACTTTAAGTAGCTTGCTAAGGTCATGCAGAAAGTACATGATGAAACTGGAATTTGAATCTCCATTTATTTGATTTCAAAGTCTAAATCCTTAACTACCCCCCATCCTTCTTCCTGTCAGCCAGCAGCCCTACCAGACTTGGAATAACATGGGGGCAAAAAGCAGGTCTTGTTAATTTTCAAACCCTTTACCACCCCACTCCCACTCCCAAGTGCTCATCCAGAGGAGGCATCTGGAAATGTCTGCTGAATGAATCCTTGATCTCTTCTCCCACTCCTGGCACTTCCGGTCCTTCAAAGGCCTCCTTCTCAACTTCCTTGAATCAGGTTTTACTGAACACAAAAGGAGGAGTGATAAAAAAAAAAGTATTTCTCCCCAAGGATAAAATTAATCAGGATGCTTGCGCACATCCCTCTGTCTGTATAAATACATATATTTGTGTTGACATATATAGTAGCACTCACAAAGGTTGCTGGCTTAGAGATGTGGTTAAATGGGAACTGACAGCATGATTCATGGCTCAGGTCAAATTTAACTCTAACCTGTTTGTACAAGACAGATTTACTTCAAGAACCCTTCTACTATATAATTGCCATGGGCCCACTTCTTTCCCAGGAGAGGGTATTTCCAAGTCAGCCCACAATCTCTTGCTGCTGCACACCCAAGTCAGGTCTGGAGTCTCTTGGCTACTTTCCCAGAAGTATAGGCCCAGTTAAGTTGGCATTCATTGTCAGCAAAGGAAAGAGGGGTAACCAAAGCTGCAGCAGGAGGCACCCTGCCAGGAAACTGGGTATATGAGATGGAGAATCCTCTGGGATAGGTGGTCTAGAGAATGCCTTTCATCCATCCATCCATTCACCCATTTATCCTTCTATTCATACACCAGTGGCCTGGTGCATGAAATTCGTGCACGGGATAGGGGGTGTCCCTCAGCCCAGCCTGCACCCTCTCTAATCTGAGACCACTGGCTCCTAACTACTCACCTACCTGCCAGCCTTCTCGCCCTCAACTGCCCCACTTGCTGGCCTGATTGCCCCCAACTGCATCCCCCACCAGCCTTATCACTCCCAACTGCCCCCCCCTGCCAGCCTGCTTGCCCCCAACTGACCCCCCCCATCCGCCAGCCTGATCACTCCCAACTGCCCTCTCTTCCTGGCCTGATTGCCCCTAACTACCTCTGCCTCAGCCCTGCCACCATGGCTTTATCCGGAAGGAAGTCTGGAAGGTCTCCAGGTCTAATTAGCATATTACACTTATTAGTATATATAGCATCTGTCTAATAATATATAGCATCCATCCACTCATTTATTCATTCACTCATTAATTACATCCATCCATCCATTATATACACCCATCTATCACATTCATCTATCTACCCCTTCAGGCATAAAACATGTACTGAGCATCTATTTGGCGCCAGACACTGTACTGAACACTGGGGATATGGTGAACAAGTCCGATATCTTGCCTTCATGGAACTTATGTTCTAGCATGAGTTCAGACAATAAACAGGTAATCATGCTAATAACTTTTTAGTTATAGGCTGTGAGAAGTGTTATAGAGAAGATGCAAAAGGTTCTGTACCTGGAGGACTTCAGCTAGTCTTGGGGTCAGGGAAACTGCTGAGAGTTGAAGGATGAGAAAAAGCATCCATTCATTTGGGAGCTAAACAGGTCTTTATGAGCAAAGAGAAGAGCCTGTAGACAGCTTTGAGGTTGAAAAGACTGTTGTGTCTTTTCCTACAGCAAGGAGCAAGGTAACTTGAGCAAGGCAAGAAGAGGAGAGTATAAAAGACCAGATCAGGAGACCTTAGGAAGCGAAATCACCCAGGGTTTTGGAAGTCACAAAAGAATTTGGTGTCTGATTTTGCTGTGGTTCCATTTTCCATTTGAAGACATTCCATTTAAAAAAGTGGGAGTTTCATAGCTTTGTTTAGCACAAAGCTGGCACATTATGGTGGAGAAGCACAGAGCTCAGCTGAACTCTGAGCTCTACCATATTACAGATATATGACCTTAGGTGGGCAAGCTAAATAAACTTTTGGCAGCCATGCAAAGAATGAATTAGAAGGCTAAACCTGGAGAAGGCATGTAAAACAGGTAGAACATTCAGCTTGAACTAACAGAAAACCCAAATAATGGTGACTTACTTACACTGGTGCTGTCAGCTCTTTCGTCAAAGATCTAGGCTTTTTTTTTTTTTTTTTGGTCTCTCTACTCCATCATATTTGCTTTCATCCTCATGTTTGTCACTTTGTAGTTCCAAGATGGCTGCCACAGCTCCAGACATCACAGACATATTCAAAGATAATCCTGCTTTTTCCCTCTTTCTTTGTTTAATATTGATAGAGCACCTACTATGTATCAGGTGCTTTTCTGGAGACAGATAATATTTCAATGACCCAAACAGACTAAACTCACTTAGTTGTTATAAGATTATATGAAATGTATATAAAACATTTGGTACCACGGTTAGTCCATTGCATATACTTATTAGATGGTGGCTGTTTTTTGTTTGTTTCTTTGTTTTTGTTTTGTTTTGTTTTTATTTAAATTATTTATTGTTTAAAGTATTACATGAATCTCCTTTTCCCCCCATTTACTTCTCCCTGGCCACTCCCCCCTCCCCTCCCAGCACATGCCCTTACCCCCTTACTATTTTGTGTCCCTTGGTTATGCTTAGATGGTGGCTGTTTTGATTATTTCAAATATTAATCAAGGAATACTTTCTTAATATTGCTCAATATACTGGGAGCTCCAAGGAAACATCATTTGCTCCTTCAATCACAGAATCCCCATTCACCTAGTCCCCCAACGCAGAAATCTAAGAGGCTTCCTTCATTCCTCTCTTCCTCATACCTGACAGCCAGTCATCAAGTCCCATCCTTCCTATCTTCTAAATACCTGAACTGTATCTGCCCATCTCCAGTCCCCATTCACTGACATAGTTTGGGCTCTTGGTCTCATACCTGACAGACATTATTAATGGTTTACCCAAATTATACATTCCCCTCTTCTTCCATACTAAAAGTATAATGGTTTTGTTGGTGCCTGAAATGTGCATAGTCTCAGGTAAATACTAACTTTCCCAGACTCTTTTGCACTTATGTGTGACAGTTTAGACTAAGGAGATGGAAGCAAAAGTCTCCTGGAATAAATGTAGAGAGCATTCACTTGTCCTAAATTTTTCTGTCTTTGCATGTGGCTGTGATGACTGGAGCTGTGGCAGTCATCTTGGAACCATGAAGTGACAACCATAAAGATCAAAGCAACTATGATGGAGTAGAAAGACCAAAAAAAGGCAAAAGAAAAGAAAAAGCCTCAATCTTTGGCAAAAGAGCTGACCACAGCAGTGTAACTCACCATTATTTGGGTTTTTTGTTACTTCAAGCTGAATGTACTACCAGTTTTATTATTATAACAGTCTTACAGCTTGCCTCCTCCAAATTTAGCTTATGTTTTGAAATATACAGATCTGATTACTCCTGGGCTGAAAACTTTATAAAGGCTTCCCTTCATCTACAACAGTCCCTGGACATAGTATTATTTTCTGGCTAAATAAGGGTTTTCAGAGAGCATCTCAGCACCTTAATGAGATTTTTTTTAATGAATATCGCAATAATCTTATATAATAAAAGGCTAATATGCAAATCAACTGAATGGCAGAACAACCAGACACTATGATGTGCACTGACCACCAGGGGGCAGATGTTCAATGCAGGAGCTGCCCCTAGCCTGCAGGCCCCTATCATCTGATCAGGACCTGCTGGCCCACCTCTTGGTCCCTCCCCTCTAGCTGGCAGACTCTAATTGCCTGATGGGTAATGGGGAACCAGGAGTGGGTGGCGGTGGATACAGGTAGTGCCAGGCCAAGGCCGCTGCCCTGCTGGTTGCCCCACACACAGAGGGCAATGACAGCAGGAGGCAGGGCCAGCAAATCAACTAGCAGAAACAGCCAACCTCTTGGTCTCTCCCCAGTGGCCAGCAAGCTCCAGTTGTCTATCTGATGGGGAAAGGGAAACTGGGGGTGGGAGGGCAGGGCTGGCCAGTCTTAGGGACCATACTTGTGCACAAATTTCATGCACTGGGCCTCTAGTATTTTAAATAAAAGTATTATATTTAAATTTACCTGAATTTAAAAAAGATAACAATAGAAGTAAAATTAAAAAGCAGCCCTGGCCAATTTGGCTCAGTGGATAGAGCATCAGCCTGCAGATTGAAAGGTCCCGGGTTTGATTCCGGTCAAGGGCTTGTACCTTGGTTGCAGGCACATATCCTGTAGAGGGTGTGCAGGAGGCATCTGATCAATGTTTCTCTCCCAAAAATGTTTCTAACCCTCTATCCCTCTTCCTTCCTCTCTGTAAAAAAAAAATCAATAATATATATATATTTTTTTTTTTAAATTGCTGATTTTGAAATGATTTTTCTTCACCCATGGGATATTGTTTCTTAACAGATTATTCTGAGGGAATTATTAAGGAAATATGACAACTAACTGCCCTGTGAGATCCTGGATAGGATTCTGCACTAGAAAAAGAACAGCTGTGGAAAATTTACAGTATTTTTATAAGGTGTGTAGTTTGTTAATAGTGTTATTTCAGTGGTTGGCAAATTCATTAGTCAACAGAGTCAAACTCATTAGTCAACAGAGCCAAAATATCAACAGTACAATGAAGGAAACTTTTTTTGAGAGCCAAATTTTTAAAACTTAAACTTCTTCTAATGCCACTTCTTCAAAATAGACTCGACCAGGCCATGGTATTTTGTGGAAGAGCCACACTCAAGGGGCCAAAGAGCTGCATGTGGCTTGCAAGCCGTGGTTTGCCAACCATTGGTGTTATATCAACGTTGCTTTCCTTGTTTGATAATTATACTGTGGTTATATAAAATGTTAACATTATGAGACACTGATGAATAGCACACCGAATTCTCTGTATTACTTTTTTAACTGTTCTATAATTCTAAAAATAATTCAAAATGAAATGTTCTTTAATACCATTTTAAGGTTAAAAACTTTATAAAATACAAGAGATTAGAGTGGTTTTTAATTATGTTTTTGTTCTAGAGAGTATGGAATCACTCCCTGTTATGAAACATGATGGCATTAGCACTCTTAAAATTCTTTTCATTTTTCTCTTTCCCAACTTGTCATTTTTTATTAATTATTTTCATAGTGTCAAGATTTAGAACATTGACTTCTTTTGGCAACCATAATTATTACTTGAGCTGTTGAAACTTAATTATGTATTGAAATAATTCAGTGCTCACCACCACTCCTTTTGTTTCCTGAATTCTTTATTTTGATTTATCTCTTTACTCTCTGAATTTCATATATAAGTACTTTTTACCTGAATGTCTCATTGCTCTTATGTTTTCTGAGTTCATGACCACTTGAAAATGTCTGTATGTTGCCATCACATTTTTACAAATGAAGGCTTGGTTATATGCAATAGACCAATCATGGTAACATGTTTTATGTACATTATTTCATATCTATACTAATAATAAAGGAATATGCAAATTGGCCAAGACACCACCATGTAACGACCAATCAGGATGGGGGCAGGGCCCGGCATAGAACTTTCAGCATGTCTGTGCCAGGGGTCCAAAGGGTGCAGAGAGGAAGGGAGAGCAGATAGGTAATTAGGGCAATCAGGCAAGTAGGGGAGAGCAGATAGGCAGTTAGGGGAATCAGGCCAGGAGGGAAGTGCAGATAGGCAATTAGGACAATCAGGCCAAGAGGGGAGAGCAGTTAGGGTCATCAAGCCGGCAGGCAGGTGAGCAGTTAGGAGCCAGGGGTTCTGGATTGCGAGAGGAATCCCAGATTGGAGAGGGTGCAGGCTGGGCTGAGGAAACCCCATGCCCCACCGTGCATGAATTTCATGCACCAGGCCTCTAGTGATCCTATAAAAACTAAGTGATTTTCTGTCTGTTCAGAAAGGACTCTATAGACATTGCTCTACCATTTTCTGTCACAAAGGGTTAAAATATTTTTACATATAGTGGAATTAACTTTTTTGGATAAATTGTTTTATGAGGTTTAATATATATAACATTCACATAACTACAACCAGAATCAGAATAAAAAACAGTTCCATCATTCCTCAAAATTTCCCCATGCTGTCCCTTTATAGATAAACTCCCCTAACCATTAAACCCTGGCAACCACTAATCCAGTGTTTGTTCCTATAATTCTGCCATATAGATGTCATATAAATGGAACAAATTATACATTATGTAATCTTTTGTTACTGACTTCTTTTACTCAGGATAATGCCTCTGAAATACAATGTGTATGTATTACACACAACAATGTATATAAACATTCATTATTTTTTATTACTCAGTAGTCTTATATTATATTGATGATCCACAATTTGCTTATCAGTTATTGAGGGACAGAATGGCTCAACCATTTTCCTTCCCACCAACAATGTATGTGAGCTCATTGAGTATGAGAACTCAATAGTGGAGGTTCAAGTTTTTGGCCTGTTTTATATCTTACTAGAGGCCTGTTGCACAAATTTGTGCACCAGTTGGGCCCCTCAGCCTAGCCTGTGGGATTGGGCCAAAACTGGCTCTCCAACATCCCCCGAGGAATCCCGGATTTGTGAGAGGGTACAGACCAAGCCAAGGGATCCTACTAGTGTACAATTGGTCCAGGGAGGGATGCAGGAGGTTAGCCAGCTGGAGAGGAATTGTGGGAGGGCTCCAGGGCATGTCCAGCCCATCTTGCTCAGTCCCAATTAGCTGGACCACAGCAGCAAGCTAACCTACAGGTTGAAGCATCTGCCCCATGGTGGTCAATGCATGGTTGATCTGCCTTAGCATATCATTAGCATATTATGCTTTGATTGGTTGAATGACCAACCAGATGACTGAACACTTAGCATATTAGGCTTGTGAATTTTGGTCAGTCTTTATGTATTCTGAATACAAGTCCTTTGCAAAATATGTAATTTGCAAATATTTTCTCCCCTATGGACTTTGTATTTTCATTCGCTTAGCAGAGCAAACATTTTAAATTTTGATGAAGTCCAATTTACCAGTAATTTTTGATGCATCATGCATTTGGTGCTATATCTGTGAATTCTCTGCCTAACTAAAGGTCATGAAGATTTCTCCTATGTTTTCTTTAAAAAGTTTTGTCTTATATTCTATCTATGATCATTTTAATTTTTGTATAAGGGGTAAGGTATATTGTTTTATTTATGTATACCCAAATGTTCCAATACCATTTGTTGAAAAAACTATCCTTTCTCCATAGAATTGCTTTTGAAACTGTGTTGAAAGGCAATTGACTATATTTATGTGAGTCTATTTCTGTGTCCTCTAATGCTATTCCATTGATCTACATGTCTGTCCTTTGTTAATACTGTCTTTATTACGGTAGCTTTATAGCAGATGTTAAAATTGGGTAGTGTGAGCCCTCCAATATTGTTTTCTTTATCAAAATTGTTTTGGCTATCCCAGTTCTTTTTCTTATTTATGTAAATGTTAGAGTCACCTTGCCTATATCTGCAGAAGAATTCCTGCTGTGATTTCTACTAGGACTGCATTAGTTTGGGGATAACTATGTTGTCTTTCAATTAGTGAGCATGCTATGTCTTTACATTTTATTTAGGTCTTCTTTTATCAGGTATTTGGAGTTTTCAGCATGCAGATCCCATACATGTGTTGTTAGGCTTATCCCTAAGTATTTTACCTTTTTGGACTTATAAATGGTACTAATAAATTGAAATTTTGGACTTATAAATTGAAAATTATAAATTTTCAATTTCTAATTATTTATTAATAGTACATAGAAATATTATTAATTTTTACATGCTGATCTTATATCATGTGACCTTACCAAACTTACCAATTAGTTCTAGAAGCTTTTTCTTTTCATAAATTCTTTGGAATTTCCTATATAGACAATCATATTGTCTATGGTAGGGACAGTTTTATTTCTTTCTAATATGTACATCTTTTATTTCTTTTATTTGTCTTTTTGCAGTGGCTGGGAATTATAGTACAATGTTGAATGCTCTTTTTATGTCTAGTAATTTTCTTTTTTTTGAAGTGTGCTGTGTCTGATATTAATAGAGCGAGCCCAGTTTTCTTTTCATTAACATTTGCATAGTGCATTATTTTCATCCTTTTACTTTTAACCTATCTTTGTAATTAATTTAAAATGAGATTATGTAGCCTGGCTGGTGTGGCTCAGTGGTTGAGCATTGACCTGTGAACCAGAAGGTCACGATTCAATTCCTGATCAAGGCATAGCCTGAGTTGTGGGTTAGGTCACCAGTATGAGGTATGCAGGAAGCAGCCAACTAATGATTCTCTCTTATTATTGATATTTCTATCTTACTCTCCCTCTCTCTTCCTCTCTGAAATCAATAAAATAATATTTTTAAAAATAATAAAATATAATGAGATTTTTGTAGATACCTTATAGTTGAGTCTTTTTTAAAAATCCAAGTCTAATTTAGACTAGTTTCATTTAATGTAATTATTGAAGTCATTTAGTCTTAGCATGAAATCTAAGGAGTGGAATGACCTGGAGGTTATTCAATCAGTCCCTATCTAAGGTGACTCAAAGGCTGGGTTCATATTATTTTATTATATTTTTAAAGTCATTTCTATTTTTCAATTATACTTGACATTCAATAATACATTAGTTTCCGATGTGCATCCCAGTTATTAGACATCATATAAATTACTAAGTGACATTCCAATAAATGTTGTACCCATATGATACCAGGCATAGTTATTAGAATATTATTGACTATAGTCCCCCTTATGCTGAGCTGTATATCTCCATGACTGTTCTGTAACAACCAATTTACACTTCTTAATTCCTTAACCTTTTTCACTCAACCCCTTCATTCCCTTCCCATCTGGCCACCATCAAAGTGTTCTCTGTGTCTATGAGTCTGTTTCTGTTCTACTTGTTTTTTGTTTTTGGATTCAATTTTTGATAGCTATGTATTTACTGCTATTTTATTGTTCATATATTTTACCTTTTCTTCTTTTTCCTATTTTATAAAATAATTTAAAAAATATTTTTATTGACTTCAGAGAAGAAGGGAGAGGGAAAGAGAAATAGAAACATCAATGATGAGAGAGAATCATTGATCGGCTGCCTCCTGCACACCTCATACTGGGGATTGAGCCCACAACTAGGGCCTGTGCCCTGACTGGGAATTGAACCAGAGATCCAGGTTCATAGGTCAACACTCAACCACTGAGCCATGATGGCCAGATAGGAATTAACATTTTCAATACAAGAAACTTGTCGAACTCCAGTAAGCCCCATAATGACATCAAAGCCAATCAGATTTTCTGATAAGCATGAGCTAAAAACCATTAGTAAATGTGATTCAAGTCCAAATCTAAGACCTTGAAGATCTAATCATCCATTTACTCACTATTCAGCAAATATTTATTGAGCATCCTCTATGACAGTCCCTGAGCTAGATGCTGAGGGCATAAGACAGGCAAGGTCCCTTCCATGATGGTGGTCAGGTTGAGCATGGGGAAAGGGATGGATACTATGAAAGTAATTATCTGGTGAGTAGTGCTATGAAGGAAAGTACTGGGTACTCTAATAGCATTTAAAGAGGGGACCTGTGGTAGGTCTCAAGAATCAGGGAAGGTTTCCCTGAAGCAGTGACCTAAGGTATTTTGCAAAGTGAAGTAGTGAGCAAAGAGCATTCCAGGCAGAAGAAGCAGAAGAACAAAGGGGCTTGGAAGGTGCCTCTAGTTGCTGAAGAAAGGCAACTGGCAAGGTATTTGAGAGGAGAGATGGGCAAAATGGGGCTGGGGAGGAAATCAGCTCCAGATCCTGCAGGTTCTGTATATTTATAGATTTTTATCTAAGACTAATGGAAAGCTCTCACAGTGCACTTTTCAATTCTCTGAGCAAACAGGAGTAGCTGGTGTCGAGTACTTGGTACGCATTTATCATAATATCCATGCATGGCAGGTGTAGTGATTTTAAAACGTGACTGCAGATTGACACTCCTCTCATTTAGAGGTAGGCTCTCTTCCCCTCCCCTTAATCTGAGTGGGTTTGCGATGGCTTTAATCAGTGGAGTACAAAGGAAATGCCACTATGTGACTTCCATGTCTAGGTCATAAACGGTCATGAAACTTGAGCCTATTCACTTAGAAAACTTGCTCTTAGAGTCCTGAGTCACCACACTGAGGCTTTGATGCTAGAGAGGCCATAGGCCATAGGCAAGTACTCCAATCATTGTTACAAATGAACCCAGCCTTTGAGTTACCCCAGATGGGGGCTATGTGAATAACTTCCAGGTTATTCAACTCCTCAGTCTTCATGCAACAAAGACAAGCCACACCTATTATGTCCTGCTGAATTCCTGACCTAAGAATCTCTGAGCATAATAAAATGGTTGTTTTGTTATGTCACAAAGTATTAATGTGGAATAGATACTTTGCAGAAACAGATAGCTAGAAGGGGAAGTATTATTAGTATTATTATTATTATTATTATTATTACTAGAGACCTGGTGCATGAAATTCATGCATGAGGGGGCGGGGTTCCAACAGCACAAACTGCACCCTCTTCAATCCGGGACCCCTCAGACATCCCTCTCACAATCCAGGACTACTGGCTCTTAACTGCTTACCTGCCTGCCTGATAGTCCCTAACTGCCCACCCCCTTGCCAGCCTGGTTGCCCCAAACTGTCCCACCCCCTGTTGGCCTGGCCCAACTGTTCCCCCTTGTGGGCCTGGTCACCCCATGTAGCCTACTTTTTGGTTGTTTGGTTTCCCTTCACTACCTCCCCCACGCCCCCTGCCAGCCTAGTTGCCCCACACAGCCTGTTCAGCCATCTGTTTGGTTGTGATGGTCATTTAGCCTTTTATATATATAGATTTCTTTTTACTGATGGAGAAACTGACTTTCAGAAAGATTAAGCACCTTGACCCAGGTCCCATAGATAGTCAATGGCAGAGCCAAGATTTGAACCAAAGTCGTGCTAACAGCAAGCTTGTTTTCTTCCAATTATCCTAGGTGCCACCTGCTGAGTTAAAGCTCCTTGGACAAAACATCCCAAGGACTCCTCCCCCCATTACTGTTTCAATCTGGACACCCTTTTTGGCCAGTCTAGATTTTAATGGCTGACTTAGAGAAACACCTTTATGAAACATTTTATTCACATTTTTTCAAATAATTTATAGATATTCACTCTGCATCAGTTCTTTCCTGATTTTATTTTCCCTTCCACACCTTCAGGCAGGAGCCAAACACTTCTGCCAAGCCTGACAGATCTGTTCCTCCTCTCCTCACTCTGCCCCCAGTGCACAAATACCCACAGGTTCCCATTAAATCCCAATCAGGCTTAGAGAGAACTGACTCAACACCCCCTCCCTCTTGCCTCCTGGGAAGAGTTAGGGATGAGCAAATCATTTATTGGAGTAATTCTGGGAGCTAAGGCAGAGCTATGGCTGGAAGCCACCCACTAACTAGAAACCCAGAACATCAATCAACCAAACTGATTTTTCCGCTGCCGCAGCCATTTAAACAGTTAGCTTTGCTTGGGGCTTTGTCCAAAGTTACTCAACCAGTGGGTTCCTAGACGATAAGTCACCACAACCTCATTTCATTGTCTTTGTGTCCTGGGGCGGCCTCTTTACTCACTTCTTGTGAGGGGTTGAAGTTCATTTGTTGCACTCTGAAAAGGAAAGAGTCTGCACTGCTTGCGCACATGCTCTGGTTACAGAGGAAGATGAAAAAGGAGCCCGAGGTCTGCTGGGATATCAATACACTTCTCATTTGACACCCTGCAGAGGCAGGGGAAGATGTTTTAAGTTTATTTTGGCGCCCCCTGCTGGTCCCCCCTTGCCCAACTGCAGCAGATGCATGATCCAGATTGTGGGGGCGGGGCTATAGGGTTGAAGCTGGAGCGGGGACTAGGGGAGGCTGTGCCCTTACAAGCCATGTGCATGGGGAAGGGAGACAGACCTTAGTCATACAATCCTTTCCCCTTCATTTTACACGTGGAGGAAACAAGCCAAAAAGAAAAACATGATTTACTCAGGTTCATGATGTGCCAAGTCTCTGTTAGGTTTAGAACTATCTCTGTGGCTAGCATTTTTTTCTAGGACCCAGGAGTGACCAGCACCTAAAGAGACACTGGATTTGAATCCAAGCTCTTCCACTTAATAGCTGTCAGGAGAAGGTAGTTCTCCAGGACTCAAAGTACTCATCTCTAAAATAAAGGTAAAAAGAAAAAAGTAAAATAGGGGTTTGTGAGCATTCCTTCATCCACACACAACCATTCAAAAATGATGATCTACCACGTGCCAGGCAGTGTGTTGGGTACTTGGAATTTAACAAGGCACAGGACATTGCTGGACCCGGTGAAAGCCTGGTGAGAAAATTAGAAGACATATGCAGACACAGAGCAGAAATTCAACAACTATGCAAAGGAAAATATTTTCCCTTTGATTCTCCCCCACTTCCCAAGTATCAGGGTGCTTGGGCATTGCTCCAGCTGTTTCAGTCTAGGAATGTAGATGTCTTGAAGAGATTAAGTTATTTGAAGCTCTGGACTACATAAGTCTTTGTATTCTCCACTGTGCTTGGCCCTGGGAAGTGCTCAGTAAATATTTGTTTGACTGTGAGAATGGCCCAAATTCTGGCTCCCTCTGTCTTTCCGGCAGCCAGCCGTTTTGCTGTCCGTGGTGCTGAAAAGCAAATTCCGCTACTCGGCATGAGGCAGCGCAGGTGCTGAGGCAGAAAATGTAGCCCAGGGGAAGAGGAGAGAGGGGGAAGGACGAGCCAACATTTTACTTGCTATTAGTGACATCTTCATTTTTGCCGTATCTTGGAATCTAAAGCTGATACCTCTTTTTTTCCAGTTCTCCACACTTGGTGCTTTTTTTTTTTTTTCTGGCTGGAAATACTGGGCAGATAGGTGTTGTTAATAACCAACCACATAGCTTGATAATATCTATAATAGGAACACAGCCCTATGAAGCCCTATTGAAAATTGTTCTTGAAAGTTGGTGGACCCTTTTTAAACTTTTTTCTGGGCAAGGAAAATAAAATAATCATAGATGCCCCCTTCCACACCCCCTGCTGATTTCATCCATGTCTGTCACCCAAGAATGTGGGCAGCTCTGAATCAGAACTGGCTATAGGGAAACACAAAGAGAGAGAGGTAGGGCATGAGATTAACAGTCTGGAGCTGAGTGATGTTACAACTGGCAGGATGACTTATTTTGACCAGTATTCCATGTGATCATGTTTGTTCATTTATTCAGCCTATAAATATTTGTTAAGTGTCTACCATGGCCTGGCACTGTTATAGGAGACCTAGATATAGTCAAGTATAAAAAAAGGAAGACAATGTCTCTTGCTTCCTGGAACTTACTTTCCAGTAGAAGAGACAAATAATGAACAAATATACAAATGAATGTGTAGTATAATTTCAGACAAGAGGATAGATAATGATAGGAAATGTTCTTTTAGATAGATAATCATGGAAGTCCTTTTTGAAGAGATGACATTTGAGCATAGATGTGAATTAGTAAAAAAATAATAATAATAAGACATGTAAATATTGGGGAAGGGCCATGTTCCAGGAAGAGGGAACAATAAGAGCAAAAGTCTCAAAGTGGGAACAAGATGGCATGTCCAAGGAAGAGCAAAGAGACTGGTGTGAGTGGAGCAGATTTATCAAAGGGACATTAGAAAAGGTTAGATAAATACACAGCGATCAGATCATGTGTTTTGAGGAGGACAAAGCAAAATGCTCAGAATAGGAGAAAGACAAAATGACAGTTACTGTTGCACCTGCCATGGATAAACCACAACACGCTGGATGCCACCAGGGATGCAAAGATAATTAGGACTTCTGCCTGCATGACTCTCATCATGTCTAAAGCTATAATAGATGGAGGCCAGTGAGAGCTAGCAATGTACTATTTATTCAGCCAACTTTTTTGAGTACTTATTATGTACTCATAGAGCATTGTCTAATGCAAGTCTAATGTCTAGAAGCTGAAGAAAAGAAGAAATGAGTCCCTGGTGATATTAGAATGTCTAAAGGCAAATATCCTCCAGACAGCAGAAGAGAAGGCAAAACCATTTCCCTGTCACTCTGCTCTCTTCTTGAGTGACAGGAACAACAGTGGTCTGGAATAGGAGATATCGTGGAAACAGCTGCTTTAGAATCCCTCATTACTGAGGCGCAATCCCCACTATAAAGCAGCATAGTCTGCTTTCTGCTAGGTGGCATAGGGAGAAGAACCCACATTCTAGGCATCTTAGCTAAGAGTGTCATGTAGTCTTCACATTACCTCCCTCTCCTTATTGTCCCTGTGTGGAGACTTGCAGGTCCCTGCACAAAACCGGCCAGACAATGACAAGAGTCACTCTCTCACTGGCCTCAGGTTGCAAAGGGATTTTATGCACCTGTCCTGTTGCTGCAGGACCCTCAGCATGTTTGAGATGTTGGCAGAGTAACACCTGTTCATTTCACAAATGAGAAACTGGCACTTGGAAAAGTTCAGTGACTTGCCCAGGATCACAAAGTGCTTCAGGAGATGACATATGACTTTAGTCCCAAGTTTGTCTGACCCCAAAGCCATTTGCAGTCCTAAGTTTTTCTTGCATCTCAAGCATAAAGTTCCTGTTTGGCTTTTTAATAGAATATATATCATCAATTTCTTGAATAGGCAGAGCCAGCTTTGATAATGATAGCACCTGACATCGCTGCCACCTCCATGACACAGTCTCATTCTTAATCTCTCTTCATCCTCCCAACAACGTTGACTAAGGCCTGAGAATGACCTAGCTAGCATTCATCAAGCACTGAGTGTGCAGTAGGCACTGTCCTAAGCATTTTGCCTATTTTCATTTCATACTTGCAATAAACCTATGATGTCAGTGCCATTGCTAATTCTATTTTACAGATAAGAAAATTGAAACCCAGAGGGATTAACTTACTTGCCCAAGAGTCCACAGCTAGTCAGGGGCTGAGCCAGGCACCCTGGTCTGGAGTGCTTATTCTTAGTCACTAACTCTGTTGATAAAATAGTGATTACTCAGAAAGGTAAGCCACTTGCCCAGTTGTGCAATCAAGAAATGATGCTGCAGAATCAAGCCTCAGAATACTCCCACTATTCCACACGGCCTTTCTCACGGTAAAACAGAGGAAAGGAAGCTGTCCTGTGACACCATCATAGAAGCACGAAGTGATTTAACACTGCCAAGTGCCCTGTGGGGGTTTTACTTAAATGATGATCTGTGCTCTTCAGTTGTCTGATATTTCCTCCCACTTACTGTTCTCAAATGTGGGGACCATGTCACTCATGCATCCTCCCCAGTATATAAATGCCTCACCAAGGAAGCTGAAGCTTTCTGTAGGGGCTTGGGGTGTTCAGAAGCTCCTTCCTTACGTGCCATTATTCCAGGGACTTGGAGGGATGACTCAAGAGAGTGAGATGTTATTCTGGAAAATTAATTACTTTATCAGAGATGGGACCCAGGCTGGAGACTCAGAATTAGACTCAGAAGGGCCCTTCAATGAGGACTCCAAGGAGCCCTAGGTTGTCACTGACCAGCCATTTAAAGAGAGGTCAGCTTCCATTCCCTGAAACTATTCATATCCCCGAACGTGTCACAGAACTGGGGTGTGTGAGGTATGCACATTGGAGGGTATATTTGCATGTGTGCTTCTGTGGTTGCTGTGTGTGTGTTTCTGTGAATTTGTATGTGAGTCAGGAGCGCTGTTTAAGGAACTGTATATTTGATTGTGTGTGTATGTGTGTGTCCATATCCATGTGTATGTATGTGTATTCATGTGTGTTTGGTGTGAATCTATGTGTGTGGGCTTGAGAGGACTTCTATGGAGTGAGGAATCCAAAATGTTTAGTTAAAAACCAATAAGTGTACGTAGGGCAATAGAAGCAGTTACAGGGGAAGTCTGTTGATGATGCAGTATTGTCGAAGAAAAGGAAATGCAGCCTACAGCACTATAAAACTCATAAATGTTCCCACCTGGAACTTGGGAAGATTAGCTACTTTTAACAATAAGAGCCGTTTGTAAATGAACAGGCGTATTGAAGAACAGATTGTTGCTGGCTCCACGTAGAGAGCACCTATTGTAAACCCTTTTACATACATGAGCTATGTTCTCTTCACTATTCTGTGCTATCATTATGTCCATTTCGTAGAGGAGGCAACTGGGGTTCAGAGAGGTTAAGTAGCTTGGTGAAGGTCACACAGCTAGGAGGAGTGGAGCCAGGAGGAGCACACAGGTCTGCCTGACTTCAGAGGCTGAACTTTCCCACCACTCCAGACTGCTTTTTTCCACTTGCACCAGCCACCACCCCCAGTCCCGGCCAAGCTCCAGACCTGGTTGGATAAACTCCAGGCTGTGAAGAAGAGGGGCTCCCGGTGGTAGACTGAACAGAGGGATAAAATGGGAGCAAGAAAGGTCTAGGTCCAGCTGGCTTAGTGGTTGTGTGACCTGGAGACAGCAGCACCTCCTCTCTGGACCTGTTTCCTCATCACTCACATGACCATTTGGATTCGCTGGTCTGGCAGGTTTTTCCACTCTGACTGTGTGGGCCACTGGTCAGGGGGCTTTGTGGGCTCCCCACACCACCTGGCGAGTGTGGGCCTGGAAAAAGGCTCTGTGTGGGGCAGAAGAGGAAACTCAAGACAGGTCCACCCAGCTGAAGCTACTCTTTCCCTCCTATGTGGGCCAGGCTATGCCTGCTGGGCCCCAGCACCCATTTCCACCTCCCTCCACTTCTCCCTCCTGTGCCTTCCTGGACTATAGAGATAAAAGTGATTTTTTCATACTCCCTTGGAGCTAGGGTTCTGGATACAAATTCAATCCTGCCAATCAGCTAAACCTGGGTGAGGGCTAAACAACAGGAAGGAACAGATGGAAGGGTCCTTCTGCTGCGTTGTCTCCAGCAAGAGCAGTGATGGAGGTATCTCTGCAATAGCATCTCGAACGCTGGCCGTCAGCTTCATGAACACTGCGAGGTTGTTTTGATAGCAGCTTGGTGTTCCCTGGCTCAGATGCCATATCCCTGGATCATAACATGATAAGTTCTTGAACCTACTATTTGCAGGGATGGCTGCCTATTGGCCCACTGTTGATTGTGTAGCTGGCGACCCTATAGTGTTCTGAGTCATTCCTAGAGGCTCAGTCTACTCCTCTAGCAGCCCTCCCCACAACACTGTTTTAAGTTTCCTACTTCCCTACAGTAAACTCTTTTGCTTTTATTTCTTCTGTACTGAGCACTGACTGATCACTCTGATGTACTCTTACTCATCCTTCAAAACCCAGCCTTAGTCTCCAGCTCCAGGTCCCCTTCTCTTATCAGACAGCCTAGCCTGGGTATTTATCCTCTGTGACTCCACAGTTGGCTTTGTCTCAGACTTTTCTACATGGTGCCGAAATTAACTGTTTACTTTCTATCATCCCACCAGACCGTGATCCCTGAGGGCAGGGACTGGGTCTTCTCGGCCATGCATCTGAGCCTTTAGCAGAGACCCTGACCAGTGATGGCAGGTGCTCTGGGAGCATTCTGTGAAATGAATACAGAAAAGTTCAAAACTTGTCAGTTCAATAGGATTAAGGATAAACTAGAAGATTCATGGACTGAGAAAAAAGCAATTTAATCTCCCCCTTTGGCAAAAAGAAACTTACTTCTTATTAGGAGCTATTATTAGGAGCAATGTGCCTTAGGGAGCTCCCAGGATGGAGAGGCAGACCTCTCAGATCAAGCATTTCATTTCAGATCAAATATTGGGGATCCCTCAGTGGGTCTGGCCCCCTGGTGATACCCTCAGGCTGCTGCTGAGGAATTCAAGCCGAAGAAGCAAACAGAGCCCTGGCTTTGGAGGTGGATGGGCTATGTGACCTCAGGCAAATAACAACCCTGATCTGAGCTCGGTTTCCTCATCTACAAGGTGGAGTTGGCAACCCCTCCATCATAAGGCCGTGATGAGGGGCAAGTGAGGTGGTTTAGGAGAAGCACTAGCCCCTCGCAGGGCCTTGACACATGCTGGCCATGGTTTTGGCAGGAATTTGAGTGTAAGTTTTTCTCTTCTTCATTTGGACAAAAGCACAGCCCACCGCTGCCCTCTTTCACGCCTGGTGGCAGAGGTCAAGAGCGGGCCCCAGAGGTGTGGCCATGAACGTGAAGCCTGTAGTTCAGGACCCAGAACAGAGTAGGTGCCAAGGTTGCAGGCGTCCCTCTCTGTGCAGTGCTGTTTGGATCTTGTCTGGGACCTGTTCCCAGGTGGTTGGGAGCTAGGGAGGGCATCATGGGCAGATATAACAGCGGGAAAGGGCCTGGATTTTGTAGTGAGACAGACCTTGATGCAAGTCCTGGCTCCATGGCTTACTTGGGAAGTCATTTCATCTCCCTGGGCCTCTGTTTCTTCACCTGCAAAGTAGCTCTACAGTGCCTCCCTCACAGGGTCCCCGAGAGAGAGCTTACTACCTACAGGTCACCTACCCCTGTCCTGGCATCGTGCCTGGCACAGGGTGGTTCTCAGTGAAGAGGAACATGTGTGCATTTTCTGTTCCTGGGCAGCAGCTGCCTCTTTGTGGAAGTGGTTCACAGCCGCGGCTTTGGGGGCAGAGCAACTCGGGCTCCATGCCACGTCTGAGCTGTGTGGCCTCAGCCAAGTCACTGCCTCTCTGAGCTCAGTCAGGTTCCTCCTCTGACAGAGGAAAACTTACGTATCTCAGAGGTTTGCTTGTGAACTAAATGAGGTGACACTTAGAGACGACCCAGCAGTGACGTGAAGGCAGGCATCATCGATGGGCGATGACTATTAGCCGAGTAATAAAGTTCGATTACCAGCTGAGGCAGCATAGGAGAGATGGGAAGCTGTGCCCATTGGGAGGCAGAAATTCTCTCCCAGTCAGTTTATCAGCTCGGCGATTGGCCTCTGCAGGCAACTCTTGGCTGGGAGAAGAACACAGCTTCTTTCCTCACCATCGCTGCCAGAGAGAGAGAGAGAGCTCTCTGCAAGTAAGAAAACGTGAGACCTCCCCAAAGGTCTCTCCAGCCCTCCTCATTTTAACCATTTTCAAGTGTACATTCAGTGGCATTAAGAACATTCTTGCTGTTGTGCAACCAGCTCCTCTATTTCAGAACTTTTTCATCATCCCAAACAGAAACTCTGTACCATTTAAGCAATAACTCTCCATGCCCTCCTCCTCCTGCACCCAGCCCCTCCCTGGTAACCTCTATTCTACTTCCTGTCTCTATGCACTTGCCAAGTCCAGGGATCTCATAGGAGTGGAATTAGAATATTTGTCCTCTATGTCTGGCTTATTTCACTTAGCAGAATGATTCAGGGTTTGCCAAAGCTATAGCATATCTCAGAACTTCCTTCCTTTTCATGGTTGAGTAATATTCATTGATGTATAGTCTACATTTGTTTCCTTTTATCTGTTGATGGGCACTGGTTTGTTTTCACCTTTTGGTTATTGGAAAGAATGCTGCTGTGAGCTCTGACACACAGTGTCTGTTTGAGCCCCTGCTTTCGGTTCTTTGAGTGTATCCCTAGCAGTGACATCACTGGGTCACCTGGTTATTCTATTTTAACACTTTGAGGAACCACCACACTTCCCCCCACCCCACCCCCCACCGTGGGTGCTCCATTTTATATTCCTATCACAATGCATGAGGATTCCTCAGAAGGTGGGTGGGTGGGAGGTAATCAACCGAAGACCTTGTATGCATAGCCCATGGATATAGACAGTGGAGTGGTGAGGGCCTGGGTTGGGGGCAGGGGTGTGCTAGAGGGGGTCGATGGGTGGAAAAGGGGGGGCATATGTAATACTTTCAACAATAAAGATTAAAAAGGCAACAACAATGCATGAGGATTCCTGTTTCTCCGTCTTTGACTTTGGTTCTTTGAGGTGCATTGGGAGACCCTTCTTGGTTAGCTTGGCAAACTCTTACTCATCCTTCAAAGCCCATTTAAAATGCTACCTATTCACAGAGTCCTTTCTAGGCATTCCTTACATTTCTGGACAAGGTTAATCACTGCCATGTCTGCACCTTGTCTTGCTTTGCTTTTTGCACCTACTCTATACATTTTTTATGCCTTCTTATCTCCCACTGGACTTTGAACTTACTGAGGGTAGGAACCACGTTGGATTTGACTCTTAATTACCAGCGCCAGAGAGAAAGAAGGAAATCAAGGATGATTCCTCCATCCTCCTGCTCAATTCTTCTTGCCTCTAAGCCTTTGCCTATACTGTTCCCTCTGCCTGGAAGGCCACCCCTTCCCTTTGCCTGGGGAATGCCTGCTTGTGCATCAGTTCTCATGTAGCTCCCACTTTCTCTCAGAAACCTTCCCAGCTCCCACCCTCACCCCACCCCCAACCAGGGAGCCCCTCTTCTGTGTTCCCACAGTACTCTAGATCTCCTCCTAGCCCAGCACTTGTCTTATGGCTGGGCATTGTCTGCTCATTCATCTGTCTCCCAACCTGGACTAGGAGCACAGAAAGGGCAAAATTGTGTATGGCACAGTTCACTCCCAGGGCCAAGCACAAAATGGCATATTTTGACTCTTCAGTGTGAAAATATGACAGAGAATGGGGGGTGGATTGATCATTGATACAGCTTCTCACTCCCGTTTCTGTTCTCTTGGCAGCCACACCCAGACACGGCTCCGCAGGTCCTCTGAGATTCACGACGGGCACATTGCGGCAGAAAGAGAGATGCAGGAGGCTGGAAGCTGATGGGAGAGTGGGGACTACACTCCACTGAAATCCTCCCGCATGGTCGTGTCACCTGCTGCTACCTTCCCCATGTAAGAAGCGAATAGAGAAAATACACAGAGCTCGGTGGGCGAGTCAGAACCCGTGCCGAGAGAAGCTGGGAAACAATACAACTCATGGCTGGCGCACAAGCCTGGAGTCCAGCAGCCTGCTTTCCAGCTGTTCTCTGCCATTTTCTAGCCCCAGGAGCTCGTGCCAGCGACTCCCCTTCCCCCAGCCTCCATTCCTTATCTGCAACGTAGGGGTAGGGGTCATGTCTCATGGCAGGGTTGTTGGGAAAAGCAAGGATATACTAGTAAATGGCTTACAGCAGGACCTGGCATGTAAAAAGCCCTTAAGAAATACTGGTTTTGTGCCTTGGTTTTACTTTTCTGTCTTCTGCCAAGTTCTTCCTTATCCCCACCTAACAGAATGCTTCAGGGCTGGTTGTTTCAACAGCTGCCTTTTCTGTAGCCCGGTGAAGTGAAGACCCCGTGCACTGCGGACATGCAGGGAAGGGAGCGTGCTGGGGCTTTGGAGCTGGTCCTGACCCTGCATGGAGCTGGGGTGGTCCTCCCATCTTCAGATGACTCAGGAGCTCAGAGAGTCTCTGCATCCATGAGCACCACTGAGTGACTAAGCAGGAGCATCAGGATTCGAGCCCCAGGGAGCCTGTGCCAGTTCCACCGTTTCCTTCCCACGTGTCGCTGCCCACGAGGCTGCCATGTGACAGTGGCGCACCGAGCCTGGGAGAGGGTGAGCTGTCTGACAGGCCTCTCTGGGGCCAGGGGAGTGAGCGATTCCCTACCTTGTCCTGCGGTGCGCGTGTAAGGGACGTTGTAGAAGGAAAGGGAAAGCAAGTGAGTGAACCATTTGCTGTGAGACAGACAATAGACTCCGGGGGGCGAAGGATGTTCAACAATAATGGCTCACAGCAGGCTCATCCGCAGCATCACTACCCTCCCTGTCTTCTCTTTATGATGAACAATAGCCAAGAGAGGCCTCCACTCCTCTAGTCTAGTGCCTGCTGGCTTCCAGGAATGGAAGCTATTTATCTCATCTCTTGGAGACGTTTATTCCAACGTTATTAGCAAGAGCTTATAGAGGCAGAGCTCAGGAAGAGGAGGAGGAGGAGGTGAAAAATGAGGAGGATAGAGAGCAACTGCGGTGAGGATTTGTACTTGACGGAGGGGAGAAGAAGCTTACCCCGGGCTCTCATATTCCCAGGGAATCAGTAAACAGACTCCACCCAAGTCCTGGGGTTGCTAGGCTGACAGCTAAACCTTGGCCATGGCCATCAGACACTGGGGCTGGGGTTTCCACAGAAGGCACCTGGAAGCTGTTTGTATCTGCCTGTCAGACCCAGTGTGCTGCCTGGGAATAGGATACAGGAGGAGAAGGAAGACAGGGTCCAGAGGAGTCACCCCCCCTGCACCCCAGAGGGAAGAGGGAGACCTCGTCTTGAAGCTGGAGGGGAGTGTGCAGGGGCTGAGCTTTGGGGCTGGGGTCCACTCCTCCTCCCCAGCCCTGTGTGGCTAGGACCTCCCAGAACTTCAGCTGCCTATCATTCTGAGGACGCACGGTGATACCATGCCATATGTTTGCCTGCTGTGAGGGTCCGGTGAAACATGGGAAGTGTCTCAAACATAGTAGGTGCTCAGCAAATGGCCTTCCATTTTCCATTTTCCTCCTCAGAATGAACAGGGAGACGATGAGGCCTCTGGGAAGCGGGGATGTGCCAGAGAGGGATTGATGTGATCCACCGCGGGGGGGGGGGGGCCAAGCCCGCAGGAAGTGTTGCTGCATGAAGTGCTGTTGCACACATCCTCTTGTTCCACCCTCACAAGAGCCCTATGTCCTGGATACCATTATCCCCATTTCACAGATGAGCAAACTGAGGCTGAAGCTGGAAACTTCTTTAAGGTCTCTCCACTGGGTGAGTGGCAGAGCTGAGAATCAAAGTCAGTTCCTAAACGTTATTAGGCGCAGCCCTCTCCTACATTGTGCAGATGGAGAGACCTAGTCCCACAGAAGGAAGCTCCCAGCCTCCCCCCATGGTGGGCAGATTCAGACTTCCTGTCCAAGGAGCAGAGAGGGAGTGGGCAGGGACTTTGGGTCAGATAAACCCGGGTTTGGATTTTAGCTTGATGGTTTTTTTCCTGTCTTTAGGCAAGTTCCTCAGGCATCAAGGCTCTTTTTCCTCATCTTCAAGGTAGAGATAATAGTCACTCCCTGGCCAGGTCAGGAGGATTAAACCCCACGGCTTCGACTAACTGCCTGGTGCAGATAAGCGCCCACAAAATGGGCAGCCCCTGGCAGACTTCTGAAACAGTCATGCCTCCCAGCAGAAAAGTGTCTGCTGTTGCCTGAGGAGAGACTCCCATGTTCTCTTCCAACTCGGAGACCCTGCCGTCTGGAGAGTGTTTGTAGCCATGGAGAGCGCAGCCTGCAAGCTGCTGCTGGCCCAGGCGAGGGGACTCGGGGAGGGTATGCCCCCGCCTGGTGCAGAGACATCACAGCCCATATTTTGAGGGGGATTTCATGATACTCGCTTTGCGTTGCAGCCAGAGAAAAGTCAACGGCAGCTCCTGGCTGCTGGAAAGGGCTGTACTTCTGCCAGGGCTGCTTGTGCCTGGCACCGGCTCAGGCTTATTTCAGCATCGACTGTCGTTTGCAGACAAATGTGTGCACAAACACATCCCAGCACACACATGCGCCAGCCACACACAGAGTTGCCACAGCACACCGCACAGGTGCTGCAAGCCCTGCCGGCTTCCGCGGCCACTTCCCCTTCTCTTCCTGTGTTCCCTGACCCCCTGCCTCTGTCTCAACATGTGTGTCTGCCTGTGAGGGTTCTGAGTCTCTCTTCTTTCTTGGTTTCCTTATTTCTCTTCCTTGGATTATTTCTCCCTGTCTTTTTGGGAATCCTCTTCTCTGACCCTCTGGACACTTATGGTGTCGCTCTGTTTCCTATTCTCTCTGAATCTCTCTGTTTTGTTCTCTGTTTGTCTGACTCTCTCTGTCTGTCTCCATCTGCCTCTCTATCCATCTGACACTCTCTCCATCTGTCTCTCTCTCTTTCTCTCATCCTCCGCCCCTGCCACTCCCCAAACCCATGTCCATCTGACTATCTCTGTCTGTCTGTCTGTCTGTCCCTCTCTGACTCCCTTTCGGTGCCTCTCTGTCTTTCTCTGACTCTTTCTGCCTCTGTCCTCCCTACCTCTCTCTTTTTTTCCTCTTAGTGAAACTCTCTTGGAAATGCATCAAAGACTGAAGTGGCCGGATTTCAAGTGACAAACAGCACTCCACCCAGAATCCACCCCTCCCATCGCACTGCTTCCTCCTCCACATCCCCTGTCACGAAGCCTATTGTGTGGGGCCCAGGGAGTTCAAGTTGAAGGGCCCTGGGCTCTGCGCCTCTGACTGCTCAGCGCTACCTCCCCATTGGCTCCCAGCAGCTTGCGCTCAGCAAGGGCTGAGCCACAGGGGGAGGCTCTCGTCCATAAAAGGGGGGTGAGGCACCAGAACTGCCATTCGAAGGGGCTTTGGTGCTGTGCTGCTCACAGCCGCCTCTTCGGCTCCTTCCAAGCCGGAGTCAGGGTGGCCCTTGAATCTTGGACCGACCACCTGCCGCCACCTGCTCCCACCCTCCGACCTGCTGGGGCAGCAGCTGTCCCCGACAAAGAAGAGAGAGCACAGGTAAGGCCCAGAGGGGTGCTGGAATCTCTTTTGGTTTTGTTTAACTGGCCCTCTGAACCTGTGCTGGTGGGAGCTCCCGCTGTGGGGTTTGGGGTTTGGGTCTAATTACCTGGAAGACACAGGTACAGTTAGGAGGCTAGTTTAAAAAGACAGATCAGGGGGAGACGGACTGCTCTTTGGAACTTCCCTCTCCCCACAGCCCCGGCTGAAACAGGTAGGTTTCTCTCCCTGGGAGGGCCACCCTCTGTTTTAGCTCCAGGGTCTCCTTGGTCCTACAATCCACCTCCCAGCAGTTCCCATGAGGGAGTGGGACCGACCCCTAGGTGGAAGAAGGGGGAGTTTTAGCTAATCAGAGTGGTTTCAAAGGTCAGTGATTCTCACCGGACTTCGAAAACAAGGGCTTGCGGACATTAATGAGGTCCCAGGCTCTGGCATTTACTGCGAGTCATGTACATCAACGTACAACAGAGTTCAGCCTCTTCATCCTCTTTGGATCGAGTTTAATTGCTGACAGAGTACTGGCTTGAGTGGCTCTTTGACATAATTCCATCCAGAAATGAAGTGTGGGGCTGGGCAAGAGAGGGACACCAGCCAGCAGAAGCAGCCTTGGAGGGCTTAGCTTGTCCTTTTACTTTGGAAGGACTTGTTGCTCTCATGTAAATTGCAGCCCCTGGAGTCTAGTCAGGAGGGAAAGAGCCCTTTGCTCCCTGGTAAAGATATCCAAATTCAAGGCAAGTGTTACAGAGCCTCAAAGTTTGACTGT
>JAAGEH010000931.1:0-12143 GCA_011751065.1 Lasiurus cinereus | reverse complement strand
TTTGTTTTCCTCCATTTCTTTTGTTTGTGATCCCTTCCCTTGTCTCGGCATTTTCACTATGCCAGGAGAACTTCTGTGTTTTATTCAGCCTTATGATACTAGACTTGCGAAACCACAAACGCCTCTCTGTTGAGCTTGGGATGGGTGGAGTCTCAGGGCTTAACTCACCGCCTTGCCTTCCAGTCGGCCCTGCCCTCCAGGGTCCCTGAATCTCATGTGACTGGGTAATCGCTGGATTGGTCCCTGTGTGCGCCCTCGCACACGTGCACGTTCTCTCTCGCAGTGCCTCTAGACTGCTGCTCCTCTGGCTCCCCTGCGCTCCGGAACCACATGAGTCCGGGTCCCCAGAGTTTCACCAGAAACCGGGGCTTAATGGAGTTAGAAGTGATGCAGTTGGGAGGGTCTGTCTCTCGCCCACTCGCGAACGCCAGTGGCACAATCAGCAGTCAGTCCTCTGCACGCAGTGCCGTGCGTGCCACCAGACTTCTGATCTCCTGTGACTCCCCTAAATTTCTGTGCACTTCTCCCTTTTCACAGTCCAAACTGCCCTAGTATGAGTTTCAGCTGGATCAGGGGTTCAGTGTTGCAGGATAAGGGGTTGAGAGTCTCATCTCCCTCCCGCCAGAGAAAGCCAGCCAGGTACTCTGGCACCCGCTCTCTGCAGGCGCATGTCTCCGTACCTCAGCTTTTTGCAGCTCCTCTGGGTCTCTATGAGCCCCTCTCTTTCTTTCTAGTTGTAGAATTTCCACTCTGCCAGCTTTCCTGTGGTTCTGGATGATATCTGTTCTGTCTTTTAGTTGTAGTTTTGAAATTGTTGTACGAGGCAGCAGTGTAGGTGTTTACCTATGCCGCCATCTTGGATTCTCTCTGTATCCTTATATTTTAAATGTTTCCTTTTAGCAGAATATTAGATTTAAAAAAATTATGATTCATAATCTTAATTGGTGACCCAAATTTATATAATGGGAAATAATTTTACCAAAAATATGAAATTAACTTTGGAAGCAGGGTGTAAGATAATAATCACTAGTATTAATCTAATAAGATTAGTTCAAATAATAAAAGTGGCAAATGGGTTACTATTTTTCTGAATATTGCTTTATTCATATTGATAGAGATTGTATAGCCTGGAAAATATTCAGAAAATTTTATCAAATAAGAAATCATTAGAAAGTTCTTTTTCAATTCCTAAGTAAACACTTTTTTCTTTTCTAGACTCAGTGCTACTATGAATGATATGTTGAAGGATATCCGAATTCCATTGTCATACTCAGCACGTGCTCTGGACTTCGGTTATGTATTTTCTACTGTTGATATGCCAACATCATTGTTATGATATTTGGCTGCATTGGATTTGTTTTATTGATATTAAGTGTGAAGCTGGAATAAAATTTCCACATGGAGATTATTCAATTATACTCTGCTGTTACTTTTACTTCTCCTCACTGACCTGATAATTTCTTACCTCCTTAAAAGTTTAGATTTTCTGGCATCCTTGTTCTTTCTCTCTATATATTTTCTTAACTACAGAAATGACAGTTGAACATGCTTGACTATAGGAAGTTTGAAAAGCTAAATTTAGGATAGCTTATTTTTTTCAGCGAACAGAATATTTTGATACCTACCATATGCCAGCTACTAGCCAATGTTTGGAAATGTAGAGAACTAAATATAAACAAGGCATGCTTTTCTCAAGGAATATTATTTTCAGAGAGATGAAGTCAATTCTGTATAAACAAATAATTATTAATACGGTATTCATTTTTCTAATAATATCAGTATCTTAAAGTCTCTAAGAATGTAGGGTTTCATCCTTAGTGCTTAAAGCATTTCCCATTATATCAGGAAATTTTTCACTCTCAATTTATAGCATAGGTTCCTTGATTTACAAAAAAAAGGTTCCTCTGTGCTTTTACATGTAAACCTGAAATTTGTTTTTTAGGGAGTAGACACTTTTTACCTGTATTCAGGGAAAAAAATGTTAACAAAAGTTGGTTTACTCCTTCAAATCTTGCTTTAAATTTCTTGGACTATATGTACAAATAAAATAATACCTTTTCATAACTACTGTGAAATTTTGTTTTTAAATAAAATTTCTATTTATATAAAACCCTATATGACCTGTCAACTGTTCGACTGTTCTACCATTTGACCGGTCACTATGACATGCACTGACCACCAGGGGGCAGACGCTCAATGCAGGAGCTGGCCCCTCATGGTCAGTGTGCTCCCACAGCAGGTGTGCTGCTCAGGTGCCAGATGTTGGGCTCATGGCTGGTGAGCACAGCTGCAGTGGCACTAGCCTCTCCCTCCTCTGTAGCAGTGCTCCTGAGGGGTGGTGGCAGGTGCAGTGGAGCTAGGATGAGCAGGAGTGGTGCTCAGACGGAGCTTGGGCTCCTCCCCAGCTGCCTGCTACTTCGCTGCATTACTACGATATCCCCTGAAGGGTCCCAGATTGCTAGATGGCACAGGCCAGACTGAGGGACCCCACTCTGTTTAAGTCTCTAGTTTTAATATATTAGCACTGCAGTCATTTTTTTTTAAGTTAATATAAACAAGAGAAAAATTCATCATGGTTTCTATATTGCCTTTAAGTCACTGACTTAGAGGATGGGGAACTACTTGATCATTGTTAATTATGGGCACTAGACCTAGCACATAATTTCTGCTGCATTTATAATCATAAAGAAAGTGAAATGGGAAATTAATTGTGTGGATTGGAGATGTTTTCTCTCTTCAGAGTCATATCCCTAATATAAAGGTTTTGAGTTAAAATATTATACTCAAAAATGTCTGTATTTTCTTCTTTTTTTGATTTTGTTAGTTTTATAAAATTGACTAAAAACACTTAAGTTTGTTATGCTTACTTTTACAGAGGATTACTGCAATTTGAAAAGGTTTCTTACGGAATTGAACCTCTGGAAACTGAAGTTGAATTTCAGCATCTTCTTTATAAATTAAAAAATGAAAACAATATGTTTGCAATTCAAACTGGAAATAGCCGTAGCTTAGAACAAAAACCAATGGACTATAGCATTTTCATAAGTGAAAAAGTAAGTTGCATACGCTTTATTACTACTTTTAAGATAATTACTGCATTTTAAAATTTATTTTTAAAAAATTTATTAACCTCATGGATAGTTATAGCAAATATCCTTTAAGAACAGCCTCATCTTTTCTTAGTCTTACAGTTTTCCTTGAACAATATATCAGCATATATCAGCGTTTCCTGCTTACAAAAATATATCCTTTACTTTTAATTCTTAATTTGTTTCTTATAACTTTCTAAAAATTAGTGTTTCAATTTCTACTTTTATCTCTGTATTTCTGTAAGTTATTCAATAAAGCCAACATTTATAAAGGTTGCATTCATAACCAAAGAGTCAACATTAATGCAATTGTAGATATAATTAAAGTTGTCATAAGCAGGATTGTCATGTGTAGTCATGTAAATTGTTCAGTGTACCTCTTGTATAACTGCATGTTTTTGGTCCTTGTAAAAGTAATGGTGAGAAAGAAAAATTTTGTGCCAGGTAAAAGTACCATAAATATGCATAACTTATTAAAGAGGTATATAGCATTGCTAGCTTTTTACAGTACATGTTCTCATTTTCTGCCAGTTTTTAAAAATAAAATCCCTCAGTGGTTAGCTGGGCATGCAACAAAAGACATTTCGTAATCTCCCTGCTTTTAGGTAGGCCATGTAATAAAGTTATGGCTAATGACATGTAGGCAGATGTAATATGTCTGGATTGAATTCTGAGGAAGGGGATTTATACTCTTCCCTTCTCCCCTATCCTGCTGGCTGCATTGTGGACTAGTTGACACACCCTCGTCCACAAGGTCAAGGAGGATACCATGTGTAGCAGAGCATGAAGGTAGAATAAGCTTGCTCCTGAAGAACTTATAAGACAAAATCACCATTTTCAGAGTTTTATATGGGAGAGAAATAAGCTCCAGTATGTTTAACCTACTATTATTTGTGTGTGTCTGTCATAGCTTCCAATCCTATGTCCAAAATAATAATAGGAATCAAATGTACGGTGAAAGTAAGGTGCAGCACTGACGTGTTCAGTGCTATCACATATATGTACATAATTTAGAATGAAATTCGGTTAACTGAACACTAACTTTTCTCTTTTCCTTCTGAGAATTTAGAAAGGTAATTGTCAGTAGCTTAAATTATTCCCTATAGTGGACAGTGTTAGTGCTCCGACCAGGTTTTCTTAAATCCCCTTTTACTGTATTTTTGTAAATATAGGGCAGGAGGTAGGACACTATCTTTTAACATCTAGAATCTGTGACTATTCAAAAAAAAGTGTTTATACTTAAAGTTATTTTGTTTTAGTTGTATTGACATATAACTGACATATAATAAATAAATGTGTTAGTGTAAAGCATACATTATGATTTGACATATGCCTATGCATATAGTATGAAATGGTCACCACAATAAGTCTAGTTAACATCCATCACCACATATTGCTCAACATCACTAATCATCAGAAAAATGTCAGTCAAAACTACAATGAAATACCACCTCACATCTATTAGAATGCCTATTATAAAATAAAAAAAAATAATAAGTCTTCATGGGAATGTAAATTGATAGAGCCTCTATGGAAAACAGTATGGAGGCTACTCAGAAAATTAAAAATAGGTCTATCGTATAATTCACCAGTTCTGCCTCTGGGAATATATCCTAGGAAATGAAATCAGTATCTTGAAGAGATATCTGTGCTTCTGTGTTTATTGCACTTTATTCACAATAGCCAAGATATGGAAGCAACCTAAATATCCATTGATGGATGAGGGATAAAGAAAAACATCACACACATACAAACACAGATAAATATCACTCAGCTTTAAAAATCCTATCACTTGTGACAACATGGATGTATGTGGAAGACATACTAGTATGCTCAGTGAAATAAGTCAGAACCAGAAAAGCAAAAACTGCATGATCTCACTTATATATGGAATCTAAAAGTCAAACTCTTAGAAACAAAGAGTAGAATGGTAGTTGCCAGGAGATGGGGACAAAGAAAATTGGGGAAATGTTGATCAAAAGGTACAAAGTTTAGTTATGCAGAGAGAATAGATTCTGGAACTTTAATATACATAATGCAACTATAGTTAACAATACAGTATTATAAACTTGAAATTTGCTAAGAATGTTAATATTACATGTTCTCACCACAAAAAAGAAAGAAAATGGTAACTATGTAAAGTAGATATGGTAATTAGCTTTATTGTGCCAATTATTTCACAATCCTATATAATAAAAAGCTAATATGCAAATTGACTGAATGGTGGAACCACCAGTTGCTTTGATGCACTGACTACCAGGGGGCAGATGCTCAACACAGGAGCTGCTCCCTGTTGGTGAGTGCACTCCTACAGGGAGAACACCACTCAGCCAGAAGCCGGGCTCATGGCTGTTGAAAGCCTCTCCCACCTCCGAGGAAGCACTAAGGATGTCCAACTACTGTGGCTTAGGCCTGCTCCCTGTCTTCAGTTGGACATCCCCTGTGGGCTCCCGGACTGCAGGAGGGTGCAGGCTAGGCTGAGGGGACCCCCTCCACCCATGCATGAATTTCATGCACCAGCCCTCTAGTGTATAAATATATAGACATCAAATCTTACACCTTAAATGCAGCTTTATGTCAACTATGCCTGAATGAAGATGGAAAAAGATGTAAAAGTTTAAAATAAACAATTTGCAAAAGCTTTTATGTTTTTAAATACCATTTTTTCTTTTCTTTTTAGTCAGAATCAGCTGTTCAAGATTTAATTCCTCTTTATCTAGAAATGCATATTGTGATGGATAAAGTTTTGGTACGTGTTTTTCTTTATTCTTAAATATTTGGTATGAATATGTGATTATCACTTGCTAGATAGGAACTTAAATATTCTAATAGTCTTACTTGTAAATCATTGAACAGTGAAAACATTTACAAACTGAAAAAAAACCCCACATAGTCAAAATTATACTAATTCTATCAGTAATGTTTTATTCAAAATCTTTACATGGTGCTTCATCTTTTGGGGCTTCTGTCAATCTGTAATATTTTTTAATTGTAATATTTGTTTTACATGACATCCTTTAAGCTTTTAATTCCTGTTTGCACTTGAAAAGCAGTATGTAGTCTAGAGAATGTTTTGTCCTATAAAGTATTTATTGGCACAAAAGTGATGATAGGGTAGTTATTTATGGGAGATGCTTACATTAATGTCAGGATTTTTTTAAAGCAGGATTTATTACTGTACCTGTTCCAAACTATTGTTTACCTGGTTTGAACACACCTCTAGATGCCTGATTCCCATAAACCATTTGAATACTTCTGAACTTAAGGACCTTGGAGTAATAACTTAGTTTGCACTCAACCTTCTGGTTTTGTTTCCCCTATATTTCAAAGATTTCAGAAAACAGGGATAAAAATATATTTTCTAGATTTTGTTTCATTGATAACCATTGGATTGTCACACCTGTGGACAATCACAGAGAATATAAATTATACTCAATACCAGTTCTATTTGTAGGTTGTAGAGCTTTGCCAGGAAGCCAGAGTTGAAGGTCAAAGTCAGGTGAGATTTGGAGAGGATATGATACTTGACTTATTATTGTGTAGGAAAAGGGTAAAGTGAACATTTAAGAGAAAATTAATATACTTCCAATAGACTCAATTTCCAAGTAATATTTTGGACTATGGAAGTCATTTTTGTTTCAAGATTATATTATAAATTTTGAAAGTTGTTTTAAAAGTTTATTCTCCATATTGTCAGGTTTGCCAATCATATAATGCTGATTAAACATATCCTTTCTATGTTCTTATACATATTTAGATATTCTTTAATAAACATTGATTGCCTCTGGTCTTATTTTGTTCATCAGTTTTGTTCATTGGATTCCACATATAAGTGAGATCATGTGAAATTTGCCTTTCTCAGACGGGCTTTCTTTGCTTAGCATAATAATCTTCAGGTCCATCTGTGCTGTTGCAAAGAGTAAGAGTTCCTTCTTTCTTACAGCTGCATAGTATTCCATTGTGTAGCTGTAGTACATCATTTTTTATCTGCTTATCTACTGATGGGCACTTGGGCTGTTTCCAGATCTTGACTATTGTAAATTATGCTGCTGTGAAAATAGGGATACATGTGATCTTTCTGATAGCTGTTTTGGGAGAATCACCATTTAAAAATATAATGTAGTGACTGGATTGCTGGTGAGAAAATTGGAGCAGGAACCACTTAAGAGGTTATTTCAATAAGGTATAGTTTATTAATAGGAAAAGAAAGAAAAGGAAAATTATAAAAGTTACTGATAAGGTTGACTTAGTAAGGCTTATAAAATTGATTAGATTTATCCATTCACTTAAATTTATTGAGTGTGATCTAGATGCCAGTTACTGTTCTACTTATTGGCTATCCAGGAGTGAACAAAACAGAAAAAGTTCTGCTCTCATGGAATGTGTAGTATAATAAATGTGGAAGATCATAGATGATTAATACCGCTCACTGTAGTAATGGAAATGTAAGTGGAAGCTGAATTTTTGAGTTTGGATGAGGAACTTAGTTTGGATATGTTTAATTTGAGGATCATGTGAAATATCAAAGGAATAGTGAACTTCAGAGTTATGATTTATAGATATAGGATTTGACATTTGTACTTCCATATAACCTATTCAGATTTCAACAATTATATATATATACATACATATATATATATGTATGTATATATATATACTCATTTGTGTGTGTGTGTAGTTTTATGTGAAAATATCACAAATGTAGCCTTGCTTAACTACCCCACAGTCCAACATTCAACTTTACCATAACCACAAGATTCTTTTATGTTTTTCTTTTATAGTAATAGCCATCTCCTCTTATACTTAACACTGGCAATCACTAATCTGTTCTCTATATCTGAGATTTCAGCAATATTGCATAAATGTCATCATATAGTATGTAGCCTTTTGAGATTTATTTTACACTCAGCATACTTTTCTTGAGGTTTACCCAAGCTATTCCATGTGTCAAAAGTTCAATTCCTTTTTATTACTGAGTAGTATTCCATGGTATGATTTTACCACAGTTTATTTAACCTTGTTGGGAAGATAAATGCCTAGGACTATAGCTGGGTCATATGTTAAGTTCATTATTTGTTTTAAAAAATATTCCAAAACTACTTTCCAGAGTGGATGAATAATTTTACATTCTCACCAGCATATATGAGTGATCCAATTTACATCTATTTTTAAAAATTTCTTACTGGTTTATTTATAACGGTTCTAACCCCAAACCAGCCTCAATCCTCTGAGAGTAGATGGAGAGTAAATCTTAAACATGTTGCATAACTAATTTGTATTTAATTTAAAATTAATTTTGTTTTTCAGTATGATTATTTGGGCTCTGATAGCATGTTAGCAGCAGATAAAAGTCATTGAAATCATTGGCCTTGTAAATTCAGTGAGTATTTTCTCTTTCATACTAATTTTGAAAAATTCATACTAGTTTTAAAATTATAATTTTTATCAACTTGACGTGGCATTTCTGAATAATTGTCCATATAAACTGAGCATAAATTTGTTAGAACATTGAATTAATTTCTCAGTCATTAAAAATAATACAAATATAATTTTTTCATGTATTATCTTTTTTGTTTTTAGGTATTTGCCCAACTTAACATTACTATTGTGTTGTCATCATTGGAGTTGTGGTCAGACAAAAATAAGATTTCCACAGTTGGTGAGGCAGATGAATTATTGCAGAGATTTTTAGAATGGAAAAAATCATATCTTATCCTAAGGCCTCATGATATTGCATATCTATTCATGTAAGAATAATATTTCAGTATTCTTAGAAAACAAAGACCTGAGATAATTATATAGCGTTATTTAGGGAATTTTATTTTTTTCTGACTCTTCCAAAGGCTGAGGGGAAGGAAGGGTCAAAAACAGAAGGTTTTCAGAAGCAAAAGCTAATGATCATCTCTGGTTGACTTGCTTCATAAAAATGTTAAAGGGACATCGTTAGCTGAAATGAAAGTATAAATCTCACTGATATATATGTATATCTCCAGACTGAATATAATATATATTATATAGTAAAAATGGAAGGATGGTGTTAATCTCTTATAAAGCTACTTATGAAGGTTAGAAGACCAAAGTAGTAAAAACAGTCACAGCTACAATAATTTGTTAAGATAAAGAGATTTTATTGTGACACCAAGAACATAAAATGTGAGGATGGAGGAAGCAAAAATTTAGTCTCATAATATGTACAAACTGAAGTTGTTTTCAATCTTAAAATAGACTGTTACAAATACAAGTTGTTTTATGTAAGTCTCATGCTAACCACAAAGCCAAAACCTATAATATGTACACAAAGGATAAGATAAAAGGAATCCAAGCAAACTGTTACTAAATAAATAAATAAATGAATAAATAAATCTCAAAGAAAAAGAGTAAGAGACAAGGAAATGAAGTTGCAAGCAGCCAGAAAAAAATGAATAAAATTTCAGTAAGTATGTTGCTATCATGTAAATAGAATAAAATCTCTCTTCAAAAGAATAGCTAAATGTATAAAAAACATATCATGCCTACAAGAGACTCACTTCAGATGTAAGGATGCATACCAACTGAGTATGAAGGGATGGAATAATATATTCCATGAAAATGGAAACCAAAAGAATTTTAGGTTAACTATACTTCTATCAGACAAAATTTACATTAAGGGAAAGAATATAAGAGACAAAGAAGATCATTATCCTATATAATAAAAGCCTAGAAGGCGTCATGCAATGTTGTCACAAGATGACCGCCATAATATGGCTACCCTCACGTCAACACAGAAGACTACCACAAGATGGCATCCACAAGATGGCCATCACAAGATGGTCACCACAAGATGGCTGGCAGGGGAGAGAAGCTGGAGGGGGGCGATAGGGCCTGCAGGGGAGGGCAGTTGGGGATGATCAGGGCGCAGTTAGATGTCAATCAGGCCAACAAGGGAGTGGTTAGGGGGAGATCAGGCTGGCAGGCAGAAGTGGTTAGGGGCAATCAGACAGGCAGGCAGGCAAGCAGTTAGGAGCCAGCAGTCCTGGATTGTGAGAGGGACATCCAACTGCCAGTTTAGTCCTGATCCCTGTGGTCCTAAACCAGCAGTTGGACATCCCCCAAGTGGTCACAGATTGGAGAGGGTGCAGGCTGGGCTGAGGGGACACCCTCCTTCCCCCGTGCATGAATTTTATGCACTGGGCCTCCAGTATAATGATAGAGGGGTTAATTAAAATACATATATGCTTTTTATTTCTTTTTCTTGCCTACTTGCTCTGGCTAGTACTTCTAATACAATGTTAAATAACATTGGTGAGAGTGGGCAACCTAGTCTTGCTCCTGATCTCAGAAGAAAAGCTTTCAGTTTTTCACTTTTAAGTATATCATCTAATGACTTGTCATATATGGCTTATATTATGTTGAGATATATTCCCTCTATATCTACTTGGTTGAGAGTTATCATAATTGGATGTTGAATTTTCTCTAATGCTTGTACTGCATATATTGAGATTACCATATGTTTATCTTTAATTTTATTAATATGGATTATCACTTCGTTGTTTTAGATGTTGAACATCCTTGTATCATTGGAATAATCTTACTTGATCATGGTATATTTATCCAATTCAATTAAATTTGTTAATATTTTGTTGAGGAATTTTGCAATTATGATCATCATGGATAATACTATCCCATATCTGTATATTTTTTCATAGTATCCTTGTCTAGTTTTGGTATCAGGGGGTAATGCAGACTATGGAATAAGTTTAGAAGTGTTTTCTCCTCTCCTTTTTGAAAAATAGTTTGATAATGGTTGATATTAATTATTCTTTAAATGTTTGGTACAATTCACTTATAATGCCTTTTGTTTCTGGGCTATTGTTTTTTGGAGATTTTTAAAAATTTCATTGCTAGTGATTTGTCCAGATTATCTGTTTCTTTCTGGTTCAGTCTTGGATGGTTATATATTTCAAGAACTTTATCCATTTTTCTAGATTGTCCAATTTATTTCATGGTCTTCTTTAATAATCCTTTATATTTCTGTGGTATCAGTTGAAATATCTCATTTTTTCACTTCTGAGTTTATTTATTTGGGTTTTCTTTCCCTTTCTTTTAGATTTGCCTGCCTAGAGGTTTGTAAAGTTTATTTATCCTTTTAGAGAAGCCAGCTCATAGTTTCACTGATTATTTTTTCTATTTTTAGTCTCTCTTTCATTTATTTTCACTCTGATCTGTATTACTTCCTTCATTTTACTTACATTGGTGTTTGTTTATTTTTCTTTTTCTAGTTCCTTTAGTTCAGTGATTCTCAACCTTTCTAATGCCGTGACCCTTTAATACAGTTCCTCATGTTGTGGTGACCCTCAACCATAAAATTATTACATTAGTACATATTATACTTCATAACTGTAATTTTGCTACTGTTATGAGTTGTAATGTAAATATCTCTGCTTTCTTAGGCAATCCTGCTAGCAGTTCTCAACCGGTGGGCATGATTCACAGGTTGAGAACCATGGCTTTAGTTGGAAAATTATATTGTTTATTTGGGATTTTTCTCATTTCTTGAGGTAGGCCTCTATAGCTATGAACTTTCCTCTTAGAACTGCTTTTGCTGCATTCCATACATTTTGGAATGTTGTGTTCCCATAGTTATTTGTCTCAAGGTAGGTTTTGATTTTCTGTTTGATTTCTTCTTTGATATATTAGTGTTTAGTAGGATGTTATTTATTCCCCATGGGTTTGTATTTTTTTAATTTCTTTTCTATAGTGGATTTCTAGTTTCCTGCCATTGTGTTTAGAAAAATGCTTTATATAATTTCAGCCCTCTTGAATTTATTGAGGCTTGTTCTAAGACCTAATATATGGGAGAAATAATGGCTGAGGGCATCTTTCTTAGCACTGAGCTATGCTGCTTTCGGGGAATGGTGACATGACTAAATTGAAACTATTCTTACCTTCTTTGGAGTATCTGTTCTTGGATTTTAAAAATATAATTTTATTGATTTCAGAGAGGAAAGGAGAGGGAGAGGGAGGTAGAAACATCAATAATGAGAGCGAATCATTGATTGGCTGCTTCCTGCACAC
>JAAGEH010000929.1:0-17703 GCA_011751065.1 Lasiurus cinereus | reverse complement strand
AAGTGCTTTTGTTTTAATTTCATCTACCAAGGAATATTTTATGGTGAATTTTTAATGTATTATTTGCACTGTTTTTATCTTCTTTGTTAAAATATTTGCTGAGAATCTTTTTCAAGTTGTTTAAATAAATTTATCATTATAACTGAAGGAGGACTGTGTAGTATTTAAGACATCTGCTTAAATTTCCCTCATTCCTCAGTAACTCAAGTGAATCCTTTGCGATATGGAATCACAAGTTTTGAATGCCAAAGGAAAATTGTTTTTGTCATTATTATTGCTATAAATAATTGAGGCAAAATTATACCATAGACTTATAAATTTAGTCTGCATTGTTAAAGTTCAGAGCCACTCTTATTTAAGTCTAAGCGTTTATTAATATATTAAGTGAAGTGTAGGTTTGTAGGATTTGTCAATTCCCCTGGAATAAATACTTTCATCATGATTAGTTTTAAACTGCCAAAGAGATAGCAGTGAATATTCACATGATAAGATATTTTGGTAGCATATCATTATATTTTATTTCCAACATATTTATACAGTTGCAACAAATATGCTCTAGAAATTTCATACTATCCTTTGGGAACCCTCAAGTTTTAAACCTTTTTTAAAGTTTTATTTAAGTACAATTCATTTAAATCATACATTCAAAAATATTTTTTATTGATTTCAGGGAATAAGGCAAAGTAATAAAGAGATGTAAACATCAATGATGGGAGAGAATCACTGATAGGCTTCTTCCTGTTCCTGCCTTTTCTCTGGGAATTGAGCCTGTAACCCTTGTGTGTGCCCTGACCATGAATTGCACCAGGACCTCCTGGTACAGAGGTCAATCACTGAGTCACACCAGCTGGGCTATAGTATCTGAAAAAACTTTTAAAGGTATCTGTAGGTTTTATTGTTGACAGTATTACTAAGGTCTCCCATTCCCCTTATATACATTCTGTGGTGGGTCTGTCAGTGCGGACCAGGGAAGTAGACATCCAGTCCCATCTCCTCCTCCAGCTCCACTTTTGGGGCCTCAACCCCAATTCTCACTAGTCACTGGCTGGGATGAGCCCTCCTCTGGGCCTTTGCAAAAACTACATTACCCAGAAAGGACTGCATCAGGGTGCCAGGTGGTCATGAGCATTTTGGTGCCTGCACATCCGGTTAGGGCGGGACTTCCTGCGTCCTCCTCCCGGCGGTTCTTTTGGCCTGTTCTCTGGGTTCACACACTCACAGTCAGCGCTCTGGTGGCGAGTAGGAGGAGGTGAGGGAGGCGGCGTCCAGCTGGGCAGGTGTGTCTGAGGCTGGTGGACCCCCAACCGGCGGGACTGGGGTGTCCGTGCCTCCCGCCTCCTCTCCGCGGACAGAGCTCCCTCAGCGTCACCCATCGACCCTCCAGCCTCGGTGCCCGCGCCGCTCAGGCCCCGCAGTCCAGGTCGCAGCGCCCAGAACAGTGAGTGCCCGCGGGGGACAGGGCGTGAGGGGAGGAGGGCGGCGGGCTGCGAGGCCGCCGGGGAAGGCCGTGGGGGGACGGAGCGGGCGGGGGAGCCAGGCCTGGTCTGTGTCTAAAGGCGACACAGAGGGAGAGGGGCTCCTGGGAGGAGGTTCACTCTCCTTCTCAGGGCGCCGGGCTGTGGAGGTGTGAAAAGAAGGACGCAGCCTACTTTTTTCTCTAAATAATGTCATATTTTGATGTTTAAAAAAGCCAGTTGGAGTGGCTCAGTTTGTTGAGCTTAGTCCCAGGCACAGAAAGATTGCCCTTTCAGCTCTTATGTGAGGGCACCTGCTGTGGTTATGGGCTGCATCCCATTAGGGGTCATGTAGGAGGCAGCCATTCTCTCCTTCTCTCTGTAAAAGTCAGTAAAATACCTTTGCATATATTTATCCATTGAGATTTGTAGTCTTCAAAAATAATTGAAAGAATACTTTTCACGTGAGGGAGCATTCTCTGGAGTCACGGAATCTGAAATAATATTTCCAAACTAGAGTTTCGTTTGTAGACGACACTCCCCAGAAACCTGTGACCAGCCCTAAAACCTAAGATTGTCAGTTCCCAGTGTCACTTGGACTCCCCAAATTAGTATTCACATTGATCAGTGAGTGATTGGGGTCCTAGTGCCTCTTGGCAAGCTAGATTGCTACATTACCCAAAAGTCCATGCTGGATTTATCAAATGAAAGCTGTGCTCATTGATTGGAGCCTGGCTTCCAGGGTCTTTCTCCTGGTGGTGAGTTTGACCTTTGCAATGTGTTCACAGAATCAGGGGCTCCAGTGCTGGGTCCCGAGGCCTCAGAGGCAGTGTCTCCGCAGTGCAGTTGTGTGTCTGAGGCTGGTTAAGTCATCAGGCTGAGATTGAGACCCTTGTGCCTCCCAAACTACTTTGTGCTTCCAGAGTCCAACCCAACCTCACCTCATTTACCCTCCAGCCTCAGGTGTGGGTGCCTGTCTTGTCCTGCAGTCCAGGTCTCAGGGCCAGAACAGTGAGTGGCTTGGGGTTCCACATGGTGTGGCTGGGTGGGAGAGGGTGACTGGCTGAAAAGCCACCTTGTAAGGCCATGGGAGTATGAGTGAGGAGGGAGGATTGGGGAAACCTTGGCCTGTTTTATGTCTAAAGGCAACCAAGATGATGAAGCTAAGTTTTGTGTGAGAAATTTCCATTAATGGCAATGAACCAAAGCAGGCAAAGTGTGGATTAAAGTTCTAACCTTTTCTTAAAACTGCTCACAGAAAGAACACACAAGTAGAGAGAGGATAGAAGTGAGGAACAGGAAGAAGCCTTGTAAAAGCCCGGAGATCATGCAGGCATCACCCAGCCCTGGGGCTGGGCCAGGCCATTAGCAACCTGAGCCCCTGGGTCCTGGTGGTAGGTGCCAGGCTCTCAGCAGACCTTTAATTCCCACAGGGTCCAGAAGATGCAGAGCTGTTTAGGGGACTAAGAGCTTATTTCAGGACCTCACACTCTTGTGGCCTCTGAGATAGTGGTGACCCCTCTTCCATGCCTTGGACGTGGGGACCTTATGAGACACCTAGCCCTCAATTCTAAGTCCAGGTCTAGGGTCCTATGAATGGGTGCTGTTTTTGGCAACCAGTGGAATGGGATGTAAGAGTTTTTTCCAGGCATAGGGTCCTGTACATGTAAAGACTTTGACTGAAGACTTACTTCATTTAGGAACCAGACTGAGCCCCCCCCCCCCCTTTTTTTTTTAAATAACTGGTAATGAAGGGACAGGAATCAGGTCTAGTGGTGGCTACATAAGCTTTGGATCCCGGATTGGTGTATTAGGTGTTTCCACCTGGATTTCTAATTTGGAGGTTGAGAGAGAGGTAAGAGTCAGGGATGATATGAAGGTTTTTACTTGACAGTCGGAGATATGGGAGGACCATCAGCTGAGGTGCAGATATTCATATTAGGAAATATAATGTTATTTGGGGATAACAATATTTCTATATTTTACCCATTAGGATTTCTGATATTTCAGGGAGCAATTCATGAGCGTCTGGAACTGTGAGGAGCATTCAGAATAAAAACTTCTCTAAAATGTAGTTGGGAATGTAAGCACCAGGATGTGGTTGTGGATCATTTTCTTTCTTTTTAATTGAAGACCAAAGCGTGAGTCAAATAGGATGAAACTGCAGTTGTTGCATACTTACTTGTTAATTGCATATTTACTTGATTTTAACTGAGCCTTCGTTTGGGGTGTTGTCAGTCTGCTTGATTTCCTGATTGGCATGAGTGGGCATCTGTGAGACTCACTGGTCATGGGTAGAGGGCGATAGGTGTTGGGCTTTGACGGCTGAAGCCTATGCCTGTTAAAGGGACATCAGGTGCAGTTCCAGTGGAGGTGGTGTCTGGATATCTGAGATCTGATGTGGTTCTCAGTAATTGAAGTTGAAGGAAAACACAATCAGGGAGGGAAGCCTCCATAGTAGAACTCAAGGCTACTTCAATTAGTGTGGACTTTAAGAGTTGGTGTAGAACTTAATCCTGTTTGAATTTGCCAAAAAGACATTAATCTACACATGCTGAGTAATGACTAGGAAGTCAAAGAGATCACCCTGGGGGCTGTGGGTGTGGGAGTGCAGGTGTGAGATGGGTGTGGGAGAAAGAGTGATGTTCCACTGAAGTTGTCATGTGCCTTCATAAAGTGCCTTGACATTGACATAAGAGGAAATGAAGTTTAAGTCCATTTCTGGTGATGTCTGGAAATATGATATAGTGAATGTCAGATTAATTCCTGGATAGAGAGTCTTTTCTGGTGGTACATTTCCTGGTCCAGAACTTCAGTGAAATTTATGTGCACACCTGCCTTTTGTTGTTAGGGGTTGTTACACTAATCCACAGGAAAAAGATAGCATAAACCAGTGTCTTATGGGCTTGAAAATATCCACTGGCATGGAGAGGAGAGAAGGATAAGAGAGAAATACATTACAGAGGTAGTGGGTTAGAATTTTGGAAAGAAGATGATTAGGAAATAAACGGTGGTGATTATGGCACATTGTGTTACTTTGGAAGTTGTGCCTCTGGGAAAGCAGCTCTGAGAGAAGTGTGGTTCAAAGAATTACGTGAAGCAGGTATTCCAAAGTGATGGCCTCTGAACCATGGGATTAGGATCAAAAGGTTGAAGAATGACACCATAACCTCGTTATATCCTGAGTCGGGGAACAACAAGGGGATTGCCTGTCAAGCACAGTGTCAAATTACTCACAGTCAACTTATGGACACCATCTCTCCCTACCGTAACTCCATAACACCCACTGTATGGAAAAGGGGTGTGGTCTGCATTGAATTCCAGAGCAGAAGGTATCATCTGCAAGATTATTTTTCCTTTTTGTTGGGGGAACACACAGCATCAACTGGAACAGTAGGAGAGAATTGCTTTGATTGAACCAAGGCTTGGTATCTTTTGTGATGCGAGGAGTTGATGGATCAGATAGATGTGGAGGTTGGGAAGTATTATGAACATAAAATCATAGGCGAAAAACTCATCAAGGACTGAACTGTGCCAATTGTGACAGGAGAAGAACTTTGAGGATGTGGCCATCTCCTCTGAGGAGGAGTGGGGGCTCCTTGAAGAATCTCAGAGACTTCTGTACTGCAAGATCATGGTAGAAGTGTTGGCACTGGTCTCATCTGTAGGTAAGACCTTCACATCTCTCCTAGTGTCCTGAGGTGAAGTCCTCTCTTCCTTTCTGCTCTCGATGTGACTCTCACAGCCAGACCATGGGCTGTTCTTGTTTTCCCCATTGTCCTGACTAATGTGCTGTGGCTCAGAGTCCTGAGTAATTTGGAGAGATCTGAGCGAAGGTCTCCATGAACACCTCTCACATCCATAGCCTCAAATGGTGCAGGAAGTGTTTGGGGGTTAGGATTGTTGCATACAGCTTAATGGGCCCAACTTGAGTTTCTCTTTCTGGGAGGGTGTCTATGTCCACATCCCTGGCTTCTACCTCTGTACCATTCGTTCAGCTACAGACTCTTTGTGACTGACTGTGCCAGGTTATGGTCTTTACTTGTATGAATCATGGGCAGTTCTTGAAATGCCTTCTTCCATTGTTTGTAATATTCTGTTCCCTGAATACTATTGCATGCTGTCTTGCTGTGGGTCAGTGCTGCCTACTCACCTCTGTTGTCTTTCAGTAAAACTCAGATATTTGTGTTCTATATGCTCGTACAGTAGACGTTGCAAGGAGAACTCTGTTTTTTTTTTTACAGGGTGAACATGCATGATTATCTAAAGGGCTGCCTGGCCCTCCAGAGTTGAAAGTTGGGGGGAGGTATGACATAAGGGTGGTGTTTAGATAATACCAGGAACGTGCTCACATACCAACAAGTTTAGGTTGAGGTGCCACTGGCAGCAACTCATTTCTCCCTTTTTAATCCCATGCGTGACACTTCCCTGACTTATCTTTTAATCTGTGCCTTCCTGGTTTCTGGCTACCTTCACCTTTTGCCCTTTTCAATCACCTGTTTCTCTGAACTGCTCTATCTGCAGTATTCTCAAATAATGACCTGCATAAGTGTTATGAGGTGCACTGATGTGCGTCACTAGACCTTGACACAGCTTCTGCTTTCTTGAATTTTACGTGAAAGAAGATGTAAGCAAGCTTCTGCATAGCTGGCATGTGTCGCCAGCAGACAAGCCCTGTTAAACACTGTTAGCAGATGAAAGAGCAAACAGTCCAGGTTCTGTTCCATGTGGTGCTTGCGATGTTTCTTTCATATTTTGTATGAGATCTTCCCTGTATGACAATCTTCAGTGGCCCAGATCTTCACAGCAGCATCTTATCAATATTTTTTTCAGATATATTACTGTGAGACAATTGCATGGAACCAATGTGTTAATCGGTAACACACTTTTTTTTAATATATTTTATTGAATTTTTACAGAGAGGAAGGGAGAGAGACAGAAAGTCAGAAACATAGATGAGAGAGAGACATCAATCAGCCGCCTCCTGCACACCCCACAGTGGAGATGTGCCCGCAAGCAAGGTACATGCCCCCAACCGGAATCAAACCTGGGACCTTTCAGTCCGCAAGCCCACGCTCTATCCACTGAGCCAAACCGGCCTCGGTGGTAACACACTTTTATAATGAGACTTCTTCCTGCCACCACAGTCAACATTCATTTCATCACCATTTTTCTGTCTTCAGGTTGTTGACATAAAACGAATGATGTGGAGGCCTGTTCTGAGCAGAGTGTATCTGTACAATGGGAGTCACAGTTTAGTGCTACTAAGACAGCTCCAGCAACCCAGAGGACCCATCTCTGCAAGAGATGTTTCTCTGTCTTCAAAGATATTCTGCACCTGACTGAGTCACAGACAGCAGACTTTGAGCAGAAAGGCTTCTTCAGTGCCTCATGTGTGAGAGACTTCTCTTTCAGTGCAAACCCTCCCCATTAACAGAAGGATACCAGTGGAGAGAAGCCCTGGAAAGAATCTGTGGACAGGGCCTCATTTGTGACCAAGTGCAGCTTCTACTTTTCAGGGATTCCTTTAACCAGTAGGGAGGTTGGGGAAGACTTCACAGCCATGTCAGAACTCCAGCACGAAGCAACGCTCAACACTCAGGAGCCACACAGTAATAATTATATTTCAGAGGAATTTCTCAATAGAAAAAGATATCACCAATGGGATGAAGGTGAAAAAGTTGCCAGCCACAACCAGAACCTTGTTCAATATCAGTGTGTCTGCTCCAGAGAAGTGAAATATGAATGTAATACATGTGAGGAAGTGTTTTCGTGTATCTTTAACCTCATTAGACATAGGAGAGGTCACACTGGAGAAAAGCCCTATGAGTATACTGATTGTGGGTAACTTTTCATTCAAATGTCTCGTCTCATTAAACACCACAGAGTTCCCAATGGAGAAAAGCCTTACAAATGCAGTGAATGTGGAAAATCATTTAGGCTCAATTATTGCCTCGTTATCCACGAGAGTTCACACTGGAGAAAAGCCGCATGAGTGTAGTGATTGTGGGAAGTGCTTCAGTCAAAGGGCTCACCTCATGCAACACCACAAAGTTCACACTGGAGAAAAACCTCATCAGTGTAATGACTGTGGGAAGCCCTTCAGTCAAAAATCTAGCCTCATTAAACACTACAGAATTCACACTGGAGAAAAACCTTATGAATGTAGTGACTGTGGGAAGTCCTTCAGCAGAAGCTCTACTCTCATTCAACACCGCAGAGTTCACACTGGAAAAGGGCCTCATGCGTGTATTTAATGTGGGAAATATTTTTGCTACAAATCTTTCTTCATTCAACACTTGAGAGTACACACTGGAGGAAAGGTTTAAATGTGCAAGGAATGTTTTACTTTCTCACAATAACAACACCAGAGGAGAAACTTTTACCCCCATTTCCGTGAATGCAAACAAATTTATGAGAACGTACACTCTGCTAGATGAGTACTAACTTTCAGGTATAAGTCACACTTTCAGAAACTGGATCCCACTTACTAATCTACTCAGGACTACTACATGATTATGTCACTGGAATTTATCTGGAAGATATTTCACCCCTACCACCTGCTGCACCTGAAGAGTGTGCATCCATCAAAACTCCTGAATATTCTGGGGTTGTGCTTGAGAAAATTATGAATATATTGAGCTGCTGGATGACTCATCATTCCTTTATTTCTGACCACAGAATTGACCTGGCCCAGGTTTTGTCCAGGGCCCACTTCCTCCACCAAGAAGTGCTAACTCTTTCAGGGACATTGTGGGTCTCACATTATGCTGTGGTGAAGTGTTTCAGATTCCAATTCATCAAACTTCTAACCTTCTTCTGTCCTCTGTTTCATTTTATCATCTTTCTTTTGTACCTTTCATTTTGTTGGTTCTACTCTATCTGGGATGATTGAAAGAAAAGTGTGTTCTGTCAGGATGGAGAGGGGAAGAATATGGTGTGATCTCAAACTTTCTGTGTTTGGAGGGCCCAGCTTGATGGCAGAAAATCACACTTTGTTCAATAGACTGTTCGTAATTTTATAGGCATTATTTGATATGTACGTTTTAAAAATTCTGGTTTCATCCATGCCACACAATCGTTTTGAGATTCAATACAAATGCTTGTTTGAAGAATTAATTTTTTTTATTGCTGAATAGTCCTGGGTTCTGTGAATAATTAGTTTATGAATTGATCTATGTTTTTTTTTTCCAGGTTTATGCTATTATACATAACTCTTTAGCAAATATTTGCATTCAGCTCTCCACATAGACATATGTTTTACTTATTACACTGTTGTGTAGGTGAATGCTTTACATTTAAGATTTACAAAATTCTGAACCAAAATAATCATTCCCTTGGGCTTACTACTAACCCATAGTCTATAAAAATTCCAAATTTTTTCCTACCCCGCAAGGGCATGCAATGATTAACCTTTTTAAGTAGTAACTCCAGAAATGCATATAATGTGAAATTGCTCTTGTTTTAATTTAATCTACCAAGGAATCTTTTTATATATTTTCTGCACTGTTTTTTATCTTTTTTGTTAAAATATTTGCTGAGAATCTTTTTCAAATTGTTTAAATAAATTTATCATTATAACTCAACAACAACTGTTCCACACTTAAGACACCTGTTTAAATGTCTCTCGTTCCTCAGTAACTCAAGTGACTCCTTTGCCATATGAAACCATAGGTTTTAAATCCTAAAGGTAAATTGATTTATTCATTATTATTGCTCTATACAATTGAGGCAAAATTATACCATACACTTATAAATTTAATCTTCATTGTTAAAGTTCAGAGCCACCTTACTTTAAGTCTAAGCATTTATTAATATATTAAGTGAAAGCTAGGTTTGTAGTATTTGTCAATTCCCCTGGCATAAATATTCTCACCATGGTCAGTTTTAAATTGCCAAAGAGATAGCAGTGAATAAGCATATGATAAGATATGTCAGTAGCACATCATTGTATTTTATTTCCAACATTCTGATACGGTTGCAACAAATATTCTCCAGAACTTTCATAATAACACAGTAAAGCTTTGTGAACCCTCAAGTTTTAAACTTTTTAAAAGTTTCATTTAAGTACAATTCATTTAAATCATACTATGGAATTCTGGGAAAGGTTGGCAAGCTCCAGATGGCAGCCTGTGGGGAGGGAGCATCCCTGCTCATTTGGGAGGTCACCTTGGCTGGTTTGAACAACCAGGATCAGAAACGGGGTCATGGCAGGGCGGTGGGTTCTGTGGAAGGACTTGACCTTTCTTTCAGGTGGCCTCACAGTTTGCCTTGATCTCCAGGCTGCCTTTGCAAGAGCTGATGTGGGGAACTTTCAGCAAAATCACTGCCCAGAAAGAAAGTGACAGTACTGAATGCAAACACAGCCCAGTGGTTTAAATATGTTGGCTCATTTATTATCAAACTGTTTCTGTAATGTACTTTAGTATGCTCACCACAAGAAAAATGGCAAATACAACAATTTACAATGAGAGAATAATGATGGTAACCTTCCACAGAACTTCAAAAACCTTGGCAGCATATATGATTTGGCTCAGTGGATAGAGCGTCAGCCTGCAGAGTACTGTAGGGTCCCGGGTTTGATTCTAGTCAAGGGCAAATGGGGGTTTGCAGGAGGTAGTCAATCAGTGATTCTCATCATTGATATTTCTCTCTCTCCCTCTCCCTTCCTGTCTGAAATCAATAAAAATACAGTTTAAATAAATCTTGTCAAAGGTGACAATAATGGATAGAACATGCAATAGATGAAATAGTTGAGATAATGAGGAGCCTTAGACATTTGCAATACATCTGTCTCCAGAAATCATCCTTACAAATCCTACATCAGTCTCCACGTGGGCTCGAAGGGAGTCTCTGCTTTAGGAAGGGCTGCTAGGTGGCTGATGCATGCTTCCCAGTTCCCTGTCCATGTGTTTAGACATTAGAAATGTGCTTTCTCTAGGGAGAGCACAGTTTCTAGTTCCTCATGAGCTGTGCCCACTCCAGTGTCTCAAGCTATGATGGATCCCTCAGCAATAGCTGCTTCCATGGAAAAGGCATTGAATCCAAGGTTTGGCACCTATAATAAACATTCATTAATCTTTAGCTTCTTCATGTCACTTAAAGCCACTAAAGCTTTTGGACTGTTCATTACCCACAAGAACATGTAGCCTGTCCTAATGGGAATGCATCCCCTATTCTACTCTCTAGGAGGCAGCAGAGCCTAACATTAGAAGCCAGGGATCTATCTGTTCTTAGAGACTCTTGGGTCTGACTTCCAGCCCTGCCTTTATTAACTCTACAATCAGTCAATTTACATTGAGTCTCTGAGCCTGGATTTCCTCCCCATGTCTGTCTTTTTTCCCTTATGAGACTAAGAGAATCAGTAGAAGGGATCTCAGAAAATCCCACAATCTTAGTGTCATAGTCAGGGTCCCCACCTTGCATTTATTTATTCCGATGATTTCTGAATAAAGTCGTCTGTTTCTTTTTTTCACATAGGTTAATCTTTGAGTGATAAACATGCCTCCCCATTAAATAGATGGTTGAACCACCTCAGGTTGCAAAGACAAATGAAATAATAATGCAGGTAAAGCATTGAATCCAGGGCCTGGCACCTCTGGTAAACATTCAGTAACTTAGCTCCTTAATGTCACAACGTGTACTGACCACAGACAATGTAGGAACTGTAAATGTGTTGGATACAGAGTCTGCCTGAGGAAGGAAGGGTCCTGGGTTCAATTCCAGTCAAGGGCACATGCCCTGATTGCAGGCTCGATCCACAGTAGGACGCATGCAGGAAGCAGCCTATTAAGGATCCGCTCTCATCACTGATGTTTCTCTCCCTCTCTGAAATCAATAAAAAATATACTTAAAAGATCCATGTGAGAGAGACACATTAGCTGATTGTCTCCCACACTCACCCTGACCAGGGCATGGGGTCATGCTTGCATCCAGAAAATGCTCCCTTGACCTGAATCAAACCTGGAACCCTTTGGTCCAAAGGCTAATGCTCTATCCACTGAGCCAAATGGGCTAGGATGGGTCAATTCAATCTTAACACTATTCCTTTTCTAAAGATGTTTTTATTGATTTTCTAGAGAGAGGGAGAGGGAGAAACATCAAGGATGATCAGCCGCCTACTGGGATGGAGCCCCCAACCTGGGCATGTGCCCTACCAGAAATGGAACCGGTGATCTCTTGGTTCATGGGTCCACTGCCACCCATTGAGCCACACCTGCTGAGTGATCTATTGTTTTCAATTTTTGAGTAATTACAGATTCCCCCCCATTTCCCCTTCCCTGCTCCCCCTTTGCCTTCCTCTACTCTGGCCCCATTGAAGGAGCTCACCACATTATAATATGTGTCACACACACACACACACACACACACACACACACACGCATGGGTGTATATTTATATGTGCATATACTTTATATCTATTTTAGACAAAGAGATAGAAACATCAATGAGATTGAATCACTGATTACCTGCCTTCCGCAAGTCCACTCCACACTGGAATTGAACCTCTAACGCACGGATGTGCCATGACCAGGAATAGAATCCTGACCTCTTGGATCATAGGCTGATGCTCAACCACTATAGGCCCCCCAGCTGGGTGCTCTGCTTCTGAAATATTTTTTTAAATGTGTATTTTCTGTTGATATTGTTGCAGATGTCTCCCATTCCCCCTGTGCATATATTTTTGGGGGATCTCTCCCAGTCCTCCTTCCCCAGCACCACTGCAGCACCAAGCACCTTGTTCCTCCAGTTCCTGGGCTGTGGAGCTAGGCCTCTACTGGGCTGTTGAGAAAACTACATTACCCAGAAAGCAATGCGTATAGAGGGCCTCCGCATCCAGTTAGAGCGGGACTTCCTTTGTCTTGCTCCTGGGGGACATTTTGACTTTTTGGAACTGTTTATGCGCTCACTGACTTCAGCGCGCCTATCACCCGAAGGAGGAGGTGAGGAAGGCAGCGTCCCGCCGGGCAGGTGTGTCTGAGGCTGGTGACCCGCAACCGGCGGGACTGGGGTGTCCGTGCCTCCCGCCTCCTCTCCGCGGACAGAGCTCCCTCATCGTCACCCATGGACCCTCCAACCTCTGTGCAGGCGCCGCTCTGGCCCCGCAGCCCAGGTCGCAGAGCCCAGAACAGTGAAAGCCAGTGGAGGACGGGGGGGAGGGGAGGAGGGCGACTGGCTGCGAGGCCACCGGGGAAGGCCATGGGGGGACCGAGTGGGAGGGGGAGCCAGGCCTGGTCTGTGTCTAAAGGCGACACAGGTGGCAGGGGGGGGGGAGGAGGGTGAGGAAGGAGGTTTGTGGGGAGGGATGGCCCTAGCGCTGCAGCCACAGAGGGAGAGGGGTTCCCGGGAGGAGGTTCACTCTCCTTCTCGGGGAGCCGGGCTGTGGGGGTGAACAGCAGAGGGACAGGGAGCCCAGAGGGAGACGGGCATCACCGGCCCCGAGGCTGGGCCAGGGCCCTGAGCAGCCTGAGCCCCTGGGTCCTGGCGGTGGGTGCCGGGCCCTCAACAGACCCTCAGTTCCCACAGGTTCCTGCGGGTGCAGAGCCTGAGGGGCTGGTCTGTGGGCTGATGTCAGGGCCTCACACTCTCGTGGCCTCTGAGATAGTGGGGTCCTGGGACTACCCAGACCGTCTTCTCGGGGCACCTTGGACCTGAGGAACTTGAAGGGACACCAAGCCCAGAATCCTAAGCCCAGTTCAAGGGTTATAGGAGAGGTACCTGATTTTGGCAAATAGTGGAATTGTGGGTGATAGGTCTTTCCATGTATGAGTTCCAGAATTTGCAAAGGCTTGATGTGAAGACTAACATGATTCAGGGTCAAGCAGGGGTTCATTTTTTAAAAATAGCAATTGGAAACAGTGGGACAGGAATCAAGTCTAGTGGAGCTTTGTGACAACTTGGGTTTCTGTTCTGCTGGTGGTGGGATCATTGGGGTAATTGGAGCAGTAGAGCAGATGATCTGTCCCAGGTCTCATTAGACTCCCCATGACTGCAGCATGATGCACAGTATGGGTGTGAGGAAGTTGGTAGGAAAACGACAATGGAAGCTGCTGTGATGGCCTTGGTGAGTGTGATGGTATCTGGAGTACAGTGGTGGTTGTGGATGTGGAAGAAGCAGTTACAGTATGGATCATTGTTTTAGGTGTGGCCACCTGGATTTTCTAATTTTGAAGGTTACAGAGTGAGGTAAGAATCAGAGAAGATGTAATGCTTTGGATTTAGCTCCTGGTGTGAAAGCACCATCAAGTGACATGGAGAAATTCATAGTGGGGCAAGTCATGTTCATGAGGAATATAAAATCTTTTATTTTTTTCCTATTAGAGTATGAGATATTTCAGAGACCAGTTCATGACATTCTGGAACTCCGAGGAGTAGTTCAAGATGAAGACTACTTAAAAAATTCGTAAAGAGTATGGACCAGGGAGGAATTGTAGATCACCTTTTTATTTTATTTTATTGGAGGTTGAAGAATAATTTTAAAAATATGAGACTGTGGCTGGTGCGTATTTACTTCTTAATCACTCACCAGGATTTCTTGTGACCCTTTGTGTGGCCTGGTGTGTTGCATCCTGTTTGGTTGACTTACTTATGGGCCAGAGTGGGTATCTGTGAGAGTCACAGGGCGTGGGGTGCAGAGCCATCGGCATTGGGAGTTGAGTACTGAGGGCTGTGAGTGTTGAAGGGACATCAAGTGCAGCAGCAGTAGAGGTGGGCTCTGGAAACCTGAGATCTGATGTGGTTCTCAGTCGGTGAGGTGGAAGGAAACAAAGTTTGGAGGGAGGCCTTCAAAGCAGAATTGAAGGCTGTATCTTAGGTGTGGGCATTGGGAGTCAGGTTAGTACTTGATACTGTTTGAACTTGCCATGCATTCTCTGGAACACACACGCTGACTAATGATTAAGACCAAGGAGATGCCTATGGAGCTGGGGCTACTGGAGTGCAGGTGTGAGAGAGGTGTGGGAGGAGGACTGATGTGCTCTTGGAGATGGAGTGTGAATTCATAGCCACAAGTCCCTGATATTGACATGGAAGGATTGAAGGTTGAGTCTATTCTGGTGATAACTGAGTGTTACAACATGTGGAAATTTAGGGTACTTCCTGAAAAGATGGGTGTTGTGGCATTACATGCCAAGTCCAGAATTTAGGTGTCATATAGATGCACCGCTACCTGTTGTTGTTGGCTAATGCAGTGATCAATAGGAATGGGATAGGATACATCAGTGTCACCTGGGCTTGAAAATTTCTGTTGGCTTGGGGATGGGAGGAGGGTAAGAGAGAAATACATTGAGTTAGAATGTTGTAAAGAAGGGGATTAGGAACATCTCTTCATGGCATATATGTGTTTCTTTGAATTTGTGACTGGAAAAGAAGGTGTATGAGAGAAGTATGATAAAAAGAATTATGTGGGACTAGTGGCAGCTCTAGCGGTGGCTGAGGCTGCTGAGGTGGCATGGGGGGAGGGTGAGGAAGGAGGTTTGTTGGGAGGGATGGCCCTAGCGCTGCAGCCACAGTGGCAGGAACTGGTGCCGGAACTGGAGAGACTGGGCTGCCAGAGATGCCGGCTGCTCCTCCCCTCCCTGCCACTATTCCAAAGAGGATTCCTGTATACTTCATAAGTGCTTGAGGAAGAATGGTAAAGCGTTAGATAGGGAGAAGCCTCCATCTCAGAGCTGCATGTGTAGTTACTATTGAAGGAAATGCCTACCTAATTTAATAGTCTTGGTGTGTTTAAAATTTTTGAGTTTGCAAATAAGCATATTAAGTCTACTGATGGAACCTTCGGGCAGTGAACAGTTTATATGAAGACCCTGATCCTGGAGGCAAATCTCAAGATGCAGAGACCAGAAAGCAGACAGAATCTGAACCAAAGACGTCTAAAATGACTCACGGTGCTTTGGAGAACATTAATGTGATTGGCCAAGGCTTGAAGCATGTCTACTAGCACCAGCACAGGAGTTCATCTGTGTCTCCACATGATGTGCAACAAATTCAGGCAGATCCTGAACCTGAAATGGATCTGGAAAGCCAGAACACATGTGCAGAGTTTGATGGTGTCCCCACCCACCCCACAGTTCTGAGCCGTGTCCTGCATCAGATCCAAGTGCCACCCAAGATGAAGAGAGGGACGAGCTTGCATCGTAGGTGGGGAAAGCCAGAGGCTGCAAAGGAAAGGCCCCAAATCAACAGGAAATCTGGCCAGGAGATGCCAACTGTATGTAGCCTGGCCGACCCAGGTCTTCATCCACTCCTGATGCTCCTACCAACCCTTCTGTTATGGAAATAGCTTGTGCTGCTGCTGCTGCTGCTGCTGCATGTCTTCCAGGGGATGAGACAACTATAGAGCAGTTTGAACGATTGGAAGTCAGCAGCATCGCTCAGACTTCCAGTGCAGTGGCCTCCAGCACTGATGACAGAATGCACATAGACTCTGTGGACCCTCAGAGTACAAAGGCTGCTATCTCTCACCTGCAGCAGAAGATCCTGAAGCTCACAGAACAAATCAAGATTGCACAAACAGCCTGGGATGAAAACGTTGCTGAGTACTTGAAGCTTGCCAACAGTGCAGATAAGCAGCAGGCTTTCCTCATCAAGCAGGTCTTTGCGGAGAAGAAGAAGAACCAGAAATCTGCCCAAATATCCTCCGGCTACAAAAGAAGCTGGAGCACTACCACAGGATCTCCGAGAAGTGGAGCAGAATGGGATCCCCTGGCAGCCAAAGGGTGTCTTCAGGGACATGCACCAAAGTTTGAAGGATGTGGGAGCAAAAGTGACTGGCTTCAGTGAAAGTGTGGTAGACAGTGTTAAAGGTGGACTTTCCAGCTTTTCCAGGTAACTCATTTGGCAGCAGGGGCAGTGGTCTCAAAGCCCAGAGAGATCGCTTCATTAATTTGAAATAAATTTGGCAGTGTGACAACATCCCTAACCTGTAAGACTCTTTGGAAGAAGGACAGGTGGATGATGGGAAGGCTTTGGGAGAGATTTCAAACTTTCAGTCAAGCCCAAAATATGGTAGTGGAGAAGATTGTTCTAGTGCCACTTCAGGATCAGTAGGAGCCAACAACACCACTTGAGACATCGCTATAGGAGCATCTCGTTCCAAAACAAACACTCTGGACATGCAGAGATTAGGATTTGATGCACTATTACATGAGATACAGGAGATCTGAGAAACCCAGGCCAGGCTAGAGGAATCCTTTGCGACCCTCAAACATTATCAGAGGGACTTTTCATTAATAATGTAGGCTTTCCAGAAAGAGCGATATAGATGTGAACGATTAGAAGAAGAACTAAATTACCTAACAGAGCTCCATCAGAATGAAATCTTGAACTTGAAGCAGGAATTGGCCAGCATGGAAGAGAAAATTGCCTGTAAGTCCTATGATCGGGCCTGGGGACATCCAGGAGGCTCTGGAGGCATGGCAGACTTTCATCTCCAAGATCTTTGTCTCTACAGTAGCCAATTGCGTGGTTCCTTTTACGAAGACTTGCAACAGGACGTTTAGCACTTTATTTTGACCACTCATGCTATGCTGAAGGTATGATTGCTTTTGAACCTGGTCACTTAACCTAGGCTAGGATACAAGAGTGAGAGCATCATGCCCCAAAGGATCACTGCATAATCCCATTACAGTATTTTGAAGTAGCCCACCAAATACTTAATTTTAAGCAAAATCTCATGGCCACACTATTAAGAGTTTTATAAAAACATATATAGTCATCAATTAAAAACAAAACAAATGAACCTGAACAGCATACTTGAGGAATGTAATACTCAAACTCTCAGTTCTTCTTTATGGTTTCTAATAGGATTTTTAATTGTTAATATTATGGGGTGCTTTGGGTTTTTTTTTGTTTTGTTTTTTGAAAGGGATGGGCGGTCTTTTACTTTTCCTTTGAAATAAAGAAGTGAGGTTTTTAAATGAAAGCAAAACAACAACAAAGAATTATGTGGAACAGGTAGCGCAAAGTGTTGGCCTCAGCACCCTAGGATGGGAATAGAAATTGTGATGAGTTTTTTTTGAGTTTTGAAAGGAGAATCTGTTAGACAACAAGGATATTTCTCCATGAGACCAGTGTCAAATCACTCACCTCTCTCTTTATGGCCAACATTTATTTGTCCCCTCTGTTGGTGACACCCATTGCTTTGGCTCTAATTTGAGGCCTTAAGGTTAAGTACCATCAGTCTGGCATCTGCTCTATTTCTGTGGGAAGACACAATACCAGTAGGAGTATAAAGAGAGAGTGGTTG
>JAAGEH010000928.1:0-15512 GCA_011751065.1 Lasiurus cinereus | reverse complement strand
TCCTCTCATACATAACATGTCATTCTCTGATTGCTTTAACCATTTCCTCCAATATCGCTGTGTTTGAGCAATGGGACTAGATTGATGCAGTTCACAATAGTTTCTTGTGCTTGAGTTTCACTGAGTTTCTTGGGCCTTTGGGTTAATAGTGAAAGAATGAGAGAGGGCCGAAAACCAGGACAACCGGCTTTGTTAGAGGAGAGGGACCTGCCGGGCTATCTCTCAAAGAGAGAACAGCGACAAGTGCAGAGGTGAACATGCCTTTTGAGGGGAGGGACGGGAAGGGATGGGGCTTAGGGTACTTGGTATACGCTGATGGATGGTTTCAGATAAGGCACATGATTAGCCACTTAGGTACTTAGGAATCAAGAGCCTAAGGTATTTGGCAGGTGCTGATCGGTGGTTGAATGTACAGTCCATATAAGGTGCCTGGTGAGGTGCTCAGGAGTGTCCAGGTTACAGGTGCAGGTTACGTCATACTCCGCCCATCCGTTGGGGGAAGGGAGGATCTATCAAATAGTTTTCATCAACTTTGGGAACATGTTAATCTATCATATCTTCACTCCCACCCGCCACCCACCGTTCCTCTCCCACCCTCTCTTGGTAACTCAAATAACCTGTGTATCAGGCAAGTTGAAGTTGTCCATCTTGGATGGAGCATGACCTGCAGGCCATGACAGAATGCTCTGATTCTGCTCTTGCTAGATGCTGGAGGCTAGCCTGTGCAGCCAGTACGAGGAGAGGGTGCGCCCTTGCATCGACCTCATTGACTCCCTGCGGGCCCTGGGCGTGGAGCAGGACCTGGCCCTGCCCGCCATCGCCGTCATCGGGGACCAGAGCTCGGGCAAGAGCTCCGTGCTGGAGGCGCTGTCGGGCGTCGCCCTTCCCCGCGGCAGCGGTAAGAACCTGCCCTCTCTATCAGTCGGAGGCTGCGTGGCTGAAACCATAGAAACCTGTTTCTCACAGTTCTGGAGGCTGGCAGTTCAAGATCAAGGTGTCGGCAGGCTTGGTTTCTCCCAAGGCCTCTCTCCTTGTGCAAACGACCATCTTCTTGTTGAGCTGCCTCCTCACATGGCCTTTTCTCTGTGTGTACACACGTGTGGTGTCTCTTCCTCTTCTTAGAAGGATGCCAGTCATCCTGGTTAGGGACCCACCCTTACGTCCTTATTTAACCTTAATCCTCTCTTTAAAGGAGGGTCCTATCTTCGAATACAGTCACCTTGGAGGTTGGGGTTTTAACACGTAAATTCTGAGAGGGGCGGGGGCACCATTCAGTCCATAATGCTCACTCACTGCACAATTCTGTGTGGTTTAACCTGCACTGAGTGGAATGTCTTGAGTAGGTGCGTATGGGTCTCCGGCCCAGAATTCTGTGCATGTGGGCGTCTTTCCTGAGCCCCTTCCCCAGAGCTGACCCTCCATCTGAGAGGCAAAGATGGGTCCTCTGGTCAGTGGTGCTGTGTGAGCTACAAGACCAAGGGTATCAGCGAGGGCTCATGGATGCAGACAGACCTGAAATGGGTCTTGATGTGTTCTGGATGTGGACGACGGATGGTTGGGTTTGGGAAGGAGTGTACAGTAAGGTGTCCTGATAGGAGGAGTACGTGGATATTAGGGGATAATGGAGGATGTTTGCACAAGTTTGTTGTTTACCACCTGAGTTGGGGACAAAACACTGGGATGAAGCAGGATACTTAAAATTGTGGCTTTCAAGCATTCGGGAGCCCCAAATCACCTCAGATGTGTATTCTCCATGCCTGTGTCTGAGGCCGCCACAGCTGTCATGCGTCTGAGTATCAGAGGGTGAGACCAGAACGTTGGCAGTGTGAACCGTCTCCAAAATGATATGAAACTCTGAGAGTTAGTGGTCTAAGGCCACCATGTAGGACTTTGAAAAGCAGAGGATGGAACTGATCTGCACCTGGCCTCCTAGGTATCGTTACAAGATGTCCCCTGGTGCTGAAACTGAGAAAAGTTAAGCATGATGATGAGTGGAAAGGCAAAGTCACTTACCAGGACATGGAGATTGAACTTTCAGACGCTTCGAAGGTAGAACAGGAAATCAGGAAAGGTATGTAGCCCATATTCATTCATCCTCACCAATTTGGATGTCAGGTCAAACCATGTGAAGTGCGTGGGGTCTGTCTGTCAATGTTCCCACTCTCTCCTTTTGGGGCCAGCCTGGCACCCTTGGGAACTATCCATTTTTCTCCCTCCCTCCTGCTCCTCAGACCCCAGCTCTCTCATATTTTATCTTATGTTCCCTCATTAAGATCAGGGCTTTGGAACAGATGCTGACCTCAGTAATGAATTGCTTAGTGTATAAGTATCTGGGGATGATGTGAATTTTAAAATGTAAAGCTTATCTCCAAATATTGAGTCTTTTTTATTCAAGGGCTTCCCCACTCCACAGACCTGATGGAAGAGGAATCTGGGCGGGTGGGGGGGTGCTTTTCCTCCAGGAGCAGAATAGATGTGTTTACATAATCCTTGTTTAGACTGATTTATGGAAGGTCTTGGTAAGTGTAAATCACAGAGACCATTTGACCAAGTTGAAACATCCAAAGGGAGAAATCAGAGTTGAACTTGATAAAGATAAAGGAGTAACACAGTTGCTGCTAACTGTGATTGAGATGAATAGATAAATTTTCCTCATTGACTTTCATTTCTTCCATGTCACATACTTAAGTTTCACTCATTTGCGGAAGGTACAAAAGTGACTGTTCCGTGTTGCCTTCAGAGGATTTTCTGTAATGGGTGACTTTCATCCTAAGTGTTATTGGGTTTTTCTTTTTTTCTTCTTTCCTAGCCCAGAATGTCATTGCTGGGGAAGGTGTGGGAATCAGTCATGAGCTAATTAGTCTGGAGGTCAGCTCCCCTCATGTGCCAGATCTGACCCTGATAGACCTTCCTGGCATCACCAGGGTGGCTGTGGGCAATCAGCCAGCTGACATCGGACGTCAGGTGAAACTTCAGGCTCCATCTTGGTCTTGGTCTTTTGGGGGAGGGAGGCTGCATTAGAGCAATAGTGAATCCCAGGGCTGAGGTTGAGGGGTGGATATTAGGAGGAATGAGGAGGGAATTAGCATGATGGCTGCAGTTTCCCCCATCAAGTCAGGTAGAGGCTTCTCTGGAGGGAATGAGGCAAACAGGCAAAATTGGAATCCATTTTCTATGTTTTGTGTTTCTTACAGTGATGTGTGTTTAGGCAGAGTCACATTTTGTGGCATACCTAAACTGGCATGTATTAGAGAAGGATCTTAGGTAGGAAGAGAGGGCACTAGAAACAATATAAAGATATTTCCCTATCCATGACTCTCACCCTGTGGATTAATGATTTAGGCAAGACTCGAGCAATTCTTATAGCATCTTGTTTTTTGTGCCCATCAGATTTGAGGTTTTAGGAGATGGTTAATGAGTGGAAACCTTGGTTTTCCCTGACCCCGTAGCGCTTTCTGCCACAGAGAACTTAGTTTCTCGTCACTCTGGCTCTGGAAGAGCTACTAGGCTTGTGTTGAGGGGAGGAGACCCCTGGGACTCTCAGGACTTATCTCAACTCTCGCATCCTCTCATTTTCTCACAGATTATAGCGCTCATCAGGAACTACATCCTGAGGCAGCAGACCATCATGTTGGTGGTGGTGCCCAGTAATGTGGACATTGCCACCACAGAGGCGCTGAGCATGGCTCAGGAGGTGGACCCCGAAGGAGACAGGACCATAGGTAAGAAGCGGGACAAACCCACAAAGGGTAGGTGGTCTGATAGTGGGTAAGCATCCCTTGAATCCAAATGGGTGTTTGTTGGCACCCATGCAGTATGGGGGTGGGGAAAGGGGAGGCCTGCACCCAGTAGATGAGACTGCTAAGGTGTCAGGTTTGGGGCCCCGATGGCATGGGTCACGTGGATTCTTGTTGGCCACAAGTTGGCTCATAACTCTTGTCTGCCTGCTTACCAAAGGCATGGTGGTTTCAGGGAGTGGGGCACAGCCTGAAAGCAATTCGGTCAGTTAACAATGGATTTGAGGGTGGGAAGAAAGGAAGGACAGGTGACACATGCCACCACATGGATGGATTTTGAAAATATTTGGCCAGGTGAAATAAGCTAAATAATCCAGAGGTTGGGTCCTGAGAGGAGTCAAATTCATAGAGATGCAAACAAGTAGCGAGGGTGCCAGGGGTTGGGAGGGAGGAATGGGGTTGACTGGGGACAGAGTGTCCAATGGGGAAGGCGGAAAGTTCTGTGCATGGCGCCTCGGCTCTGCAGGCCCTATTGTCTGCCCTCAAGCAAGGTGGGGAGGAAGCGGGTGGCCAGGAGACGCTCCTCCCCCAGGAGAGGAGCTGACCGCTCCTCACTCCAAAGGAGCTGTGAGTGTCCCCTGATGGAAAGTCCCCGGTTCACAGGGATCCTGACAAAGCCCGACCTGGTGGACAGAGGCACCGAGGACAGGGTTGTCGACGTGGTGCGCAACCTCGTCTACCACCTGAAGAAGGGCTACATGATCGTCAAGTGCCGGGGCCAGCAGGACATCCAGTACCAGCTGAGCCTGTCCAAGGCGATGCAGAAAGAGAGGGCCTTCTTCGAGGACCACCCCTATTTCAGGTACGCCCGCCAGGCTCTGCCTTCCCCAGGTCAGACCCTAACCCTGTACTTCTGTCCTCCCTGGGCAAACCCTTCCCTTCCAAAACTGGATATTGGGGTATCTGTGTGAGCATTTTTTAAAAATTTGTTTAAATACATTTTATTGATTTTTTACAGAGAGGAAGGGAGAGAGATAGAGAGTTAGAAACATCGATGAGAGAGAAACATCGATCAGCTGCCTCCTGCACACCTCCTACTGGGGATGTGCCTGCAACCAAGGTACATGCCCTTGACTGGAATCGAACCTGGGACCTTTCAGTCCGCAGGCCGACACTCTATCCACTGAGCCAAACCGGTTTCGGCTGTGTGAGTGTTTTATCCTTGCGAGTGACTGTGGGATTTCCTTGGAAGAAAGATGGAGGGATTCACACACATGGCAAAAATAATAACCATGATAACTTGTAAAAAAAAAAAAAATCAAACGAAGGAGTGAACTTACTACCATCATTTAAGCAGTATGGTGCTGGAACCAGAATAAAAACATAAATACAACAAATAGGGAAAAAAGTAGGAAATCCAGAAATAGATCCAGATACGTGTATGACAAATGATAACGGTGGCGTTTCGAATCCCTGGGCCAGGTCATTTTGATGATTCATCAGTGGCACTGAAAAATATCATCTAATGTTTGGGAGGACAAGTTAAACTTCGTGCCCTGAACAGTCACATCACACCAAAATAAATACCAGTTGAAGCTTATAGATGGAGGGTTTAGAATCCCAGGATAGAGATCTTTCTAACTCTGAGGCCAAAACCAACATTTTTTTTTTTTAAAGGAAAAGACTGATCAATCGTTCTGATTTAAAACGCCGAGAAGATGCAGAGTTGGTGGGAAAGGAGGAGCTTGGGTCTGTCCCCGTGGCAGGGGGGGGTTCCGGGCCAAAAAGATTGTCAATACAAAGGTAATTATAGGATGTTGAGGCCCTTGTGTGCACACCTGCGTCTGCAGGTGGAGCCCCACGCACATGGTTAATATCATTGCAATCAATCCTCCCAGCAGCCCATGGAGAGGTCTTGTTCAGAACCGACAGATGTGCAAACAGATATTCAAACACCTCTGAGCATAGCGGCGCTTGTCCCAAAAAGCCGAAAGATGAAACAACTCAAATATCTATCGACGGATGAATGGATCAACAAAATGTGATCTCTTCATAGGATGGAATATTAGCCTTAGAAAGAAGGACAGCCGACACCGGTTTGGCTCAGTGGATAGAGCGTCGGCCTGTGGACTGAAAGGTCCCAGGTTCGATTCCGGTCAAAGGGCATGTATCCTAGTTGCGGGCACATCCCCAGTGGGGGGCGTTCAGGAGGCGGCTGACCGATGTCTCTCTCTCACCGAGGTTTCTAACTCTCTATCCCTCTCCCTTCCTCTCTGTAAAAAATCAATAAAACATATTTTTTTAAAAAAAGAAGGAGGAGGAGGACATTCTGACACCTGCTACAACATGGATGACCGTGGAGAACATTATCCTGAGTGACATCAGCTGTTCTGTCATACAGTACTGTCTCCCAGTACTGTATGATTTCCCTGAGGTCCCAAGAGCGATCGTAGTCATAGTGACAGTGTGTAGGATGGTGGGAGCCAGGGCCTGGAGCCAGGGGGATGGGGAGTTCGTGTTTAATGGGGGCAGAGTTTCAGTTTGAGAAGATGGGACATTCCGGAGCTGGATGATGGAGATGGTAGCACAGCAGCGTCCACGCTCTTAACACCCCTAAACGGTGTACCTCCCAGTGGTTAAAACAGTACATTTCGCAAGATGTGGATTTTACAGCAACGAGACAAACTGACAGGCGTGGAAAGAGCACTTAAGTTTGAGTGTGATCTCACTAAGAGGTTTGTCAGCTCATGCTTTCCTGCCTCTTAACCTAAAAAGCTTCAGGCAATGTCAGATCCTGTGCTGACCCACCGGAGATGGACTGAGTGAGAAGAGGGCTTGGCTTCCTTCACCCAAGCAGCCACGGTCTCAGTCCTCATCTTGGGAAGTGTAACGGAGCGAGTCCCCACAAGATAGACCACAAAGACCAACCGAATTCAAACAGGCCTAAGTTTATTACAGACTCGAATCTGGGCTCACCTAAATTTATTACAGATTCGAATCTGGGCACAAACCTTAGCTGACACAGCAGCCTGGCCCCTTTCCCCCATAGGAGTGCCCGAGTTAGGGCAATCAGCTCGGCCTTTTGGGACTACGGCAGACAAGTACTGTGGGTGCAGGTGGGGAGCATCATCACTGCACCCTCCAAGCAAGAGAGGTCCCTGAGTAGCTGGCTTCCCTGGCTCACAGCTGGGATGGCCCTGCCTGTCATGGGTTTTGAAAGTCCAGAACGTGAAGGTTATAAGACAGTGCTGCATAGAGATGCTTGGTGGTGAAGCGCAGGCAATACACCAGACTGCTCAGGGGTGTCGACGTCAGCGAGAAGGCGTGTAGGCAGGCCCTTTGGCGCCGCTCCCACAGTCGTACAACCCCATGGTAGGAGGAACCTGTGGCCAGCAAGTGGTTCCCCTCTGTCTGCAAGCAGTACAGGGTGCTGTCGTGGGGCTCCTCCCACTCCATGACACACTTCCAGACGCTGGCTCGGAGGTCCCAGGATCGAACATAGGTGTCATAGCCAAGGACAGGAGCGTGAAAGGGGACTCATACATGAGGTCCAGCACCCCAGCCCCTGGGGGAAAGTCACTGCCCAGGTGCGTCATCAGCTGCCCACTGTTGAGGTCCCAGATTCTCAGGGGTGAGAAGTGCCCACAACAAGCCGTCCCAGTACCAGACTGGGTCTTCAGTCTGGATGGTGTGTAAGCACTGGCCAAGCCGGCTTAAGGCCAAAGACCATACCTTGGCCGTTCTGTCCCTGGAGCCGCTCACGATGATGCCCCCTTTGCAATCCACACAGTTCACCAGCTGTCAATCGTCCCAGGTGGGTTGATGGGTACTTCCGGCACAGCAAACCCAGCTCACCAGAATTAGCCAACATCACTCACTCACTGGCCCGGCCTCGGGCAGCCTCTCCTGGGCCCACAGAGCAGAGAACCAGCATCAGCTGGTGTTTTTCAAACCAACTGAGCACCCTCACCCTCAGAGTGACAATTCAATAGAAGCGATGACTTCATGTTCCAAAGTTCGCACATACAGTGTCACATGTTGGCTCCTCTGGTAGAACTTACTTCTCTGGACGAAGCGAGCGAGACAGGAGGGTTCTGGTTCTTCCAGTTGTATACTTCCAGGTCGCCCTGTCTTCCCTGGGCATCAGAGCGGTGCGTCGGGGATTGCCACGCAGGGTTTAAAGACGATGTCATGTCAGGCAGGGCCTGGCCGCCGGGCTGCCAGGGGTTCGCCTGGTAAGAGCATCGACAAAGGGGCAGTCCCTCTTTTTATACCCATTCTGCCTTCCCCTATTGGCTCATAGGTGCTGACTCGGCAATCTCTAATTGGTTCTCAGGCGGCAAGGGACCAGCTAACCCAGGAGGTTCCTAGTGAGGCTGCTTGACCTAGTTAGCCTAACGGACTCAGGTCAGGTCTGGCCGAAGATAAGAGGCTCAAGATTGCAGTTAATCAGAGGCAGGTTCACACTTTTAACCCTGATTCTGAACCTTCCCCTCCCCCTTCAATAGTTTGCAGGCCTGGCTTAGGGGGGGAAGTGTTGCAAGCCTAGGCGTACGGGGATTCCTCAGTAGTTCCCAATTTAATCACTACAGGAAGGCGGTGTCCTCTGGTTCCACGTTCACCCTCACACCTCTGTAAATCCAGTCAATAGAATTTTATGAAATCCTCTACCGATATGCACTATATTGACATTTGTGGCACACACAGAAGTGATGGAAACATACCTGAAGGTGACTGTATTTTTGTAAAGACACATTTCATACGTCAACTGGAAGGGGTCGTTCTATACTACTTTAAAAAAAAATTACATTTTATTGATTTTTCACAGAGAGGAAGGGAGAAGGATAGAGAGTTAGAAACATCCATGAGAGAGAGAGACATCGATCAGCCTCCTCCTGCACGCCTCCTACTGGGGATGTGCCTGCAACCAAGATACATGCCCTTGACTGGAATTGAACCTGGGACCCTTCAGTCCTCAGGCTGACGCTCTATCCACTGAGCCACACCGGTTTCAGCTCTATCCTGCTTCGGAATGATCTGAGTTGACTAAAATGCAGGCATCCTTCTCTATGATCCAGTGCTGGACATGGGCGGGCGCCTCCCAGCGACAGGGCGCTCCCTCCGGTTGGAAGGGACGGGGTTGGCCGTGGCTCCTGCAGGCAGCCGCACAAAGCCTTTGCAGCTACACTGAGATGGGGGTGTGTAGCCCTGACCGGGTTTGGCTCAATGGATAGAGCATCAGCCTTCAGACTCAAGGGTCCCAGGTTCGATTCTGGTCAAGGGCATGTACCTTGGTGGCGGGCACATCCCCAGTAGGGGGCGTGCAGGAGGCAGTTGGTCAATGTTTCTCTCTCATGGATGTTTCTAGCTCTCTTTCCCTCTCTCTTCCTCTCTGTAAAAAAAAAAAAATCAATAAAAAATATATTAAAAAAATAAATAAATAAGATGGGGGTGTGTGCCATCTTCTCTTGCAGGGATCTCCTGGAGGAGGGAAAGGCCACCATCCCCTGCCTGGCAGAGCGGCTGACCAATGAGCTCATTGCCCACATCAGTGTAAGCACAAGGAGGGCTGTCTGTTCTCGGGGTAAAATCCTCCACATAGCGCGCCGATGCCGACCCATCCGCGAGCACACGGAACTCCTGGGTGTCTGTGAAGACGCGGGCCCAGGCTCAGCGGGGTGTGGAGTGTGGCCCGAAAGCCCCCGTTTCTAGAGAGGACCCGGGTCACACGTGGGGCTTGTTGAGGACCACACCGGGAGTGGGATGCTACAGACCGGGTCCACTTGGCCCAATTCCAAATCACCACCTTCCAAGCCCTGTTCTGACTCCCCCTTTTCACCGCCTACCACAGGCAGCACGTCTGGGTGATTGTAATGATTGTATTTCGTTTCTGACGTTTCTCTGCTGCTTTTCCAATCTGTCCGCTCAGTCAGTCTCTTGCTCTTTCCCATTTTCAAGCCTTTTTAAAAGATGCCTTTGCATGTGTTTCTGTTGGGCCTTGAACTCGATGGTGCTGGCATCAGCAGCCGGCTGTGCGGGGTTGCGCCGGCCCGTCCCCGCAGGGACGCGGGCCCGGATGTTGCCGGGGCTCCTGAATTTTCTGGAACGTGGTGTGTGGGGATTTGCAGGAGCCGGGTTTCCATGGGGCTCTTTGGGGAGAGGCAGCGTTTGCTTCCAGCTTGAGCCATGTTAGCTTCGCTGGAGGTTTGGGGACCTCTGGGCAAGGGTGAAGTTGGGGAGCAAACCTGTCTGAGGGCTGGCTGTGGGCACAGGCTCTCCATGGAAATTTTCTCTTCCCTCCACTGGGCACCGAGTCCAGGTGTGGCACGCAGTCCCGCAGGCATGGGCGGGCGGGCAGGCTGTGCCTCCTGCTAGGATGAGGGTACCGTGTCAGGTCCCAGGTTGATGTAGAAAGAAGGTGCTCATCCTTTAGATTCCTGCCTGGAGCAAGCCCCCCCGGGATTTCTCCTTCGCCTCAGCATCAAGTCAGACGAGTTCCCACAAATGTCCTTGTGGCCAAATCGAGCCTCCCTCTGGCTCTCCTCGCATCCGTGGGCGCCCGCTGTCAGCTGGCTCTGGCTGCTGGGTGTCTGAACCCCTGCCCGCTCCCTGACACGTGTAAAGGCTGCTTGTGACATGTATGAGCCAGTGTCTTGAATATATTTCTTTATTGATTTCAGAGAGGAAGGGAGAAGGAGAGAGAGAAACATCAATGATGTGAGAGAGAATCATGGATCGGCTGCCTCCTGCACGCCCCCCACTGGGGATCGAGCCCGCAACCCGGGCATGTGCCGTTGGCTGGAATCAAACCAGGGACCCTTCAGTCCGCAGGCCGACGTTCTATCCACTGAGCCAAGCTGGCTAGGACTAGCCAGCGTCTTTATTGATTTTTTAAAATATATTTTATTGATTTTTTTACAGGGAGGAAGGGAGAGAGATAGAGTCAGAGACATCAATGAGAGAGAAACATTGATCAGCCACCTCCTGCACACCCTCCAATGGGAATGTGCCCGCAACCCAGGTACATGCCCATGACCGGAATCGAACCCGGGACCCTTCAGTCCGCAGGCTGATGCTTTATCCATTGAGCCAAGCCGGCCAGGGCCAGCCAGCATCATTAGGTACTCGCCCCGGAAGGCTGAGCTGGCACGTGCGCTCCACCACACGATTGTTTTAATTAAGCAGTGGTTCTCAACCTTTCTAACGCCGCGACCCTTTAATACAGTTCCTGGTGTTGTGGTGAATCGTCATGTAAGTATCTGTGTTTTCTGACGGTCTTAGGCGACCCTGCTAGTGGTTCTCAACCTGTGGGTCACTGCTGTAGAGCCTAAGACCATCAGAAAACAGGTCGCGGCCCACAGGTTGAGAACCGCTGAATTAGAGACACAAGGGCCTGATCTCTTTCCGTCTTGCACCGCAGCATGGAAGTGGCTACATCTCATGTGTTGCCACTGCGCTTTTTCAGAGCCCACGAGACAAGTTGCTTTTCCCGGGCCCAGGAGCCGTGCCAAGGGGTTGCCTGGCATGGCCGAGACTGTTGGCGCGGGAGGGTGGGCAGGCCCAGGGTGGAGGGTGGCAGGAGGGTGCGGGAAGCAGTGCCCTCTCTCCAGGCAGGAGAGTCCTAGAGGAAGCCAGAAGTCAGAGGCACTGCTCGGCTGCCCTTCTTTCCACCCCAGCTCGCACTGCCCTATTCCCCCGGCTCTCTGTTTCCCCAGAAATCTCTGCCCGTGCTAGAAAACCAGATCAAGGAGAACCAGCAGAGCATCACGGAGCAGCTGCAGAAGTACGGCGTGGGCATCCCGGAAGAAGAAACTGAGAAAATGTTCTTTCTGGTCGACGTGAGTCGCGGAGCGCACTGCCGCGTCACACCCTGGACGCACGTCTCTCTCTTCTGTCCACCGAGCACCAGGAAGGGGGCCCCGGGGTGGAGGGCCTGGGCAGGGAGGGTGGGGTGTGGAGGGCGGAGAGTCACATGGCTCCTTGATTCTTCATCACGGGACTCCCCCAGGACCCTGAAGGCCTTACGGGAAGCGTCGAGGGGGGTCTGGTGCCCATTCCCCAAAGTGGCCCGTAGGCAGCAAGAATGCCTGGCCCCCCCCTCAGCGCGCACACACCATCTCCAGGTCCCTCGACGCTGGCATCGGACCTAGCTCCGCCCGTGTCTCCTCTCCACAGAAAATCAACATATTTAACCAGGACATCCGCGAGTTAATAGAGGGGGAGGAGGCCGTGGGGGGCAACGAGAGTCGGCTGTTCACCAAAATCCGGCTGGAGTTCGGCAAGTGGAGCATGGAGATCGAGGACAGTTTCCAGAGAGGTGAGTCTGAGCCCCCCACTCCCCCGCCCCGCCCGCCCTGCCACACACACAGCTTCATTACCCCTTCAAACGCCCTCCCTCCCAAACACTGCCACGTTCTGAGGCATTAGCGGCGAGGGCTTCGACGTGTGAGTTTGGGGGGGACACAGAATTCAGACTGTAACACCCCACGATGGAATATGGCTCAGCCATCACCAGGCAGGGCGTGCTGGCACGGGCTCCCTTACAGAGATCAATAAAATATATGAATTGCTCAGTGAAGGAAGCGAGACACAGTAGGCAGATCCATGAGACCGAAGGGAGATCTGTGGTTTCCAGGGGCTGCGGAAGGAGGGTGGGGGCGACCCCCGATGGGCACCGGGGGGGCAGTGGGGATGCTTGAGGGTTAGGTAGTAGTGGTGGCTGCACAGCTTTGGGACTATACCCCAGACCGCCGACTTGTGCGCTCTGACCGGGTGCATTTTACCGTACCCGGATTATATCTCCATTTAAAGAATCTCTTTTATTTTTTTTTAATATATTTTATTGATTTCTTTTTACAGAGAGGAAGGGAGAGGGACAGAGAGTTAGAAACATCGATGAGAGAGAGAGAGACATCGATCAGCTGCCTCTTGCATCCCCCTACTGGGGATGTGCCCGCTGCCTCTTGCACTCCCCCTACTGGGGATGTGCCCGCAACCAAGGTACATGCCCCTGACCGGAACCGGACCTGGAACCTTTCAGTCCGCAGACCGAAGCTCTATCCACTGAGCCACACCGGTTTCGGCCATTTAAAGAATTTCTAGGAGAAAGTATCTCCTGACCAAGCAAGGGAACCCAGGCTACTCCCCCTGGTTGGTTCTGCAAAAGTGGAGACATGCCGAAACCGGATGGAGCGTCGGCTTGCGGACTGAAAGGTCCCAGGTTCGATTCCGGTCAAGAGCATGTATCCTGGTTGTGGGCACATCCCCAGTAGGGGCCGTGCAGGAGGCGGCTGATCGATGTCTCTCTCTCATCGATGTTTCTGACTCTCTATTCCTCTCCCTTTCTGTAAAAAATCAATAAAATATCTTTAAAAAAAAAAGTGAAGCCAGAGTCCTGCTGAATTTCCCCCAGCGGGGTGCTTTCCTTCACAGCTGGTGTGCTGAGAATGGAAAGAATTCCAGCCGGGCCAGCTGGCTCCATGGTTGAGCGTCAACCTGTGAACCAGGAAGTCATGGTTCAATTCCCAGTCAGGGTACATGCTCAGGTTTGTGGGCTTGGTCCCCAGTGTGGGGCTTGCAGGAGGCAGCCGATCAATGATTCTCTCTCATCACTGATGTTTCTATTGTTTCTATCTCTCTCCCTCTCCCTTCTTCTCTGAAATCAATAATAAATATATATATATATATATATATATCGCCCCCTCAGCGCACATACGTGATCTCCTGACGATCTTATTCACTCTGGATGACCAAGAGTGAATGCATTAAGGGCTGTTTCGTTATCGCAACCCCTGAATGGTTTTCGATTTGCAAATCAGATGTGATTTTTTTTTTTTTTAATGTCGCTGGGCTTTCAGAGAGCCCAGGATGGCGCTGTGTTTAGAAGAGCCCGCGACGTTATTTTCGTGAAATAATTCAGAGCTCTTCCTTCCCACGGCAGGTTATGAAGATATTTTTAGACAGATAATAAAATTTGAAAATCAGTATCGTGGCAGAGAGCTGCCGGGTTTCCTGAATTACAAGACGTTTGAGACGATCATAAAGAAGCAGGTGAAGACCCTCGAGGACCCGGCGGTAGAAATGCTGCACAAGATCGCCGGTGAGTCCTCCCGGCCTTGCCTTCTGGCCGGTGCCAGGCCACAGGGCCCTGCCCTGGGTGTCCCAGCACCAGTCACCCGTCACCTACCCTGTTTCCCCGAAAATAAGACCGTGTCTTCTATTAACTTTTTCTCCCAAAGAGGCACGAGTTCAGGGGAGGTCTTATTTTTCCATGAAGAAGAATAACGGTGCACATTTATTGTTGAACAACAACAAAAAAAGGAAATGGATGACCTGTCTACGGGACGGTAGTCATTGTCATCACACACCAGCTCCCTGATGGGCCGCAGCGCAGCCGGAGCTGTTCAGCCAGGGCGAGGTCTCTTTAAATCAGGAGGCAGACGCCTGACGGTAGCTTTGGGGGCCTTCTATTCTGGGGAGGCCTGATGTTCGGGGGAGGCCTGATGATCGGGGAGGTCTTATTTTTGGGGGGATGCTTGATATGACAGCGAGAGGCAAAAACTGGAAGTAAGTCTGATTTTCGGGGGATGTCTTACTTTCGGGGAAACGGGCTAGAAAGAAAAGGCCAAAGTAGAGCCTCACGGTTCTTTGAGATCGATACGAAGAGCTGCTCAGCTCCAGGCAGAAGCCCAAGTGGTGTTCCGCTGAGGAGGCCGAGGCCCGCGAAGAGTGGGAGGGGAGAAGGTTGGTGGAAAGGGGGGAAGGGGAGGGCACGGAGTCTATGAGAATGGGAAGGGGACAGGTGCCTTCCCATAGAAGGCAGGCGTCGCTATGGGTGCTGATAAGCTGAGTCAGTGACGCTGATTGTAAGCAGTTTTCCCTTCCCAGGCCAGCTGAGACCCTCTTTGCTTTCTTGTCACCCTTGGGGGCAGTTCTCTGGGGCGGTGTTACCCTCGGCCCAGATCGAAGGCCATTTTGCCTGTCCTAACGTCCCAACAGTTGGAGGCCGCAGTGGGAGCCTCTACCCTCGTTGCAGGTATTTGTGTCACGAACCTAGAAGTTCTTCGAACCCTGTCACTTAGGAGTTTCTCTGGAGATACAATCAATTACCACACACGTAGGCATAAGCCATTACTAACTTCAGTCTCCATCCCTCTTCACTTCTCCACGGTGCAGTGGCCCTGTTTGCCCTGTATCAGAAAGAGCCAGTGTGCTTATGAGACCAGACAGCCGAACATCCTTCCGGACATCCTTCTGGGCCAAGCAGGGGCTGCGCCAGGGCTGAGGCAAGAACCACCTTCCTGAACAACCGGTGGGCGGGGCCAGCGAGCCTGTGCCTCCAGGCCAGCCATGGTGGTCCCGGTGCCTCCACCAGGGCGGGATGGGGCACCACCATGGCCCTCCCTCCAGTGGGCAGGGTTTGGGGCCAGCGCTAAGGAGCAGTGAGCCAGCTGCTGATTGAGCGGCACTCCCTCCACTGCTCCCCGGCTCAGCCGGAAGCTGGGCTCCTGGCTGGCGAGCGCAGCCCCAGAGGCTGGAGGGCGGTAAGGAGCAAGGGGTCCTGGACTGTGAGAGCCCTGGACTGTGAGAGGGATGTCTGAGTGCCGGCTTAGGCCCCGGGGGAATCAGGCCTAAGCCGGCAATTGGACATCCCCCAAGGGGTCCCCGACCGAGTTGAGGGACACCCCCCTCCCGCCCCAGTGCTCCAGATCTCTAGTTCTCTAGACATCAACTGGGTGTGCAGCAATTCAACTCAGCTCCAATTCTAACTCCCCA
>JAAGEH010000927.1:552-15957 GCA_011751065.1 Lasiurus cinereus | reverse complement strand
GATGCCCACTCATGCCACTCAGCAAATGAACCTGACTGAGGACAACACGCAGACTAAAGCTCAATGAAAATCAAGTAAATATTCTATTAACAAATCAATATGCAACAGCTGCCATTTCATCCTGTTTGACTTACTCTTTGGTCTCCAATTAAAAAGAAAGAAACTGATACAGAACCACACCCTGGTCCCTACATTCCTGATTACATTTTAGAGAAGTTTCTATTCTTAACTGTTCTTCAGTGTTCCAGAAGCTCATGAACTGCTCCCTGAAATATCAGAAATCCTAACAGGTAAAATAAGAAATATTGGTATCCCCCAATAACATTGCACTTCCTAATGTGAATATTGGCAACTAAGTCAATAGTCCTTCCATACCTCCAATTGCCAAGTGCAAACCTTCACATCATCCCTGACTCGTACCTCTTTCTCAGCCTCCAAATTAGAAATCCAGGTGGCCGCACCTAAAACACAAATCCGGAATAAAAAACTTATTTTTCCACCACAGTTATCATAGACCAGTTACCATCACACTCACCGAATCTATCTCAGCGGCTTCCATCCTATTCTTTTCGTGCCTCCATCACATTTATATTTTTCATCATGATTCCGCCATGGAGGGTCCAATAAGACCCCGGTTAAATGACTTGCTCCTACTGCTCCAAATCTCCCATAGCTCCCATGAGCCACAAATACCCTTCCAAGATGTCACAAAGCTCCTCCAGACCTGATTCTTGTCTCATTGTTACCAGTTATTAACTAAAATAAAAATACTCTTTCTGGTTCCTGAATGAGCTCAATCTTCAAAGTCTTTACATATACAGGACCCTGTGCATGGAATAACCTTTCACTTCGCATATGACTGGTTGCCCTAAAAAGCAACCATTCGCGTGACCTTAGGCCTGGACTCAGAATTCCGTGTTTTGTCTTTCATCATGATCCCCAGGTCACAGGCCAGAAAGAGAGTCTACACAGTTCCGTGTCACCACTATCTCAGAGACCACGAGTTTGTGGTTCTGAAAAGAGCTCTACAACAGCATCCCTTAAGTGGCTCTATATCTGCTGGAACCTGTGGGAATGAAAGGTCTGCTGAGAGCCTCGCACCCAACCCAAGGACCCATGGGTTGAGGCTGTTCAGGGCCCTGGATCAGACCCAGGGCTGGGTGATTCCTGCATGACCTTGAGACTATCACAGGACTTCTTCATGCCCATCACTGCTGTCCTCTCTCTTCTAGTATGTTCTTCCTCTGAGAAGTTTTGAGAAAAGGTTAAAACCCAAATTCACACTTTGTCCTGCTTTGGTTCACAGCCATTGATGGCAGCAGCTTCATGAAAATGAAGTAAAACTCCTCACAGAAAACTTTGCTACATCTTTCTTGTTGTCTTTAGGCATAAAACAGGCAAAGATTTCCCCAATCCTCCCTCCTCAGTCACACGACCATGTCCTTACAAGATGGATTCTCAGCCTGTCACCATCACCCACCCACTCATGCCATGTGGCACCCCAGGCAACTCACGGTTCTGTTGCTTTGACTTGGGCTGCAGGACAGGACAGGCACTGACACTGGAGGATGGAGGGTTATAGAGGTGAGGACGGGTGGGACTCTGGAAACAGAAGATGGTTTGGGAAGCATGGAGGACTCAATATGACCTGTTATGGCTCTGTCAGCCTGAGATACACAACTGCACTGTGGGGAACACTGCCTCTGAAGCATTGGGACCCAGCACTGGGGACTGATTCTGTGAATACACTGCAAAAGTCAAACTCACCACCAGGAGAAGGACCCTGGAAGTCAAGCTCCAACCAATGAGTATAGGGATAATGAGCCTCTTCTGGGTTTTAATTTAATAAAGGCATCCTTAGCGCATGGCCCTTTGGGTAATGTGGCAATTTAGTCTTGCATGGGGCTCTAAGATCCCAGTCACTCACTGACCATTGAGAATATTGTTCTGGGGAATCCAAGTGTCACTGTGAATTGACATCTTTATGTTTCAGGAGCTGGTAAGAAGTTTCTCTGGAGTGTTGTCTACAAAACTGAACTCTGGTTTGGAAACATTTCAGATTCTGTGACGCTTAGAGTGCTCCCTCAGGTGAAAAGTGTAATAATTACTTCAATTGTTCTTGAAAATCTCAATTCTCAATGGATAAATATATGGAAAGGTATTTTAATTGACTTGCACAGATAGATGAAGGAGAGAACAGCTGCCTCCTACAAGACTTCCTCATGGGATGCAGCCCATAACCACAGCAGGTGCCCTCAAATAAGAACTGAGCCAGCAATCTTTCTGTGCATGGGATTGTGCTTGACAAAATGATCCACTTCAGACAAGCTTTTTTGTTTCAACATCAAAATATATTAAGAGAAAAAGGAAGCTATGAGAGCATATAAGTAACCCTATCCAATTTCTTTAAAAACAAATTTTGAGAAAATACCTAACCGAACACATTGACAGTTCCTACATTGTAGGCGGTCAGTAGACATTGTGACATTAAGAATGTTTATTGAAAGTTTACTAAAGGTTCCAGGCCCTGGATTCAATAATTTCTGTGCATTATTTCATTTAATCATCTTTGCAACCTAAGGTGGTTTAACCATCTATTTAATGGGGAGAAAATGCAGGGTTAGAGACTCAAGGTGATTTGATGGATTGTAGAGTTAATAAATGCAAGGCTGAAAGTCAGACCCAGGTATCTCTAACAACAGAGTGATGGCTTCTAATGTTGGGCTCTGCTGCCTCCTAGAGGGTAGAATAGGGGATGTGTTCCCATTAGGACAGGATAGATATTATTGTGGGTTATAAGTAGTACCAAAGCTTTAGGGGTTTAGAGTAAAGAAGGTATCTTTCTTGTTCAGAGCAGATGAACAACCTGGTTCTCCTGGAATCAGAATAAAGGAGCAGCCAACATGTAAGTTCCTGCTGGGTGTTATAAGAAATGAACAGATAGGGCTGTCCTTCTCACTAGTTCCAGCCAATCCTGTTAGAGGTTACAAGCTTGACTCCCACCTCATTTCATTGGTCAAAGCATATCACTGGCTGCAGCCAATATCAGGGTGTCAGTAGCACAGGCAAACCTACTTGATGTGCCACAGTAAGATAATCCCATGGTGCCAGCCACCCTTTGAGGTTGCTCGGGGAGAAGGGAAAGGAGTGGGAATTGGTAGGAAATGACAGTGGAAATAAGTCAGGATGGTTTGCTTTCTCCTCCTCCAAGGAGATGTTGTTCCCAAACCGCCCAAATCCCAATATTCATTAGTGAACTTCAGAAAAAGGAGTTCGGTCACATGTCATTGGCAGAAAACTCTGAACCCACTTCTGAGTGTGATCCTGGGTAAGTCCCTGCTGCCACGGCTCCCAACTGGTTGGGGAGTGAAGACCACATGTTAGGAGATTTGACTGAGAAGATTACTGGACCACAGGCATTCTATCGTCCATATTCTCTTATATTAACAAAAGTCACTACTCTGCCTTAAAAGCTGAACAGTCCTCTTTCAGTTAAAATAATAAGTTTATTTCAACAATTTGAAAAAGTTTCTCAGCAGACATTTTAACAAAGAAGGTAAATACAGTGCAAATACATGTATGAAAAAATATTCACCATAACATATTCATCAGCACATGGAATTAAAAGAAGGGCAAGTTAAAACTATCTCCATTTCTGGAATTACTATTTGAAAAGATTAACCACTGTATGCCCTTGCAGGGTAGCAGAAAATGTGGATTTTTTTATAGACTGTGGGTTAATGGAAAGCTAAAGGAAATGTCCATTATGGGTCACAGTTCTGCATATCTTAAATATAAAACATTCACCTACACAACAGTGTGATAAGTAAACCATGTCTATATAGGGAACTGAATGCAAATATTCCCAGACGAGTTAGGTATAATACCCCAAACCTGGAAATAAAAAAACAACATAGATCAATTAATAAAGTGTTTAATCACAGATACCAGTACTACTCAGAAATTTAAAAAAAAATTAACTCTTCATAAGCATTTGTACTGACTCTGAAAATAGTTGTGTGGCATGGAGGAAACCAGTGTTTTTTAAAATGTACACATTGAAAAGTGCCTATAAAATTATGGACCATATAAACTCTATTGTAAAGAATGGAAAATCCCTGAGTGAATGGAGGTTTGAGAAAAGAAAAAAAAAAGATTAGAACAGGCAGTAGAAAAATAGTAGGTGTGGAAATAGAAGGTATAAAGTTGTTGGTATGGAAAATAATACAATAATTAAAACTAATAAACAGGAATAAACTCTGCCTCGTCCAGTGTCCTCAGTTGGTTGGGTGTGTGTGGGGAGCTGCCCTGGGCATACAGGGGTACTAGAGATCTGAATGCAGGCTCTGGACATAGCTCTCTGCTTTCTCAACCTTCAGTTTAATAAACAGAATTCTGAATGCAGATTCTAGACATAGCTCTCTGCTTTCTCACCCTTCAGTTTAATAAACAGAGATGTGAATGCAGAATTTAGACATAACTAAACACCTTGGCTGAAAAAAATGTTGATGCCTATGTGCAAGATCTTGCAAGGTCTTAATTACTTAGAAGGTCAGTGACTGTGTTTGCAAATACCTGATTTGTATAACTCCCTCCTCTGCTTGTGTTATGCCCAGAGTTCGGGGTCCCCAATAATCCACCACTAAAGAGTCTTTTCCATGCAAAAGCAAAGATTCTTTATTCAAACCCGGGTTTGGCTCTCAGCCTCTTTCTGGCGCAGCAGTGAGGCGAGAGAGTGAGCCGGGCGGGAACAATGAGTTTTATGGGGTAGGATAATTGGGAGGGCTTAGGAAAGTGACAAGGGTTACAGAGATTGGTCACCTGAATTAGGGTCTTTCTGTGGTTTAGCCTTATTAGGACCCTTGCTGTGTTCCTGGAGCTTCATTGGTCCATTTGGGTGGGGGTCCGGGAAGTTAAGACATTGCTGGCACACCTGTGGCCACTCCCAGAAAAGGGGTGGGGTTTAGGCAGGGGTCCCAGCCCTATAGGACAAGATGGAGGGGAGATCATTTCCTTTCACTTGTGCTTAAATACTATGCTGAAAATAAACTCAGGGCTGCAGACTCAAGTCTCAGACGTCCCAACCCCATATTTTCTTGTCTGTCTTTTACTTATCCTCACCCCCTTAATCAGGTACTGATCGAATGCCGGCAGGTTCCGACAGTTGGGTGCCATCCCACTCACTGACAGGTCTCTGGTATGATTCCAGGTCAGTGAATATCCCCAAATGGATTTCCAATTGTGGTGTGCAGGAGGAAGCAGATCTATGTTTCCCTTTCTCTTCCAGTCTCTCTCTCTCCCTAAAAAGAATAAAATTATTTCCTAAAAGATTTATTAAAAAGAATAATCTCTGTGTTTTGCAAACATACAAATGTAAGCCTATTGTTGTTCTACCCTGTGTAGGAGTTAGAAGTTGTTTATGTCACATGTGACAGTTTCAAAGCTTTATCTCTAGGACAGGGCTCACCAAATAGCACACCTGAGACAGGTGCACTTTGTTGCATGTCAGTTCTCATTTGCTGGGAGGACCAGCCTTGCCTCAGTGGCAGCACATGTAGTCAAGTGGGGAAGACTATTCCCATTGGAATCAACAGCAATGCTGACTGGTTACAAAAGACATATTCTGGGTCTGATTCCAGCATTATCCTTCCTCTAGCTTTGGGGTCTAGCCTATTGAGCAACAACTTTGAGATGAACACCCTAAGGGGCCAGGGAAATTCACAAAACCATGAAATTATTTTGTCTGCTACTGATGCCAGCTATGGGACATAATGATGGAGATCCTCAGAAAGTTCTCAAAGATCATACAAACCACAGCACATGACATAATTGGGATTTTTGTCCAAAACAGGCACTTTTTATCTAGTTTAACTGCAGTGTCTGCCATAAATGTGAAAAAAATTATGTCCCCAAAATAATTATGCCTCAGAGTCTTTCAAAAAATGACATCAGCCTTTGAAATCTCATACATTATGACCCATGTCCTCTTTGGAGCGCGTGGAGAGTAGTTCCCCTGAACATTGCTGACACTTTCGTAATACATACTGTGAACAGAGAATATAATTCATATTGTTCATAGGAGCACAATAAAGCCCGCCTGTTCAGGGCGTCTGTTGACATCTACAATAAAAGAGCCTCCAGACAATAAATTAGAAACACAAAGTCATGCACACTTTCTCTCAAGGCCTTGGTCGGCAATACAAAATCAGCCAATATTGAACAAAGACTGATTTTCTGCCAGCAAGCTGAACCTTCCAAAGCACAGAAAGTATGAGTTCATACCATACTGTTCACCTCTGCATGCTGACAGAGCACAGCTTTCAATTCAGTCATTCCATGGACAGAACAGAGCCAAGAAAATTAAAGGTACAAAAGAAAAATATCCTTTTCATAAAGATCATAAATCAGAGCACAGGACAGTTAGAGGTTTGCAGGTTGATGAACTGGAACATGAAACACTTCATCTCAGTATAATGTGAGACCCACAATGAAACTGAAATGGGTAGAACTTCTTGGTGGAGGAAGAGGGCCCGGGACAAAACCTGGGCCAGGTCAATTATGTGGTCAGAAATAATAAAATGAAGATTTATCCAGGAGCTAAAAATACTCATAATTTTCTTCCGCACAACCCCAGAGTATGCAGGGGTTTTGACAGATGCACACTCTTTATGCCAGCGAGGTTGTAGGGGTAAAATATCTTCCAGGCAAATTCTTCCAGTGACAACAGGAAGGTTATAGGCTGAGTTGATTAGCAAGTGGCATCCAGTTTCAGAAACTGACATTTATACCTTAAATTGAGAATGCATCTACCAGAGTGTATGTTGTGATGAAAGGGTTTGCATTCAGGTAAATGGGGATAAAAGCTTCTCCTCTGGTGTTGTTCTTCTGAGTGAGAAAATAAAACATTCCCTGCACATTTAAGTCTTTTCTTCAGTGTGTGCTCTAAAGTGTTGAATGAGGGAAAGATTTGTAGCAAAACATTTTTCCACATTCAGTACTGTCAGAAACCAAACTTTGTTCTTACTAAATGGAAGTAAACAGGAGGCCAGAAGGCTGGTCAACCTTAACAGCTCTGAAAGGTCAGAGCTAATTACTCACTGTTTAGTTGAAACATTGTTGGCTGAAGCAACCTCTACCTGTTTCATGTTAATTTCTGTTTTGTTATTTCCTGCCTAAAGGCTAGGGGTGTGTCCCAAAGCCTTAATAAAAGAGAGGAAAAGGCCAGAGCAAGTGGCAGTCCTTTCCACTAGAGGAAGGCTCCCGCCTGACCCCCCAATATCGCCAAATTAATGTTTTCTGGTCGCTCATTTCGTTTGCGTGCACCCTCATTCCGAACCTGACCCATGACCGGGGAACCTTGAACCCTGTGGGATGTGGAAAGAGGTTCTCACAAGTACACTCATATGGACCTTTTCCAATGTAAACTCTGTGGTGTTGAATGAGAATAGAGCTTCTGCTAAACAACTTCCCATCGTCACTACACTCATAAGATTTTTCTCCACTGTGAACTCTGTTGTGATTAGTGAGGTGAGAAATTTCATGCAATAACTCCCCACATTCACTACACTCATAAGTGAATACTTAAGTGATGAATGAGGCTAGATTTTTGCCTGAAGCACTTTCCACGCTTACTGCAATTTATATGGTTTTTCTCCAGTGTGAATTCTGTAGTGACTAATGAGGCTAGATTTATGACTGAAGCCCTTTCCACACTCACTACATTCATACAGGTTTTCTCCAGTGTGAACTCTCAGGTGGTTAAAGCAGTGATAACTTCACCTAAAATATTTCCGACATTCTCTACATTTGTTTTCCTACAGTGTGAACTCTGTGGTGGATAATGAGGTGATGGCTGTGCCTAAAAGATTTCCAAAATTCACTACACTCATAAGGTTTTTCTCCAGTGTGAATTCGGTGGTGTTTGTGAGGCTAGATTTCTCATGGAAGCACTGCCCACATTCACTACACTCATACAGTTTATCTCCAGTGTGAAATCTTTGGTGGATAAGGAGGTGAACTTTCCACCTAAACATTTTCCCATATTCACTGCACTCAGAAGGTTTTTATCCAGTGTGAACTCTCATGTGGGTAAAGAGGTCATAATTGCACCTAAAGGGTTTTCCACATTCACTACATTTATAAGGTTTTTCTGCTACCTGTGACTCAGTCAGGTGCAGAATATCTTTCACACAGAGAAACAGCTGCCACACAGATGGGTCCTCTGGGTTGCTGGTGTTGTCTTAGAAGCACTATCCTGTGCCTCTCCTTCTGCAGATAAACTCTGCTCAGAACAGGTCTCCACAACATCCATTTTATGCCAACAACCTGAAAACAGAAAAATGGTGATGAAATGAATGTTGACTGTGGTGTCAGGAAAAAGTCTCATTGCAAAAGTGTGTTATACATAAAATGTTAGTTCCATGCAATTGTCTGACAGTAACATATCTGAAGAAAATATTGATAAAATGCTGCTTTGAAGATCTGGGACTCTGAAGATCATCATACAGAGAAGACTTCAAACAAAATATGAAACAAACTTGGCAAGCATCACATGGAACAGAAGTGGATCATCTGTTCCTGCACCTGCTAACAGTGTTCAACAAGACTTCTCCCCTGGGAGGAGAAAATGGCGGCGGAGTAGACGGATGCGTCTGGAGCTTTGTCGCTGAGAGTTGCATTGGGAGTGTTTGTTGGCAAGCTAGGAGTCAGTTGTCCTCCAGGGGAAGGCGGAGAACTGCTGGAAGGGGCTCTCCCGGCCAGGCAGCCCCACTGCCACGGGGAGCCCAAGCCATCTTGCAGTGGGAGGTGGATGTCTGCGGCGGTCTGAAGCCTGTGGCTGGGCACCCATCGAGCAGCCAGGAACCCGGGAACCCGGAACTCCGCTCTCCAATCGGCGCAGACACGCTGCGGAATCAGAGATCCACAGAGCACATGGAAAGGTCAGATTGTGCCTGACTTAAGGGGGAGGTGGATGTCTGCCGAGGTCTGAAAGCTGCGGCTGACGGAGGCACCCACAGAGCAGCCAGGACCTAGAGCGCGGCTTCCCAGGCGGCAGAGACACGCAGACTGAGGATTCAGAGATCCACAATGCACGCGCGCGCCGAAGGGTCAGATTTCGCCTGGGCCGGGGTGCGGTCTCCTACCCCCACAGGGCCGAGACGCGCACTGTGGGAGCCGGGCTGCGGGAAAGCTGCCTCTGGAGAGGTCCGAGGAGGTGGTCAGGGCGTGATCCCTGAGTGTGAAGGCAGACCCTCTGAGCTGTTGACAGAGGAGAGCTCCAGAAAACAACTCTTTTTTTTTTCTGGGGCAGGGGGACAACCTGGGAGTTATTGCAGTGTCCAGGCTGCAAAACCCCCAAAAACTGGTTTTGGGAACCACAGAGTAGCAGGATCTGAGCACAGCCTAGAGAGGTCCTGTGCTTTGTCTCAGAGATCAATTCCGAAGCACTGCCACCCAATGGATGACACACAAATTGACTCTTGCATAACCACAAGAGAATAAAGAGATTAAAACACCAAGAGGGGAACACAGGGAACTGCAATACCTCCCCTACTGGGAAACAGGAGTGCCAAGCAGAATAATAGTGGAAGTGAAGAACCATTCTATTTTTCTTCTTCTTCTGTTTTTTTCCTTTTTTCTTTTTTCTTTTTCTTAATTTTTAATTCTTTATTTTTCATTTTCACATATTTTAATTAAAATAATATTTTTTTCTTTCTGCCTCAATTGATTTTACCTTTATAATTACTACATTTTTGTTTTAAACTAGTATTATTAATTACTGCTAGTACTTTACCGTTTTTGGAAAAAATAGTGTCATTTTGTTTTCTCTTTATTTTATTTCGGGATTAGAGTTCTACATTCTATTTTCATCTTCCCTTTAGCATAATTTTACTCCAACTCAACTCCACCTTTATTCAAACACTTTCCTCCTAACTTTCCCCATTTGCTGTCTTGTTTCTCTTTCCCTTTTCCAACTTTAGATTCTCCCTATTTTTCTCTTTAATTGGTTAAAATTTCACCCCATTTATATATCTAATTTCAAATCCCCTACTACAAGTCCACACAAACCTCTCCCCTCTTGTCTTCACTAGCCAAAAAGTTGTTTTTTCTCTATGTCCTTTTGTTGCTATTTGCCTGAAAAGTGATTATATAGATTTTTTTGAAATTTTTTGAGAGATTGTTTTAGTTTATTCTACTTGTTTTATTTTGCTTTTTGCTTGCTTTGTTTTCTACCTCTCTTTTCCCTCATCTCCCTCGATACCAGTTGCTATTTGCAATTTGCATCAATCTCTAGGTACTGGTTGCTGGCCTTTATTGGGATTAGTGACTTTTCTATTGAAGTTGTCTCCTGAAATCTATAGTTTGTTCCTCTTTTCTCTATTATACACTTTCTTTTCTCTCTGAATTTTTTATCTTCCTCTTTCCTTCTCCTTTTTCTCCTTTTTATTTTCTTATTTTATTTTATTGTATTGTTCATTTATTTATATTTTTTTTCTCACTCTCCCAATTTGATTTTGGCACTTCTTTCTTTTCTTTCTTCCTCATTTTCCTCTTCTTCTTTCTATATTTACCACTAATTTGTCCTTCATTTGTGGTCACCTTATTTGTGATTATTAACGTCTTGAATACATTTCTACTCAGTGCCTTGTGTGCTGTACCTGGTCGTGTTGTAGTTTGTGCCTTTCAATCAACGTAGGAGAGAGCACTACATAACCAGACACCCAGAGAAGAAAGATCATGGGCAGAAAAAGAAACAGCCCACAAAAGACAGAAAGGCAGGTTTCACCAGAAAAGGAAGTAAACGAAATAGAACCACAAATAAGCCTACCAGAGAAAGAGTTCAGAGAAATTATCATAATGTGGTTGAAAAGAATGGAAGACAAATTTGACAATATGAGTAAGAGCCTAGAGGAGGTGAAGAAGCATGAAGAAGAAATGCAGAAGAAACTGGAGGAGGTGCAGAATAAACAGGAAGAAATGCAGAAGAAACTAGAGGAGGTGCAGAATAAACAAGAAGAAATGAATAATGACATCACTGCTATAAAGAACTCAATAGAAAGCATCAAAAGTAGACTAGAAGAAGCAGAGGACCGCATCAGTGAGCTACAAGACAGGGTAGGAAAAAATACCGAAGTACAGTAGCTTCTAGAAAAAAAAGTTAAAAAGCAAGAGGAGAGTCTAAGGGAACTTTGGGATAACATGAAACAAAATAACATCCGCATCATTGGGGTTCCAGAAAGAGTGGAAACTGAACAAGGATTAGAGAACGTGTTTGAAGAAATAATGACAGAAAATTTCCCCAATATAGAAAAGAAAAAACCCACACAAATCCAAGAAGCTCACAGAACCCAAGCAAAATGAACCCCAACAAACCGACACCGAGGCACATTATAATTAAATTGGCAAACACCGACGACAAAGTAAAAATCTTAAAAGCAGCCAGAGAGAAACAGAAAGTTACCTACAAAGGAACCCCCATAAGACTAGCTACTGACTTCTCAACAGAAACTCGTCAGGCCAGAAGAGAATGGAATGAAATATACAAAGTCATGCAAAGGAAGGGTCTGAATCCAAGAATACTGTACCCTGCAAGACTCTCAATCAAAATTGAAGGTGAAATCAAAAGCTTCACAGACAAAAAAGGACTAAGGGAATATATTACCACCAAACCAGCAATGCAAGAAATGTTAAAAGGTCTGCTGTAATAAAAAGAAAGAGGAAGCGAAGAAGGAACTCAGGAGTAAGGACTAAAAATGGCAACAGATAAGTACTTATTAAAAATAACTTTAAATGTAAACGGATTAAATACTCCAATGAAAAGACATATGGTAACCGATTGGATAAGAAAACATGATCCATATATCTGCTGTCTGCAAGAAACCCACCTTAGGAAAAGAGATGCATACAGATTGAGGTTAAAGGGATGGAACATGGTATTTCAGGCAAATGGAAATGAAAAAAAAGCTGGGGTTGCAATACTTATATCTGACAAATTAGATCTCAAAGTGAAGGACATAACAAGAGATAAAGAAGGCCACTTCATAATACTAAAGGGAACAATCCAACAAGAAGAAATAACTCTGGTAAACATATATGCACCCAATATAGGAGCACCTAAACACATAAAAAAACTCTTGGAGGATATTAAGGGAGAGATTGACAGCAATACAATCGTGGTAGGAGACTTTAATACCCCACTGTCACCATAGGACAAATCCTCTAAACAAAAAATCAACAAAGAAACATCAATCCTAAATGACTCACTAGACCAGATGGAATTAATTGACATCTTCAGAACATTTCACCCCAAAGCCACAGAATATACATTCTTCTGCAGTGCACATGGGTCATTTTCAAAGATAGATCATATTTTGGGTCATAAGAAAAGTCTCTTCAAATTCAAGAAGATAGAAATCATATCAAGCATTTTCTCAGACCACAGTGGCATAAAACTGGAAATCAATTATAATAAAAACAATAGAAAGAAATCAAACACATGGAGACTAAACAGCATGCTTTTAAACAACTACTTGGTAACCAGAGAGAAAAAGGAAGAAATAAAAAACATCATGGCAACAAATGACAATGACAACACAACAATACAAAATTTATGGGACACAGTGAAAGCAGTCTTGAGAGGGAAGTTCATAGTCCTACAAGCCTACTGCAAAAAACAGCAAACAATGGTAATAAAGCACCGAAACCTACAACTCAAAGAGCTAGAACGTGAGCAACAAGAAAAGCCCAGTGTACTCAGAAGGAAGGAAATAGTGAAGATCAGAGTGGAGATAATCAACTTGGAAACCAAAGAAACAATTCAAAAGATCAACAAAACAAAGAGCTGGTTCTTTGAATGGATAAACAAGATTGATGGACCCCTAGCCAGGCTCACCAAGAAGCAAAGAGAAAAGACCCAAATAAACAAAATCAGAAATGAAAGAGGAGAAATTACAACAGACCCTGTGGAAATACAAAGGATTGTTAAAAAATACTATGAACAACTCTATTCCAACAAATTGGACAACCTGCAAGAAATGGACATTTTCCTACAAAAATATAACCTTCCAAAACTCAATGAGGAGGAAACCAAACATCTCAATAGTCCAATAACTATGGAACAAATTGAAGGAGTCATCAAAAAGCTTCCAGCAAATAAAAGCCCAGGTCCAGATGGCTACACAGGAGAGTATTACGAAACATTCAAGGAAGAATTAAAACCTATCCTCCTCAGACTATTCAAGAAGAAGGAATACTACCAAACACCTTCTATGAAGCCAGAATCACCCTAATACCAAAACCAGATAAAGACAACACAATGAAAGAGAATTATAGGGAAATACTTCTCATGAATATAGATGCCAAAATCCTCAACAAAATTCTAGGAAACCGGATCCAGCAGTCCATCAGAAAGATCATAAAACATGACCAAGCAGGATTCATCCCAGGAATGCAGGGATGGTACAATATCTGCAAATCAATAAATGTGATACATCACATAAACAAATTGAGAGATAAAAATCACATAGTCATATCACTTGATGCAGAAAAAGCATTTGACAAAATCCAACATCCTTTCTTGATAAAAACTCTCAGCAAAGTGGGAATAGAAGGATCATACCTCAACATCATAAAAGCCATATATGATAAACCCACAGCTAACATCATACTCAATGGGCAAAAACTAAAACCATTTCCCCTAAGAACAGGAACAAGACAGGGATGCCCACTCTCACCTCTCCTGTTCGACATAGTACTGGAAGTATTAGCCATTGCAATTAGACAACAAGAAGAAATAAAAGGCATCCAAATTGGAAAAGAAGAAGTAAAGCTGTCCTTATTTGCAGATGACATGATATTGTACATAGAAAACCCAAAGGACTCCATTCCATAACTAATTGACTTAATTAATGAATTTGGCAATGTAGCAGGATACAAAATTAATGCTAAGAAGTCTGTGGCATTTCTATACACTAAGAGTGAAATTATAGAAAGAGAAACTAAAAAAGCAATCCCCTTTACCATCGCAGCAAAAAAATTAAGATACCTAGGAATAAACCTAACTAAAGAGGTAAAAGACCTTTATGCAGAAAACTACAGGACACTGAAAAAAGAGATAGAGGAAGATGTTAACAGATGGAAGAGCATACCACGCTCATGGAATGGGAGAATCAACAGCATTAAAATGTCCATACTACCCAAAGCAATCTATAGATTCAAAGCACTACCCATTAAAATACCAACAACATATTTCACAGACCTACAAAGAATTCTTCGTAGATTCATCTGGAACAAAATGACCATGGATAGCTACAGCAATTCTGAGAAAAAAGAATATAGTGGTGGGATCTCAATACCAGACTTCAAGCTATAATACAAAGCAACTGTTCTCAAAACAGCCTGGTACTGGCACAAGAGTAGACATATACATCAATGGAATAGAATAGAGAACCCAGATAACCACCCAAACCACTATGCTCAATTAATATTTGACAAAGGAGGCATGAACATTCAATGGAACCAAGATAGCCTCTTCAATAAATGGTGTTGGGAAAATTGGACAGATACATGCAAAAAATTGAAACTGGACCACCAACTTACACCAAATACAAAAATAAACTCAAAATGGATACAGGACTTAAACATTAGAAGGGAAACCATAAAAATACTAGAGGAATCCACAGGCAGCACACTCTCAGATATATGCCGAAAGAACTTCTTCACTGATACTGCTCTGAAGGCAATGGAAGCTAAAGAAAAAATAAACAAATGGGACTAAATCAAAATAAAATCTTTTGCACAGCAAAAGAAACCATCAACAAAACAACAAGAAAGATCAATGCATGGGAGAACATATTTGCAAATGCTATCACTGATAAAGGTTTAATCTCCAAAATCTACAACCAACTTATACAACTTAATAAAAGGAAGATGAAGGATCCAATAAAAAAAATGGGCAACAGACCTAATAGAACCTTTCAAAAGACGACAGAGGGAAGGCCAAGAGACACATGAAACATGTTCAAAGTCATTAATCATCCGAGAGATGCAAATCATAATGACAATGCAATACCATCTTACACCTGTCAGAATGGCAATCATCAACAAATCAACAAATGACAAGTGTTGGCGAGGATGCGGAGAAAAAGGAACCCTTGTGCACTGTTGGTGGGAATGCAGACTGGTGTGCCACTGTGCAGAACAGTATGGAGTTTCCTCAAAAAACTAAAAATGGATCTCCCATTTGACCCTGTAATACCACTCTTAGGAATTTATCCTAAGAAATTACAAACACCAATCAGAAAGGATTTATGCACCCCTATGTTTATAGCAGCACAATTTACAATAGCCACAATTTGGAAACAGCCTAGGTGCCCGTCAGCAGATGAGTGGATCAGAAAACTGTGT
>JAAGEH010000926.1:0-25880 GCA_011751065.1 Lasiurus cinereus | reverse complement strand
TAACAATAGATTCCACAACTTAGAAGAACATAATACCCGCACATTCCGAAAGTGCAGAAACTGCCTGAAGGAAGAGAAGGAAGCAGGAAGGGAGAGCTGGGGAGGAGCTGAGAGGAAGGGGAACACAGGGATGAACTGAGGGGAGACGGAACAGTGGGAAAAGCTGAGGAGAGAGGGGAGCAGGGGGATGAACTGAGCAGAGAGGATTGCAGGGGAGGAGCTAAGGAGGGAGGGGAGAAGGGGGATGAACTGAGGGGAGAGGGAGCAGTGGGAGAAGCTGAAAAGGGAGGGGACTAGGGGGATGGAATGAGGGGAGAGGGAGCATGGGAGGAGCTGGGGGATAAACTGAGGGCAGTTGGGGGCTGGCTATGAGGCTGTGGTCAGGATGAGAGCTGGGCCACAAGTGAGGCCAGCTTTCTCTGCTCACTTTTGTCACTTGGAGTTTTATTGCTCCAGGAGCCACAGCTCCCCACAGCTCCTGTCTAGAGGGCCAATGAGCCCCTCCTGGTCTCTCCTATTCCTTCTTCTGTGCTAAGCTGTTTTTTGTTCCCCTCTCCCAGCTTTACAAGAACAAGGATGCTGTGTGTTAGCCACATAGAAACCTGTGTAAGAGCTGCTGACAGCTGGGCTGTCCTCCTGTGCACAACAAAGGGTAAGGCTGGGATCCTAGCAACCAATCCATGTTTCTCTGTCACATGGATGTTTCTCTGCCCCCACCCTCCGTCTCTCTCTCTCTAATTAATTATGATTACATGCAAAAAAACTGCTAGACATATGTAGGTAGTTTAAGCTTCGAAAAATCATGTAGAAATATAATGTGAGGAGATAGAAAAAGTCTTTTTCTTAGGTTTATGTTTTTAATGATTCAATTAAGTAGGGACAACTTTCTTTGCATTTCAAGTGAGGTCCGGATCAGGAGGCATGGTGTTCTAGAAATCAGAAGTTTATATGAATTAAATTGTGTCCCCTGTAGCTAATCTGACATAGTCACAATATGACAAATGTTACAGTTTCAAAGAGGGATACTAGAACGCCAAGGTCATTGATTCTTTTTTTTTCAATTAAATTGTTATTATTCAGATGATTACATTTGTTTCTTTTTTTCCTTCCATAGCACCCCTCCACCCAGCTCCCACCCCTCCCTCTGCCCTTACCTCCCTCCCATTGATCTCATCCATAGGTGTATGATTTTTGTCCAGTCTCTCCCTGTTTACCCGTCACCCCTTTCCCCCTGAGAATTATCAGTCCACTCCCATTCTGTGCTCCTGATTCTATTATATTCACCAGTTTATTCTGTTGATCAAATTTTTAATTCACTTAATTTTTAGATTCACTTGTTGATAGATATGTATTTGTTGTTCACAATTTTTTGGCTTTTACCTTTTTCTTCTTCCTCTTCTAAAAGAGTACCTTTCAGCATTTCATATAATATTAGTTTGGAGTTGATGAACTCCTTTAGCTTTTTCTTCTCTGTGAAGCTCTTTATCTGCCCTTCACTTCTGAATGATAGCTTTGCTCGATAGATTATTCTTGTTTGTAGGTTCTTGCTATTCATCACGTTGAATATTTCTTGCCACTCCCGTCTGGCTTGCATCGTTTCTGTTGAGAAATCAGCTGTCGGTCATATGGGTGCTCCCTTGTAGGTAATGAACTGTTTTTCTCTTGCTGCTTTTAATATTCTCTCTTTGTCTTTTGCTCTTGGTATTTTAATTATGATGTGTCTTGGTGTGGTCCTCTTTGGATTCCTTTTATATGGGGTTCTGTGTGCTTCCTGGACTTGTAAGTCTATTTCTTTTACCAGATGTGGGCAGTTTCCAGTCATTATTACTTTAAATAGGTTTTCAGTATCTTGCTCTCTCTCTTCCTCTGGCACCCCCACAATTATGATGTTGGTAAGCTGGAAGCTGTCCCAGAGGCTCCTTACATTATCTTCACATTTTTGTATTTTTTTCTCTTCTTGCTTTTCCAGTTGAGTGTTTTCTGCTTCTTTATGTTTCAAATATTTGACTTGATTCTTGCCATCCTCTACTCTGCTGTTAGGACTCTGTATAATATTTTTACTTCAGTCAGTGTCTCTAGTTGGTCCTTTTTCATCTCCTCTTGGGACTCGCTAAATTTATCCATCATCTCTAGTTGGATCTTTTGCATCTCTAGTTGGTCCTTTTGCATATCCTCTTGGGAATTGATAAATTTATCCATCTTTTCTAGCATATTCTTGAAAAACATTTTAAGTGTGGTTTTGAACTCTCTATCTAGTCATTTTTTTTTCCCTCCATTTCTTTTGTTTGTGATCCCTTCCCTTGTCTCGGCATTTTCACTATGCCGGGGAAACTTCTGTGTTGAATTCAGCCTTATGATACCAGACTTACAAAACTGAAGAAGCCTTTGTTGAGCTTGGTATGGGTGGAGTCTCAGGGCTTAAGGGACCGCCTTGCCTTCTAGTTGGCCCAGCCCTCCATGGCTCCTGAGTCTCACTTGACTGGGTAATCACTGGAGCGGTCCTTGTGTGCACTCGCCCGCAGTGCCTCTAGACCGATGTCTTTCCAGCTCCCCTGTGCACCAGGACCACAGGAATCTAGGTCTCCAGGGTTTCCTCTGAAACAGGGGCTTAGTGGAGTCACATGTGGCACAGTTGCGAGGGTCTGTCTCCCGCCCACTCTCGAAAGCCAGCAGCACAATCAGCAATCTGTCCTCTGCGCAGTGCCGTGTGCACCTCCAGCCCTCTGATCTTTTGCTACTCCCCTAAATTTCCGTGCACCTCTCCCTTTTCACAGTCCAAACTCCCCCCATATGAGTTTCGGCTGGACCTGGGATTTAGTGTTGTAAGATAAGGAGTTCAATGCCATTGGGAGTCTCTGTTTCCCTCCCGCCAGAGAAAGCCAGCCAGATACTCTGGCACCCGCTCTCTCAGTGTATGCGTCTCCGTACCTCAGCTTTTTGCAGCTCCTCTGGGTTTCTGTGAGCCCCTCTCTTTCCTTCTAGCTGTAGAACTTACACTCAGCCAGCTTTCCTGTGGTTCTGGATGATGTCTGTTCTGTCTTTTAGTTGTAGTTTTGAAATTGTTGTGCGAGGCAGCAGTGTAGGTGTTTACCTATGCCGCCATCTTGGATTCTCCATTGATTCTTATTTACAGTAAAGAACGTTCCTTAGAGAGTGATGCATGAGCATTGAGAAGAAAAACAACAATGTCCAGAGAAAAAATTAAATGAGCGGGTTAAGGCCACTCCCAGGAGCTAAGGCCACTCCCAGGAGCAAAGGCTGGTGCTGGTGGAAAAGGGCCATTCCCAGGAGCAAAGGCTGGTGCTGGTGGACTAGGGTCACTCCACGGTGCCTTGCCCAGTGGTGGTGGGCTAGGGCATTCCCAGAAGCACGGGCTGGTGAAGGTGGTCCATGGCCACACCCAGGAGCATGGCCACTATTGGTGGACTCGGACATTTTTTGGAACAAGGGCAGGTGCTGATGTGCTAAGGCCACTCCCAGAAGCAGGGGCAGGTGCTGGTGGGCTAGGGCCACTACCAAGAGCAAGGACAGGTGCAGGTGGGCTAGGGCTACTTTCAGGATTACAGACAGGTGCTGATGAGATAGGGCCACTTGCAGGACCAAGGGCAGGTTCTGGTGGGCAAGGGATACTCCCAGGAGCTTGGGAATGTGCTAGTGGGCTAGGGCCACTTTCAGAAGCAAGGGCAGATGCTGCTGAGCTAGAGCCACTTCCAGGAGCAAGGGCTGGTGCTGTTGGGCTAGGGCCACTCTCAGGAGGACAAGTAGGTGCTGGTGAGCAAGGGCTCTCACAGAGCACGGGAAGGTGCTGGTGGGCTAGCGCCAGTTCTGGCAGCCTGGTCCTGTGCTGGTAGGCTCGGACACTCCCATGAGCAAGGGGAGGGCCGGTGGGTGAGGACCATTCCCAGGAGGAAGGGCAGGGACTGGTGTGCTAGGGCCCCTCCTGGGATCAGGGGCTGGTATTGGTGGATTAGCACTCCTACAAAGGAACACTGTGGGGCTGATGGGCTAGGGCCAGTACCAGGAGCACGGACGTTGCTGGTGGGCTCATACACTCCTTGAAATAAGGGCTGGTAATGATGGGCTAGTGGCACTACACGGAATCTAGGCTGGTGCTAGTAGCCTAGGATGACTTCACAGAACACTGCTGGTGATGCTGCATGAGGGCAACTGTTGGAAGCCGGGGCCTGTTTGTTGGGGAAGGGCCACTCCCGGGAGCACAGCCAGTGCAGGTGGGCTAGGGCACTCCACAGAGCATGGGCAGGTGCATGTGGGCTAGGACCACTCTCAGAGCACTGCTCGTGATGTTTGGCAGGGCCTCTCCCACGAGTACAGGCAGACGCTGGTGGGCTAGGGCCTCTCCCAGGAGCATGGGCACCTGCTGGTGTGCTAGAGCACTACAGAGAGCTCGGGAAGGTGATGGTAGGCTAGGGCAATCCACAGAGCACAGGCAGGTGCAGGTGGGCTAGGGCACTCCACAGAGCTCAGGGAAGTGCTGGTGGGTGGGCTAGGGATATTCCCAAGAACAAAGGTAGGTGCTGGTGTGCTAGGGCCACTCCCGGAAGCATGGACATGTGATGGTGGTCCATGGACACTCCATGGAGCACAGGCAGGTGCTGCTGGGCTAGGGCCACTCCAGGAGCATGGGCAGGTGCTGGTTCGCTAGGGCACTCCACAGCGCAATGGAAGGTACTGCTGGGCTATGGCCACTCCCAGGAACAGGGGCAGGTGCTGGTGGGCTAGTGCCACTCCCAGGAGCAGGGGCAGGTGCTGAATGGCTAGGGCAACTCCTAGGAGCACAGGCAGGTGCTGCTGATCTAGGTCCACTCACAGGAGCAGAGGAAGGTGCTTTTGGGCTATGGCCAGTACCAGATGCATGGGCTAGTGTTGATGGGCTAGGACCACTCCATGTAGCTCGGGCCCATACTGGTGTGCTAGGGCCACTCCCAGGAGCAGAGGCAGGTGATGGTGGGCTAGTGCCAATCCCAGGAGTGTGGGCAGGTGCTGCTGTGCAAGGGCCATTCCCAGGAACAGGGGCAGGTGCTGGTGGGCTAGGGCCACTCCCAGGAGCACGGGCAGGTACTGCTGGGATAGGGCTAATCCCAGGAGCATGGACAGGTGCTGCTGGGTTAGGGCCACTCCGAGGAGCACGAGCAGGTGCTTATTGGCTGGGACCACACCCAAGAGCAGGGGCAGGTGCTAGTGGGTTAGGGCCACTCCCAGGAGAATGGGCATGTGCTCATGTGATAGGGCTACTCCACAGAGTACTGCTGGTGCTGCTGTGCTAGGGCCACTTCAGAGAGCACGGCTCGTGTTGATAGCCTATGGCCACTTTATATTGCTCGGGATGATGCTGGTGGGCTAGGGCCATTTCTGGCACACCGGGCCAGTACCACTGGGCTACATCCATGCCTGGGAGCAAGGGCAGGTGCTTATAGGGTCACTCCCAGAGCATGGCCCGTGCTGATTGGCTTGGCCCACTCCCAAGAACACGGGCAGGTACTGGTGAGAAGTTTGAAAAGTTTGTACCATGGATGCTGTAGAAATGTCCACAGAATTAAGTAACATTACAAGGGCAAAGAGTCCTGCAATTAACATCCCAGGAAATCTTTTTTGTCTTTTTAAGATTTTTAACAGGTCATGTAACAGGTTTGATGAGATTCCCAACGTTCGGTTAGGTTAGTAGGGAACTAAGTGAAAGCCTGTTGTTTTAAAATCATGAGGGAATCCCTTTGGATTGTAAAATTAGTACAATGGGATAGTGTGCAGCCTGTGCATGACACCTCATACATATGGCTGGTAATATTAAGTTGCATCTGGATGGGGCCTGGGAGGAGTACAAATGGATCAAGTACACAGGTGGTGGCAAATACTGTCTTATTGGGAGTTCCCCATAAGGTACAAATGGAATTATCTGAGCTATAGTTAAAACGTATATTGTTTAATAGGTGCAAGTGCAGCAGCTATTTTCCATTTTTTATTTTGTAGAGGCCAGCTGTCATGTTGAAATTGAGATCCAACAAATCCTTCTCCATGCCAGTAAATGGAGTGATTTCCTTCAACATACAGATAGGATACATTCCCCTTCCATTTTAAGGCGTGATTGTTACTATATGCAAACCCATAGTGGCTCCAGTCCACAAAGGAAAAACTGTTTGCTGCTGGTGGAATGGTCACTATAACAGTCTTGCCAATTAACTTCTTCCTGGATGGGGTGCCATTTATAAGACTTTTTACATAATGGCTTAGTGTGCATGTGTTGTGGGGGGAGCTGACTTAGTAAAGTTATTTACTGTACCTCTCCCCACAGCAAGTAGTGGTAGTAAGGTAGATTCATCTGGGCTTTTGCTTCCCCTCCTTTGGTGTCCATGTTAGCCAGAAACCTCTTTTTAACTTTACACACAAACGAGTTGTGGTTTGTGTCATCCAATAGGGAAGCTAGGTGGCAACACCCATGTAATTGTACTTTGTCCATATACTTCCTCACTCCACCTGTGGCCCTGCTGGGTGACCAAAGTGTTTGTTGTTATTGATGACTACATTAGGTGGGGTGTGAGCACATGTACAGGGTCTTATTCATGGAGGATCAGTGTGGGAACCTCTTTCCATGTCCCACATGGTTCAGGGTTCCCGGTTCAGGGTTTGGGTTCTGAAGGAGGCTGCTCACAAAAGAAAAGAGAGACTAGAAAATATTAATTTGGCGATCTTGGGGGGCCAGGCAGGAGCCTTCCTCTAGTGGAAAGGACTGCCACTTGCTCTGGACTTTTTCTCCCTTTTATTAAGGCTTTGGGACACACCCCTAGCCTTTAGGAAGGAAATAACAAAACAGAAATTAACATGAAACAAACAGGTAGAGGTTGCTTCAGCCAACAATGTTTCAACTAAACAGTGAGTGATTAGCTCTGACCTTTCAGAGCAGTTAAGGTTGACCAGCCTTCTGGCCTCCTGTTTACATCCATTTAGTGAGAACAATGTTTGGTTTCTGACATCTCCCCTGTTTTTCTTCCTCTAATAAAATCTTGCATCTGCAGACTAGAAATAAATATTAAGTACAAAAAATAAGACAAGCAACAATGGCTATGCTAAGAGGTAAATGAATAAGTCTATAGTATCTTTCTTTCTGGGCCAACATTCCTTTGAGTCCCAGTTTCAATGTCCAACACTCTTTTGAGTGTACATGTTAGTAATGATATTTCAGTTCTGGATGGTGGACAAATGGTGGCAATGCAGGTCTGACCCTCTCTGGTTTGGTCCTGGGCAACCTACATTGATGCACAGCTGCTGACTGTTAGGATGGCAAGGTGTCCTCAGCATCTTCCATCTCTGGACTGTTTCTCCTCTCGTCTTCATAGCTGGAGCATACTCTGTTGTGGGAATTCACATGGACTTGGAGCTGTTTTTTCTGAAAATATATAAACATTCTCAACCAAAAGTTAGTAAAGGAATTTTTTCTATAAATTTGACTTTGCATCCTTTTTATTTTTGCCCAAATGATTTTCCTTTGGCTTATTTTAATACTATGTATGTTTTTCATGGGTGTCTTGCTGTTAAGTAAAAAAAAAATTTTTCTAGATCTAGTTTGTTTACAGGATACTTTTCCTTTCATAATATTACTGTACTAATCCCCCTTTTTTATTTAATTATTAGGCTTTTGGAAACTTTTTATAATGTAAATATGACTGCTTTATGTTTATTGCATGTTAACTAATTGTACCATGCAATAAACTACCAAAAGAAATTTTTAATACTTTATGAACAGTTTTTTTCCAGTACAATTAAATTTTCTTGAATATTCACCTATTTCATTTAACCAATTAAATTAATTTGAAAATTAAACTATTTTATTGTTAAATTTAATATTCTAACAACAATCTTAGTTTTATCCTGTAAATATTAGTGGAAAGGATTATTTGTGTTCTTGAGTAGGCCCTGAGCATTCCTGGTGTTAAGTTGGATTTAGAATATAGGGCAGCTGTCAGCCAAGTCTGTCTGTTGCTGGGTCCCAATCTGAGCTGCACCAAATCTTTGTCTGTCATCTGTGTCTTGAACGGAGCTGGGCCAAGTCTCTGTCTTGTCACCTGGGTCCCGATCGGAGCTGGGCATGGGAAGTGAAGCAGCCATGGGGCAGGAGACTTCCCGAAGAAGGGGCGAAGGTTCAAGCCCCTGAAGTGTTGTGGGGGTGAGGATCTGTGCCTCACCTCTGTTAATCCCATAGTTTTCTCCTGATGGCCCCTCTGTGACTGTGCCTGTCTTAGGTTGTTGCTCCTCTGAGGAATCTTACCCGTCACTGGCTAACCAGCCATCCTCTGGGGCCAAGCAGGTTGATGTGAAGTTCAGTTCCGTCTCCTTGGTAGCCGATGCCCTTGTGGCCTCCACACCCAGTACCTGCCTTGGGATCCCCTCGCCTGCTGGCAGGGTCCAGGCACTGATCACATATTTTGGAAAACCCAGGTTTCTTCTCCAGGAAGGGCCCAGCTCACACCACTGGGTGAGAGACAGATTCATGGTACCAGCCACCATGAGGCTTCAACCTCAGCATGAACAGAAAGCTCAGGCGACAGCTGTGGGAGGGTCCCTCTTGGCAAAAAGAGCAAGGAAAGCCAATGTAGAATGCTCAAGTGCCTTCTCACTGCCTCAATCCCTTTTATATTATTTTTTAAAATTCCTACCAAATATTCAGAGAATTAGATTGTAAGTTTGTTTGGGATATTTGTCAAAAAAATTATAATGACATTGTAGAATAATATTATGTAAGGATATTCTTTTTTCTAGGCCATGACAATTCAATTTCAAACTGGCTATCCATTTCTTTTTATATACACAATTTCTTAGTTACTTTATTAGCATACTTAATCAAATTGCTTACAAAAACATTGGCTCTTTATTTAGCTAAAAACCTTGATTATTATTTAAAAAGCTAATTTATTAATTAAAGTAGGTATCTTAATTTAAAAAGCAAAAGAAATTTAGTAAGTGTTTATGTCTGATTCACAAGCCACAAATGTTGCCCCGCCGCTAGCTTGATAATACAGGCAGCTATGGGCTTTTTGTCATTTTAAATTCTAATGTTGGAATTTTAAGAAATATTTAGTTACTTCATTTTGCCCTTCTTAGAGACTAAAAGAAACAGGGGAATCGGTACACCTAAGGGTTCTTACCCATGAAGGGTCAGGAATATAAGTCAAAAATACTTCCCTATGTGCCCCAGGTAATATTACTGTACAGCTGATAACTGTTGGTATTGCAAGAAATACATTCTTAGACGTCTGACCATCCTCATTACCATGCTCCCGGTGGTCTTTGGGCTGTTTGTTCGTCTACTTGTCCTCCTTCTGATCCTCTTCTTCAGTGGAGTGCTTGGAGTCCTTGCTCTCTGTGACTGAGGTAGTTGATTGTCTGCAGCTGCATGGTGTGGCTCCAGGTGCAAAGTCCTTATTAGTCTGACTAGTTTCTCTCTTGGATCCCAGTTGCAGTTTAATATTTCTAGCAGGAATCCACACGGGCTTGGAAAAATTTTCTGGAAATATACAAGCATACCCTATCCCAAAGATTAATAATGGATCGATTCGGGATCTTTCCATTTAACTTGACCATTTCCTTTTGTTTTATCCTAACACCAATGTAGTTCCATAGGTGTCTGTCCATTAGCATCACAAGTGAAAAAATTTAAAGTAATTAAGGCTTGGTGCAGCCTACCCACAGGTGATTTCTCCATCATCCCCTCTTTTTCTTTTTCAAGTTGGGATTTTAGTTTCTGATGCTGTCCTTCAATAATGGCCTGTCCTTGAGAATTATATGGTATTCCTGTAATGTGCTGAATTTTCCACCTTTTACAGAATTCCTGGAATTTACAGTTTATGTAAGCAAGCCCATTATCAGTTTTAATAATTTTTGGAACTCCCATGATGGCAAAAGCAGCTAAGCAATGATTAATAACCTGTTTTGCCCTTTCTCCTGTAGATGCAGTAGCCCATATTACTTTTGAAAAGGTGTCTACAGAGACGTAATGCCCCAAGGCATCTAAAGGAAGTATAATGTGTTACATCCATTTGCCAGATATGGTCTCTTAGCAAACCTCTAGGGTTGACTCCTGTGCTCTGCCCTTGAGGTAGATGTAACATACAAGTGGGACATTCCTTAATAATCTGTTTTGCCTGCTGTCCAGTGATTGAGAATTGTCTAGACAGCATTTTGTCAGGCTGATGTAAAAGCTAATGAGATTCTAAGACTTCTTTTAATAAAGCGACCAATTGATCAGCATGTGCATTTCCTTTTGTTAAAGGACCAGGTAAGACACTATAAGCCCTGATGTGAGTGATATAAAAGGGATATTGTCTTTGTTGTACAATTTGCAGGACTTGTTTAAATAATAAAAATAAACTTTGGTCACTAAGCCATTTCAACCAGGCAGTTTCAATTCTATTCACTAAGTTCGAAGAGTAAAAGGAATCAGAGATCATATTGGTTCTTGGAAATCCTGCTTACTTCAGGGGAAAGCATCAGTAAGAGATCTGGCCGAATTTCTTTTCATGCTTAAAAGATAAAGTCAGATCTTAATTTTTTTCTTTCTTTTTCGCTTTCCAAAGTAATAACTAGCACCTAATTTGGCCAAGATTAGCATTTCCCTGTGAGTTTTCCTATATTTATTTTTAAATAAAGCCTTCAGTAATCTCATTGTAGGAGAGCAGAGAGCCTTGCCCTCTCCTGCCAGCTTTGAATTTCTCCACACCAGAGGCGGTTCCAGCAGTGGAGTTTCACTTATTACAGATTTCAGATTCCAAATGCAAACTAAGATTTTAACTTGAACAAGAAACCACATTATTTAAGCATGCAAACCAAAAGTCTATAATAAAGTTTACTTTATATTTATAAACTAATTCTTCCCCATTAGCCTGGCTGCAAAAGACCTTCCCACCCTACTTACACATGGCAACTCTGTAGTTAATCCGTGGGCTTTGCGTACATTGAATTCCCCTCACCTTTTCTTAGGTGAATCTTCCCTCAACATTTTCCTTGGTGAATTTTCCCTTCCTTTGCTCTTAGGCGAATAATACCTTCTCCAGACCTCCTGCGGTCAGGTGCCAGATGTGGGCACCTCTTTCCGCATCATCCCCTGTTGGGTGCCAGATGTGAGAACTTTCCACGTCCTGCGTGGTTCAGGGTTCCCAGTTCAGGGTTTGGGTTCTGAAGGAGGCCGCACGTAAATGGAAAGAGAGACTAGAAAACATTAATTGGGCGATATTGGGGGGCCAGGCGGGAGCCTTTCTCTAGTGTAAAGAACTGGCACTTGCTCTGGCCTTTTTCTCCCTTTTATTAAAGCTTTGGGACACACCCCTAGCCTTTAGGCAGGAAATAACAAAACAGAAATTAACATGAAACAAACAGTTAGAGGTTGCTTCAGCCAACAATGTTTCAAGTAAACAGTGAGTGATTAGCTCTGACCTTTCAGAGCAGTTATGGGTGACCAGCCTTCTGGCCTCCTGTTTACATCCATTTAGTGAGAACAATGTTTGGTTTCCAACAGATCAGGAACATAAGTCCAAAATACTTCCCTATTTGTCCCGGTAGCATTACTGCAAAGCTGATGACTGCTAGTATGGCCAGAAAGAAATTCTCAGGCATTCTTGGGGTTCTGGTCTCCTCACAAATTCGCTCAGATTTCTGGACCATCTTCTTCACCATCCCCTTGGTGACCTCTGGGCGATTTGTCTCCTTCTCATCCTACTCCTTATCTTCAGTGGGTGCTTGGGACTGCTATCTGAGGCTGGGGTAGTCGATTGTCTGCAGCTCTAAGGTGTGGCTCCAGGTGCAAGATCCTCATTAACCTAGCCCGTTCTTCCCACAGATCCATGCTGATGTTTAATATTTCTTATGGGAATTCACATGGGCTTCGAGAAATTTCTGGAAATATACAAGCATACCTTTGACCAAATGTCAACAGGGGATTGGGGCCTTGCCATAAACCAGATTCGGGATCTTTCCATTTAACCAGACCATTTTCCTTTGACTTATTCTGACACCAGTTTATTTCCATGGGTGTCTTGCTGTTGACATCACAGTGAAAAAAATATAAAGTAATTAAGGCTTAGTGTAGCCTACCTACAGGCGATTTCCCCATATTCCCCATTTTCTGTTTTTCAAGTTGGGATTTTAGCCTAGGATCCTGGTGTTCTATGATTGCCTGTCCCTGTGAATTATATAGAATTCTTGTAACATGCTGAATTTTTCACTTTTTTCAAAATGGCTGGAAATGACAGCTTGTATAAGCAGGTCCATTGTCAGTTTTATTTTTGGAATTGCCATGATGGCAAAAGCAGCTAGGCAATGATTAATAACCTCTTTTGCCATTTCCCCTGTAGATGCAGTAGCCCATAGGCTCTTTGAAAAGGTATATACAGAGACATGCAATGCTCCAAGGTATCCAAGGATATAATGTGTTATATCCATTTGTCAGATATGTTCCCTTATCAATCTTCCAGGGTTAATTCTGTATTAGGCCCTTGAGGCAGATGTAACGTGCAAGTGAGACATTCTCTGATAATCTCTTTTGCCTCTTGTCCAGTGATGGAGAGTTGTTTGGACAACATTTTGGCAGGATGATACAAAAGCTGATGAGATTCTGAGGCCTGTTTTAATAAAGCAACCAATTGATCAGCATGTGCATTTCCTTTTGTTAGCTGGCCAGGAAATACACTGTGAGCCCTGATGTCAGTTATATAAAAAGACTATTGTCTCTGTTGCATATTCTGCTTACCTTGTTTAAATAGTAAAAAAATAAACGTTGGTCACTGAGCCATTTTAACAAAGCAGTTTCAATTCTATTCACTAGGTCCACAACATAAGAAGAGCCAGAGATGCTGTTAAGAAGCTCTTGGAAATCCTGCAATGCAGCCTTAATGGCCTCTAATTCAATTATTTGTACAGAAGTATGACTTGTCAGTATGAGTCGGTCTGAATTCATTGTATGATAGGCAGTTTTACCATTTGATGATCCATCAGTAAAAACAGTTATTGCTCCAGGAATTGGTTCCTGCCTAGAATTTTTTTGTATAATAAGGGGTATAATATAAAACTTGTAGTAATTTGTTTTTTAATAGGTGATAACTAAGTTCCCCTGAATATCCACTTAGTCCAATTTTCCAATTAAAATCAGTTTGAAATAATATTTTTAATTGTTTTCCAGTGAGAGGAAGGTAAATGCATTGGGGTTCTCCTCTAAGCTGCCTGCAGCACTTTCTAAATTTAGATATCAATTGAACCATAAGTTCTACATATGTAACCACAGTTTTAGAAGATTGATGCCCTAGTCAATGGTTCTCAAACTTCCTAATGCTCGGACACTTTAATACAGTTCTTTATGTTGTTGTGACTCCCAACCATAAAATTATTTTCATTGATACTTCATAACTTTAATTTTGCTACTGTTATGAATCATTATGTAAAAGCTGTGTTTCTGATGGTCTTAGGCTCTACAGCAGCAGTTCTCAACCTATGGGTCACCAATAAGTATAATAAGTAAATTTGTCATTTCTCCTATAGAGATTTTCAGATAACGTTATCAATCAGTTAATGTACCCTAGTCATTTTTGAAAGTCCCTAAAAGTTTTAAGACAATCATATTTCCACCTTTTGAGGCCTAATACATTGGGTTTCAATTTTGGTTCCCAGATATTTGAAAGGTGTTTCTTTCTGTACCTTTTCTGGAGCAATTTTTACATTGCCAAAGTCTGCTCTTCCCATGGACTTGCTAAAAGCAAATCATCCATGTAATGAATAATGTAACATCGGGAATATTTTCCCCTTAAAGGCTGAACAACTTGAGCTATATATTTTTGACAGTAGGTGGGGCCATTGGCCATTCCTTGAGGCAAAACTTTCCATTGATATCTTTTTATGGATTCTATATTATTAATAGCTGGCACTGAAAATGCAAATCTATTTTTATCTTGAGGTGCCAAGGGGAGAAACAATCCTTAAGATCTACTACAACAAGAGACCAATCTAGATGGATTTGCAAAGACACTGGGAGTCCAGGCTGTAAAGCTTCCATGGTACGCATAGTAGTATTAATTGCCCTAAACTCATGTAACAATTGCCATTTTCCTGCCGCCTTTTTAAGTATAGTAAATAGAGGTGTATTCCAAGGACTATTGGAAGGCTCTATGTGGCCAGCCTCTATTTTTTCCTGAATTAATTCATGAATATAATCCACCCATATAGGTCAATCATGTTTCCATTGTATATGATCTGAATGAGGGTGAGGAGATTGAGCAGTGATTACTCCTCAAAAGGTTGATATCCTGATAGATAATTGATCAAGAATCAAGATGGCAGCATAAGTTATAGACCTATATGTGCTGCCTCTTACAACTACACCAAAACTAGAACTAAAAGACTAAATGGCTACCCCCCAGAACCACGGGAAAGCTGGCAGAGTGGAGTTCTCATCTAGAAGGAAAGAAAAAGTGCATGGAGAGCTCATAAAGACAGAGGTATGGAGTTGCGGGTGAATTGGGCTGGCGTGCCTGTTTTCTTCAATTGGGAGGGAGTTAAAAGTTCCCAACTGCTCTGAACTCCAGTTTCCAGTGAGATTCTGGGGACCCAGACTCATACAGGGAGAAACTGGAGTCAGCCATTTGGTCAGAAAGAGAGGGTGGCCTTCTTGCAGAGGTGCACACATGAATCATTGTTTACTGCACTGGGGCATGGGACACAAGACATGATACAAGGAAAAGAATGCAGCAGAGAGGGCTGACTGGAAGCCATCACTGTTTGCCACACCCAAGCCTAGTAATTCCCTGTCCTGCCCAATTTACAAACACACCTGCTGTGTGCAATGGCTTTTGCATATGAATGGCCTGCCCTTTAGCAGCTTAATTGAACAAACTGCAACTGTATCAGACAACTCCAAAACTTTCAAACTCCAAGCAAAGAAGAGAAATCTGCAAATCTTCTTGTAGCTCCTGCTGGGTGGCCTCAGACAGTAGCTGACTTGCACCTCCTTGGAGATCCAGGAGCCAGTGTACCTAGAGGTCACTGTGAGACAACACCAGATTTCAACTCCTCACATATGTAAGTGACACACTCAAGAGGCAGACTCTGTGAGCACCAAAGCCCCAATGAAGCAAGTCCTGCCCCATAGGGGTGTCTCCAGCACAACAACTCTTCCATTATAGACACAGCTAATCCTCACAGTCACTTGGCCTGGAGGTCAATTCCTACCAGAGTAACAAGGCTTAACTACAAAAAGACTGGGTACCCAGCCTACAAAGGGGTGAACCAAGAGTGTCCACCTCAGGTGATTGGGGAGGCAGAGCTACTGGGCCATAAAGGACAACTAGCACACAAAGCCACTCCATCAACACAGGGAAGCAGCCAACATGCAGAGACAAAGAAACATGTCATGAATGCAAGAAATCGAGGAAAGCAAACTACTGGACATAGAGTTCAAAACCACATTTATAAGGTTACTCAAGAATCTTCTTAAAACTACAACAAACTTAGTGATATCCTCAAGAATGCCAAAAAAAAAAAAATGGAAAAGGACCGATCAGAAATTAAGCATTTACTATCAGAAATAAATAATAACATACAGAAATCCAACAGCAGACTAGAAGACCCCAAGAATCAAAACAAAGATTTGAAATAGGAGGAAGCAAGAAAAACCCAACCAAAAAAAAAAAAGAGTCCAAAAAATGTGAAGATAATGTAAGGAACCTCTGGGACAACTTCAAGTGTACCAATATCAGAATTATGGGGGTGCCGGAAGAGAGACAGCAAGATATTGAAAACCTATTTGAAGAAATGTGACAGAAAACTTCCCCCAACAAGTGAAAGAAATGGACTTACAAGTCCAGGAAGCACAGAGAACCCCAAACAAAAGGAATCCAAAAAGGACCACACTAAGACACATCACAATTAAAGTGCCAAGGTCAAAAGACAAGGAGATAATCTTGAAAGCAACAAGAGAAAAACAGTTTGCTACCTATAAGGGAGTACCCATACAACTGTCAGCTGATTTCTCAAGAGAAACTATGCAGGCCAGATGGGAGTGTCAAGAAAGATTCAAAGTGATGAATAGCAAGAAGCTACAAGGAAAATTATTCTTCCTAGCAAAGCTATCATTCAGAATTGAAGGTCAGATAAAGACCTTCAAAGACAAGAAGAAGCTAAATGAGTTCATCATTACCAACCCAGGATTACATGAAATCCTGAAGGGTATTCTTTAAGAAGAGGAAGAAGAAGAAAAAGGTAAAGATAAAAATTATGAATAACAAAATGATAACAAATCTATACCTATCAACAAGTGAATCTAAAAATCAAGTGAATAAAAATCTGATAAGCAGAATAATCTGGTGAATATAATAGAATCAGGGGCATAGAAAGGGAATGGACTGACAATTCTCAGAAGAAAGGTGATGTAAGGGGTGCAGGAAGAGATTGGACAAAAATCTTACACTTATTGATGAGGACAGTGGCAGGGGATAATGGTAAGGGTTGGTGGGTTGGGGATCAGGTTGGGGATCTTTTTTCCCCCCATAGGGGAACTATGGGGGGGGGGGAAGAGGAACATCTATAATAAATTGAACAATAAAGATTTATTAAAAAATGGTTGATATTCTAATCCTCTTCTTCCTGGGTTCCCTTTGGCTTGGATGGGCTCTTTAATTCCCTAATTATTTTTTCCTAACCTTTGATAAGTCTGATATTCCATCTGATTTATTAACTGCTGCCCTTTGCTGATAATAACAGGTTGTAAGCCTTCTAAAACATCCTGGCCCCATAAATTGACGGCAATCCCAGAGACTCTGTAAGGCTGAAATCATCCGGTCTGTCCTTCTTCATCTTGCCACCTTAGCATTGGAGCACTGTGTTGTGCATTATCAGGAACTCTGACCCCCATGATAGAGCTTATATCTTCTACCATGGACCAACTAAGAGGCCCGAATTCTTTGCTGATAATGCTGACATCCACTCCAGTGTCTATGAAGCCTTTAAATCGTTTTTGCTTTATTCTTAAATTAATCATAGGATGGGTTTTGCTAATTTAATGTATCCAATAGATATCTGAGCTTCCAAATCCTTTGTTCCCTTTTTCCTATTTATAGCTTCACCTTGCTGAATAAAAGGTAGAAATAGTATCTGAGCAATTTTTTCCTGAAGTAATTTACATACTATGATTACATTCTACTATTACCTTAATTTCTCCCTCGTAGTCTGACTCCAGGCAGAACAGTTAGTCCTTTCAGAGTTTTTTTCACTTCTCCCTAAGATTAATCCTAAAATTCTTGGTGGCACAGGTCCCCAGATTCCTGTAGGACAGCCATATCGGGGGTCAAAGTGATTGCTATAATACTCTTAGGAACTATTCTTCTGCTCCCTGCAGTGACTCAAATGAGGGAGTCCACTGTGGGCCTTGCAGGGCAAATTTCCCCTATTGATGATGGGGCTGGGAGAGGGGGGGTGATTTTCCCTGTGGTTGGCAATTCCCTACCTCTTGATCTAATGGCTTCCCATTTTTATGAAATTTCTATCTATATTAACCAACCCAATGATTTCCCTTCTGACAGAGAGGTTTAATCTGTGTTGATTGAATTGGGAGGGGAGATGTGCATGCCTTTTCCTAGATCGCCATCTTGTGTCCTTCTTGGTTGCTTACATTCTTTTTTAAAATGTCCTGTTCTTCCACAATTTATTCCCCTCTGTTACAGCGCAGCGAGGCAGTGAGTAAGTTTGCTTGAAAAGTGCCTGATCCCACATTCTCACATGCTCAAATCATTTCTGTAATGGTACTATTTTTTCTCAGAGGCAACAAGAATTTCTTACAATTAACATTGGCATTTTCATAAGCTAGTTGCTGAATTAAAATATCTCCTACGGTTTCATGTTGAAACTGTTATCTCACTGCTTGAGTGAGGCAAGCCACAAAGTCAGGAAATGACTCTGTAGGCCCCTGCATATATTTACTAAAACTCCTTCAGGGTTCTCTTTTGATGGTAAAGCCCACCAACCTCTTCTTCCACAAAGTCTAATATGTTTGTATGCCTGTTTCACATAATTTAGCTGATTTTGCATGTCATTATATTGTCCTAGTCTTGTCAACATTTCATATGTTATTTGCCCATTCGGCCCAGTTTGCATGGGCTTGCTCCTGACAGTTCTCCAAAAAGTCTCCCTTCCATAATACATAATCTCCTCCATCCAGAGTTGCATGAGCCGGAGAATACCAATCATAAGGAGCTAATAATGCTTCAGAAATATTAGTCATAATTTCTCCAGTAAAAGAACTATAGGACCATTCTGGATGTCTTATTATATGATTTGGGAGCTGTGGGTCAGCTACTTGAATAATAGGAAAAGCAAATCAGTCCTCCACCGTCATGTCCTTTAATCCTTCTTGGATAGCTATTTTCATAGGTGATTCTATTAATGGTGAGTTAAATGTATCAGGATTAGGACATGGAGGCGGAGGAGGTCATGAAGGCCATTCCTTCAATTTTTCTTTTTGCTTCTCTTTAGGAGTGGAAGGTGCAAGGGGAGGGAGCTTATCCTCTTGTTTGTCTAAAAGGTTCTAGCAAATGCAGTACCATGTTCCACAAGCAAAAACAAATTGGAGGAAAATTTTTCCCATGCTGCTGAGGTATTTTTAAGTTATGACTAACTCTTTCCCAACAGTCAACATCTAATGTACCTTCTTCAGGAAACCAGGTATTATGTTCTATAATTACATGAAAAAACTGTAATAGAATACCTACTGACACCTTAATTCCTTTATCCTTAGGTATTCAAACCAAAAGTCTATAATAAAGCTTCTCCCATTTTGACAAATTCTGCCCCATTGGCCTGGCTAATAAAAAAAGTTCCCACCCTACTTTCAGATCTCAACTTCTGCAGCTGGTTATGGGTTTTGCATAAACCGAATTTCCTCACCTATCTGGTGATTTCTTTTTTCCCCAGTTTGCTGGTGAAACTTTTTTTTCTGCTCCATGCAAATCTTCTCCAGCCACCCATCATTTGAGATGCCAGAGGTGAGAGTCTATGTCCCATGTGCTCAGGGCTCGGGATCTGGAGAAAGGCTGTGGTCAAATGATGAATCAAGACAAGAAATAATAATTTGGGAATAATGGGAGGCCAGCAGGAGACTCTAAAGCAAGGGAAAGGACTGCACTGGTTCCCAGGCCCTATCAAGCTTTTATTCAATTTTAGATACACATGTTGCCCTTAGGTAAATCTGGTAACAGAAAGACTATCTTAAAGGTCAGTAAATATTAGTAAAGATTTACTTCCAGACTATTTGGTCAGGGAATTGCTTGAGCCACCATTGTCTCAACTGAACAATCAGTGCATAGCTTTGGCCCATGCCAAAGCTCAAGGTTCATGAGCCTTCTGCATTCCTTGTTTATACTTTTCTGATAGGGAAGACAGTGAATATCTTCCAAGAGTATGAACCAGGGGAAATCAAGTTAGTGAAAACACACACACACATACACACACACACATACACACACACACACACACACACACACACACACACACACACACACTAAAGAGATCTATGATTGCACAACAGCTCTGCTAGTGAAAACATCCTGAATGAAGACATGAAAAAGAAGCCTGAAGCAGATGCAGGACTACCTCTGATGAAAATGGTGCCTTCTCATACATAAAGTATGGGCACAAAACCTAGCAGAGTTTTCAGGGACAAGCATTCTCCTCCCAAAGCTACTTCCCTTCCTCATGCTAAGAAATCCAGAGCCAGCACAGATAATAATAAACATTTAGGTTTGTTTTGATCCAAATCCACACCAGGAGAGGACCAAAGTAGGATCCCCGAACTGCTCCCAAACCTCACTTCGGAAGGACCATGAGAGGCTTGTATATAATGGGGCTAGAAAGACCCACTTGAGCACTTTTTCACCAAGTGTTCCAAAGACTTCTATTAAAGGGACTCAGAAATTTGTTATTGAGCACACAGTGAAATAATGTCCTCTCCATCCTAGCCATTCCAGACCTGGACCTGTAGTCCAGGCTAAGAGTCCAGGTGTCAGGCAGTCAGGGAGTAGCTCCAGTCTAGCTCCTGGGCAGCCCATCACAGAGAGTTTTTGGCCTATGGTCAGTTCTGGCTCCATGCCCAGGCACAAGATTGACAGCTTCAGCTCAGGACATGAGCGATCAATCAGTGGGTCCAACAGGCCAGCCAGTGACTTAAATCCTCCTGCAAGGACAGGCAGCAGTACAGGTGGCTCTGGATGACCCATCAGTGGCCCAGGTGGTTCAAGGAAGTCAGTGGTCAGAAGAGAGGCCAAGAGACACAAGAAAACATGTTCAAAGTCACTAGTTATCCAAGAGATGCAAATCAAAACAACAATACGATACAATTTCACCCCTGTCAGAATGGCAATCATCAACAAATCAATAAATGACAAGTATTGGCGAGGATGCAGAGAAAAAGGAACCCTTGTGCACTGTTGGAGGGAATGCAGACTGGTGCAGCCACTGTGGAGAACAATATGGAGTTTCCTCAAAAAAATAAAAATGGAACTCCCATTTGACCCAGCAATCCCACTCTTAGGAATATATCCTAAGAAAGTAGAAACACCAATCAGAAAGGATTTATGCACCCCTATGTTCATAGCAGCACATTTTACAATACCTACAATTTGGAAACAGCATAGGTCTGAAAACTATGGTTCATCTACACAATGGAATTCTATGCTGCCATTAAAAAGAAGGAATTCTTATCATTTGCCGCAAACTGGATGGAACTGGAGAGTCTTGTGCTAAGTGAAATAAGCCGGTCAATGAAGGAGAAACACCACATGATCTCACTCATTTGTGGATAATAAAGAACATTATAAACCGATGAACAAAAGGATAGATACAGAGGCAGTAAAGCATCAAACAGACTGTCAAATTCCAACAGGAAGATGAAGGAGAGGTGGGGTAGATAAGAGATCAACCAAAGGACCTGTATGCATGCATATAAGCATAACCAATGAACACAAGTCCCTGAGGGGTGGGGTTATGCCTGGGAGGCGGGGGGAGACAATGGGAAGATATGTATATATGTAAGACAATAAAAAAAAATAATTTGACCTTGTCAAATAGTACAGGATGGAACCAGGAATTAATTTGTTCCTAAATGGAAACAATAATGGCAGCATTATGATCAATAAATATTTGTGAAATAAAAAAAGGAAGTCTGGTGAATCTGGGTGGCCTGTGCACATAAACAATGACCAATGAGTGGCTCAGTGCCCCCCAGGTGGTCAGTTGTGGCTCTGGGCGATCAGTAAGTGGCACAGTTTCAGCATGACAGACTGTGAGCAGTTCAGGTCCTAGAAGACCAGTGAGTAGCTTGGAACCTGATGAATTGTTAGTATCTTAGATCCCCACATAAGCACAAATGCACTTTTATTTCAGAAACAATATCTTCTAAGAATATCATTACCCAGCCCACCAATGGACAGATGAATGGAATAAAGCCTTCTGTAGTTGGCTATAGATCTGCCCAATGTTCTCATGGCTTTCCCTCCCCTAGTGGTTTCGAAAGACAGTGAGAATATGAAGAGGAGAAAGATGATAACTATGACTCCAAAAAAGGAGATTTTATCAAAGATGAAGGAGAATCTCAGGAAGAAATAGCTAAGCACATTCTTTGGCTATGGCCGAAAAAAAAAGTGAAAATGCAAAGATGAAGAAGCAAAGAGTTTAACACCAGGTATGCCAGAGGACTGAGAATAAATGAGATGGGAGGAAGAAGCAATGAGAATGTGGAGAGGTCCATTTATTTATTTGTTGTGAAACACTGAAGACACCCTATTGCAAAGAGGTCCTTCCTTTAGACTGAAGAAGCCCATTATCATTTTAGATTTACTAGTGGCCCAGTGCATGAAATTCGAGCACAGGGCTGGGGGGAGGGTGTCCCTCAGCCAGGCCTACACTCTCTCCAATCTGGGTCTCCTTGGAGGATGTATGGGATAGGGCCTATGCTGGCAGTTGGACATCCCACTTACAGTCCAGGACCGCTGGCTCATAACCGCTTGCCTGCCTGCCTGCCTGCTTGATTGCCCCTAACTGCTTCTACCTGCCAGCCTAATCATTCCCTAAACACTCCTCTGCTGGCCTGATCGCCCCCAACTGCCCTCCCCTGCTGCAACCTACCTTCTCCGTCGAAACCCACCTCAGTGTGAGGAGGAGGAGATGCTGGGACCCCCACGCCTCACAACATGAACTGGCTGCTGTGCCCTGCTTCCTCTGTGCACTTGGCCATCTTGTAATGGCCATCTTGTGGCAACCATCTTGTGGCAACTCTACATGAGAGGGCCATCTAGGCTTTTATTAGTATAGATATGTGGATCATCATGGACAAGGAATGGATACTATACACTGGGTGGTCGGATTATTATGATTTCTGAATGCATAATAATCTCTGGCCAGCCTGGCCAGGGGAAGGGTACATGGGCAGTTGGCCAGCCTGCCTGCTGGTCAAGGGAACAATTTGCATATTAGCTTTTTATTATATAAGATATACACTGAGTGGCCAGATTATTATGCATTCAGAGATCATAATAATCTGGCCACTCAATATATATTTTGAGCATAAAGTATTTTCAAATACTTTCCAGGGTGAGAGGTGTAGTGCAGATGACATACTGCCCAGGGAGTACTCTTAGGAAGTTAACTGCTCACAGGTGTCAGCCTTGATCCTGATGAGTTATGCACTCTAATGTGGGGCCTCTCAACAGCCAGACAATCTTCTTCTGTTCCTTTTCTGTTTTACAAAGGAAAAATATTGCTGGCCCTGGTCTCACTGCTTCGGATCCAAGGGGAATCCCCTAGTGGTCCAATGATCTGGGACTCGCTAGACCAGAGGCTGGGTGTGCCTTGAGTTTCACACTTTTGCCGATTGCTCTGATTTCTACTCCATTCTCCCATGATTCTGGTCCTTCAGTTGTCCACTTCAGATTCTCTGGGTGTTGGGGGTGCATGCACAGTTCCTCTGGCGTACAACTCTCCATGAGCACCCAGAGCTTTGGTGGCATGCAATTCACTATGCAGGCCCAGCACTCAAGGCAAGATGGTGCACTAGGACCCTCTTCCAGTGCACATGCAAATGGTCCTGTGACCTGTGGCTGGGCATAACGGGTCACACCAGCAGATCTGACCCGGGCTTAGGGGAGGGCATGTGTTGTGTGACAGCTCTGTGCGGAGCCTGAGGGTAGAGCACACACTTACTGAAGGTGCTATCTGTGTGTGGGGGAGGTCAGGAATTTCTTTAAAAATACATTTTTATTGATTTCAGAGAAGAAGGGAGAGGGAGAGATAGAAACAATGATGAGAGATCAGCTGCCTCCTGCATGCCCCACACTGGGGATCAAGCCCACAACCTGGGCATGTACACTAACAGGGAATCAAACCATGACCTACCTCCTGGTTCCTGGGTTGATGCTCAGCCACTAAGCAACACCATCCAGGCTACCAGAAGTTTCTTGATATGCCTATCTTACCCCCCTCATCATGTACTTTGGGCTTACCTAACTAAAGTTGATATGCTACATATCCTATACTTTCCCTAAATATTACACATTACACCTCTATAATCTAAGACTCTGTTTCCCCATTTCCCAACATTTTCTGTTTCTAATATTACTTCATTGTCTTTGGTATTCATTTGTATGTGAGTTTTCCTTGTGTATGGATTAAGCATTACACATCTCTTGTTAATTTGATCATGTCAATTTGGTTATTAGCCCAGCTTTTAGAATATATATGGTATGGAGTAAATTATTACTTTTAAAATCCCCACAGTTATGAAGAGCCTGCCTTGTGAAATTATCGGCTGTGACATGGTGAAATTCTGACACCATTGCATCTGAGAGATCATGGATAACTACCAGCAAAGGTAAGCATTATTATTATTTTTTCATTCTGTTAGCCTTTTGTGTGTAGTACTGCAGGATTTGGTAGAATTTTGAGATACTACAAGTTACTTTTTCCTCTTATACGTTCACACTGGCATACAAAAACTATTTGTGAAATTAGGTGCTTGGGCTTAGAGTGACATGGGTTCTCTTTATGGAATCATAGATTTGTGTACAACGTGAGGGTCTGTCTCCAACTCCACATTGTGGCTATGGCATCTTAGTTATAGTTCCCTATTATGTCCATGGAACGTGGTTTTGGATCAAATATGTATTCAGCTGTGTGTTCGGCATTTTGGGTCTCTTTGGGTATGACTTTGTGTCCTGGGTTCTTGTGTGGGGTCCAAGTGCAGCTATAGGTTCAGATTCTGGTGTATAGAATCAGGTCTTACAACTTAGCTGTCAGTCTCTGGCATCTGGTTTCTGGCTTTTGTGCTGCATAGTAAGTATGCTTGAGTCAGGGGAATCACTTCGAGTTTGATTCCCAAAACTGGGTTTGTGGTTGCTATAAGGTACGTCTTCTGGAGTTCAGGGTGTGTGTTTGGGGTCCTGGTTTTGGCTCTGGTGTCTAGTGTCTGTCAACTGATGGTCATTGTGATGAATTCAATATTAACAAGAGTTCCCGAGTTTATAGAGTTGAGGCATTTTGGGAAACTTGTTGTGCTTGACAGCCATTTTGTAGTAAGCTCCAGCCACGTTAGCACTAACCTCAGGCTAGGTTTCAATTAACCCAAACCCTATCTCTTTCCCGTTAGCCAGGTGTTTCGCCTTAAGGGCTATACCAGGTGTTTCGCTTTAAGGAGTAGGCCTCATTCCTCCTTCTCCCTATAAATACCTCGAACTCCTGTTGAACAAACGAGACTTGATCAGAATTTTGTCTTGTGTCCATTCCTTGTGTCTCTTGTCCCTTTCATCCCCACTCCCCCTCTAGGTTCCTTGTTGACTTCACCCGTGGGTTAGGACAAGGTATGTTATTAAAAAGCTAGAAAAATTCCTTGACAAGTTCAATAGGAAATCTGAGACTCTAACAGGGCCTAGTAATTTATAGGCATAACTACTAAATCACAAGAACCTATCTTCCCTAACCTAGGATGCCTAGGAGCAAATTAGTTACATGTCCCAGACCATGCCCAGCAGTCCCATGTTTGTGGTTCAAATCCCTTTCCAGTGACATTTTTAAAGGTGAAACTATCAGAGAATGACACACATCACTGTATGCACTTGTTATAATACATCAGCTTACCAAATGTCACACCTGGAGAGCTGATGACTATTCTATTGTGATATTCCATTGAGGCCTCCTCTAAAATTGCCACTGTTAAAAACCAGATAAAATCTTAGTACTGGCCATTTTGATTACCTTCACTGAATGTCGTCCCATGCATCAAAAGGTCACCTGTTCAATTCCAGGCTTGGACACATGTCCAGGTTATGGGTTCAACAAGAAACAACTGATTGATATATCTCTCACATTGATGATGTTTCTCTCATTTTTCTTCTCTCTCTGAAATCATTAAATCACATTTTAAAAAAATCAAACAAATGAAACAGGTAAAACCCTTAAGGCAAAAGTGTGTGTTGTTCCTTACACCTGTGTGTTTCCTTCTCTTATTTCCTACTTTTACTTTGTATCTTCTAAACTCTAAACATTCCTATGAAACTTGCAACCAGGGGATCAGTGGGTAGCACAAGCTTGTCCAGGGCTAACCCCTTGAACCTGTCTCCAGGGCCCCTTGATTTTGTTTCTTCTATCTTAATTCCTCCCTTTATTTCACAATGTATATGAAAATGGGACACATGCTAAGGCATGTAAGAAGGTTGAGGACTAAAAGCCTCATGGAACTCATAAGCAGCATACTTTGACCCACTACATGACCTTACTAGAGAATTTATTCAGACTACAATTAACATGGGAAATTGTGCCCAGCTCCCATTAATATTCCTGATAGAAATCCTGTT
>JAAGEH010000925.1:0-16208 GCA_011751065.1 Lasiurus cinereus | reverse complement strand
TCTTTATTTTATTTCGGGATTAGAGTTCTACATTCTATTTTCATCTTTCCCTTAGAATAATTTTACTCCAACTCAACTATACCTTTATGCCAACACTTTCCTCCTAACTTTCCCCATTTTGTTGTCTTGTTTCTCTTTCCCTTTTCCAACTTTAGATTCTCCCTATTCTTTCTTTTTACCTGGTTAAAATTTTACCCCATTTATATATATAATTTCAAATCCCCTACTACAAGTCCACACAAACCTCTCTCTTCTTGTCTTCACTAGCCAAAAAGTTGTTTTTTTTAATCTATGTCCTTTTGTTGCTGTTTGCCTGAAAAGTGATTAGATCAATTTTTTGAAAATTTTTGTGAGATTGTTTTAGTTTATTCTACTTGTTTTATTTTGCTTTTTGCTTGCTTTGTTTTTTACCTCTCTTTTCCCTCACTTCCCTCAATACCAGTTGCTATTTGCAGTTTGTATTAATCTCTGGGTAGTGTTTGCTGGCCTTTGTTGGGATTAGTGACTGTTCTATTGGAGTTGTCTCCTAACATCTATATTTTGTTCCCCGTTCTCTCTTATATGCTTTCTTTTCCCTCTGACTTTTTTCTCTTCCTCTTATCTTCTCCTTCTTCTCCTTTTTATTTTCTTATTTTATTTTAGTTTTTTGTTCATTTATTTATTTTTTTTCTCGCTCTCCCAATTTGATTTTGGCATTTCTTTCTTTTCTTTTTTCCTCATTTCCCACTTCTTCTTTTTCTATTTACCCCTAATTGGTCTTTCATTAGTGGTCACCTTATTTGTGATTATTAACATCTTGAATACATTTCTACTCAGTGCCTTGTGTGCTGTACCTGGTCGTGTTGTAATTTGTGCCTTTCAATCAACATAGGAGAGAGAACTACATAACCAGAAACCTGGAGAAGAAAGACCATGGGCAGAAAAAGAAACAGCCCACATAAGACAGAAAGGCAGGTTTCACCAGAAAAGGAAGTAAACGAAATAGAAGCAGAAATAAGCCTGCCAGAGAAAGAGTTCAGAGAAATGATCATAAGGTGGATGAAAAGAATGGAAGACAAAATCGACAATCTGAGTAAGAGCCAAGAGGAAATGAGGAAGACCCAAGAGGAGATAAAGAAGCAGCAAGAAGAAATGCAGAAGAACCTAGAGGAGGTGCAGAATAAACAAGAAGAAATGAAAAATGACATCACTGCTATAAAGAACTCAATAGAAAGCATCAAAAGTAAACTAGAAGAAGCAGACGACCGCATCAGTGAGCTAGAAGACACAGTAGGAAAAAATACCCAAGTACAGCACCTTCTAGAAAAAAAAGTTAAAAAGCAAGAGGAGAGCCTAAGGGAACTTTGGAATAACATAAAACAAAACAACATCTGCATAATTGGGGTTCCAGAAAGAGTGGAAACTGAACAAGGATTAGAGAACCTGTTTGAAGAAATAATGACAGAAAATTTCCCCAATATAAGAAAAAAAAACCCCACACAAATCTAAGAAGCTCACAGAGTCCCAAGCAAAATGAACCCCAACAAACTGACACCAAGGCACATTATAATTAAACTGGCAAACACCGACGACAGAGTAAGAATCTTAAAAGCAGCCAGAGAGAAACAGGAAGTTACCTACAAAGGAACCCCCATAAGACTAGTTACTGACTTCTCAACAGAAACTCATCAGGCCAGAAGGGAATGAAATGAAATATACAAAGTCATGAAAAGGAAGGGTCTGAATCCAAGAATACTGTACCCTGCAAGACTCTCAATCAAAATTGAAGGTGAAATTAAAAGCTTCACAGACAAAAAAGGACTAAGGGAATATATTACCACCAAACCAGCAATGCAAGAAATGTTAAAGGGTCTGCTGTAATGAAAAAGAGGAAGCAAGAAGGAACTCGGGGGTAAGGACTAAAAATGGCAACAGATAAGTACTTATCAATAATAACTTTAAATGTAAACGGATTAAATGCTCCAATCAAAAGACATAGGGTAACCGATTGGATAAGAAAACCTAATCCATATATCTGATGTCTGCAAGAAACCCACCTCAGGAAAGACATGCACACAGATTGAGGGTGAAGGGATGGAACATGGTATTTCAGGCAAATGGAAATGAAAAAAAAGCTGGGGTTGCAATACTTATATCTGACAAATTAGATGTCAAAGTGAGGGACATAACAAGAGATAAAGAAGAGCACTTCATAATACTAAAGGGAACAATCCAACAAGAAGAAATAACTCTGGTAAATATATATGCACCCAATTTAGGAGCACCTAAGTACATAAAAAAAACTCTTGGAGGATATTAAGGGAGAGATTGACAACAATACAATGATAGTAGGAGACTTTAATACCCCACTCTCACCATTGGACAAATCCTCTAAACAAAAAAATCAATAAAGAAACATGAATCCTAAATGACTCACTAGACCAGATGGAATTAATTGACATCTTCAGAACATTTCACCCCAAAGCCACAGAATATACATTCTTCTCCAGTGCACATGGGTCATTTTCAAAGACAGATCATATGTTGGGTCATAAGAAAAGTCTCTTCAAATTCAAGAAAATAGAAATCATATCAAGCATTTTCTCAGACCAAAGTGGCATAAAACTGGAAATCAACTATAGTAAAAACAATAGAAAGAAATCAAACACATGGAGACTAAACAGCATGCTATTAAACAATGACTGGGTAACCAGAGAGATCAAGGAAGAAATAAAAAAACATCATGGCAACGAATGACAATGACAACACAACAATCCAAAATTTATGGGACACAATGAAAGCAGTCTTGAAAGGGAAGTTCATAGCCCTACAAGGCTACTGCAAAAAACAGGAAACAATGGTAACAAATTACCTAAACCTACAACTCAAAGAACTAGAAAGAGAGCAACAAGAAAAGCCCAGTGTACTCAGAAGGAAGGAAATAGTGAAGATCAGAGCGGAGAAAAACAATTTGGAGACCAAAGAAACAATTCAAAAGATCTACAAAACAAAGAGCTGGCTCTTTGAAAGGATAAACAAGATTTATGGAGCTCTAGCCAGGCTCACCAAGGAGCAAAGAGAGAAGACCCAAATAAACAAAATCAGAAATGAAAGAGGAGAAATAACAACAGACCCTGTGGAAATACAAAGGATTGTTAAAAAATACTATGAACAACTCTGTTCCAACAAATTGGACAACCTGCAAGAAATGGACATTTTCCTAGAAAAATATAACCTTCCAAAACTCAATGAGGAGGAAGCCAAACATCTCAATAGTCCAATAACTATGGAAGAAATTGAGGCAGTCATCAAAAAGCTTCCAGCAAACAAAAGCCCGGGACCAGATGGCTACACAGGAGAGTTTTACCAAACATTCAAAGAAGAATTAAAACCTATCATCCTCAGACAATTCAAAACATTCAAGAAGAAGGAACACTTCCAAACAGCTTCTATGAAGCCAGCATCACCCTAATACCAAAACCAGATAAAGAGAACACAATGAAAGAGAATTATAGGCCAATATCTCTCATGAACATTGATGCCAAAATCCTCAACAAAATTCTAGCAAATCGGATCCAGCAGTACATCAGAAAGATCATACATCATGACCAAGCAGGATTCATCCCAGGAATGCAGGCAATATCCGCAAATCAATAAATGTGATACATCACATAAACCAATTGAGAGATAAAAATCACGTAGTCATATCAATTGATGTAGAAAAAGCATTTGACAAAATCCAACACCCTTTCTTGATAAAAACTCTCAGCAAAGTGGGAATAGAAGGATCATACCTTAACATCATAAAAGCCATATATGATAAACCCACAGCTAACCTCATACTCAATGGGCAAAAACTAAAAGCATTTCCCCTAAGAACAGGAATAAGACAGGGATGCCCACTCTCACCTCTCCTGTTGGACATTGTACTGGACATATTAGCCCCTGCAATTAGACAAGAAGAAGAAATAAAAGGCATCAAAGTTGGAAAAGAAGAAGTAAAGCTGTCCTTATTTGCAGATGACATGGTATTGTACATAGAAAACCCAAAGGACTCCATTTCAAAACTAATTGACTTAATTAATGAATTCGACAATGTAGCAGGATACAAAATTAATGCTAAGAAGTCTGTGGCATTTCTACACTAATAGTGAAATTGCAGTAAGAGAAACTAAAAAAGCAATCCCATTTACCATTGCACCAAAAAAATTAAGATACCTAGGAATAAGCGTAACTAAAGAGGTAAAAGACCTATATGCAGAAAACTACAGGACACTGAAAAAAGAGATAGAGGAAGATGTTAACAGATGGAAGAGCATACCATGCTCATGGTATGGGAGAATCAACATCATTAAAATATCCATACTACCCAAAGCAGTCTACAGATTCAACGCACTACCAATTAAAATACCAACGACATATTTCACAGACCTACAAAGAATTCTTCATAGATTCATCTGGAACAAAAAATGACCACGGATAGCTACAGCAATTCTGAGAAAGAAGAATAAAGTAGGTGGGATCTCAATACCAGATTTCAAGCTATACTACAAAGCAACTGTTCTCAAAACAGCCTGGTACTGGCACAATAACAGACATATAGACCAATGGAATAGAATAGAGAACCCAGATATCCACCCAAACCACTATGCTCAACTAATATTTGACAAAGGAAGCATGAACATTCAATGGAGCCAAGATAGCCTCCTCAATAAATGGTGTTGGGAAAATTGGACAGATACATGCAAAAAAATGAAACTGGACCACCAACTTACACCAAATACAAATTAAACTCAAAATGGATACAGGACTTAAACATTAGAAGGGAAAATATAAAAATACTAGAGGAATCCACAGGCAGCACAATCTCAGCTATATGCCGAACGAACTTCTTCATTGATACTGCTCCAAAGGCAATGGAAGCTAAAGAAAAAATAAACAAATGGGACTACATCAAAATAAAAAGCTTTTGCACAGTCAAAGAAACCATCAACAAAACAACAAGAAAGATCACTGTATGGGAGAACATATTTGCAAATGTTATCACTGATAAAGGTTTAATCTCCAAAATGTATAGCCAACTTATACAACTTAATAAAAGGAAGATGAACGATCCAATAAAAAAATGGGTAACGGATCTAAATAGAATCTTTTCAAAACACAACAGAAGGAAGGCCAAGAGACACATGAAAACATGTTCAATGTCATTAATCATCCGAGAGATGCAAATCAAAACGACAATGCGATACCATCTTACACCTGTCAGAATGGCAATCATCAACAAATCAAGAAACGACAAGTGTTGGTGAGGATGCGGAGAAAAAGGAACCCTAGTGTACTGTTGGTGGGAATGCAGACTGGTGCAGCCACTGTGGAGAACAGTATGGAGTTTCCTCAAAAAACTAAAAATGGATTTCCCATTTGACCCTGTAATCCCACTCTTGGGTATTTATCCTAAGATATTACAAACACGAATCTGAAAGCATTTATGCACCCCTATGTTCATAGCAGCACAATTTACAATAGCTACAGTTTGGGAACAGGCTAGGTGCCCGTCAGCAGATGAGTGGATCAGAAAACAGTGATACATCTACACAATGGAATTCTATGCTGCCATTAAAAAGAAGGAATTCTTACCATTTGCAGCAACCTGGTTGGAACTGGAGAGCCTTTAGCTTAGTGAAATACGCCAGTCAATGAAGGAGAAGCATCACATGATCTCACTCATTGGTGGATAATAGAGAACATTATAAACTGATGAACAAAAGGATAGATACAGAGACAGTAAAGCTTCAAACAGATTGTAAAATTACAGCAGGAAGATTAAAGTTAGGTGAGGTAGATAAGAGATCAATCAAAGGACTTGTATGCATGCATATAAGCATAACCAATGAACATAGACACTGGTGGGTTAGGGTATGCCTGGGAGGGAGGGGGGGCAATGGGGAGATATGTATAAAAAATTAATAAAAATTAAAAAAAAGAAAAGAAAAGAATCAGATAACACTGGGTAAGCTTGTTCACTGTTAGCACTTTTATACTGAGTGGTGGCTACCACATTTGGGCAGGTTTACACTTTCCCATTTTTCACAGTACCCCCTTTCCTTATTAACGGCATTATACCAGGTGTCCTTTTATTTAGAATGTCTTGCTCTTATAAACCAGTTTGTGATTCCTCAATATTCAAAATTCATGATGGTGGAATAGGCCTAATGGGGAGATTCTGCTGCAAGACATTGTGAAATGAGATGAGACAAGATCAGGTGAGATGAGATGACATGAGTGGTGGGGCCTGAAAATAGTCAGAAAGCCTGAGAGAGGCAACCTGGGATTGCCATTGGGCATGCTGTGAGGCATAAGGATCACAGAAATAAGTCCAGAATCCAGCATCTTGTGAAGACCTGGGCAGGAAGAATGCATGGAAAAAATATTCTGCAAATAGGAAGATAGAATCAGACTGTCTGAAGTCAAGTGACCCTGCCATAGTCCTATTTAAACTCTCAATAACTTTCCATTGTTCTTAGGATGAACACAAACAAACATGGTAAGCAAATCTTGCAATGTTGAGCATTGTTTTGAGCCCTGTATTTCTGGAAAATCCCTTACCCATTTATGAATGATAATTTTGTGTTCCAAGAAGTGGCTACCTGTAAAGGACCACCCTGCAGCCACAAAAAAGACCCACCTCCACTCTTCCTGCATGACTCAGATAAGGGCACTCCAAGTTTTCCCTCTCTTTGATACATTCCTCATTCATGAACCTTTTCATTATTGCAATAGACTGAATAAAATGACCTCCTTAATTGTTGCCTTTTGTCTTTCTTGGCTCTGTTGCCATGAATAGAATGGGTAATATCTTACTCTCAGATGCCCATTTCCCCTACCATGGTAATAAGGCCCCACAGAGCTCTTTGTGTTCCTCTCCTGAGTGGTAATCTAGGAATCCGACAGTGAGTCCAGCACCATATCCTGTGTTCTGGACTCTTGCTTACTGTTAGCACTGTAAAGATTTGATTTTAATTACGTTTTCAAGGTTGACCATGGTTTATTGATAATATTAGAGCATAGCAAAAGATTCAAATGGCTCCATGCGGTGTTTTGAAATTCATCCTAATTGTAGGCTGAGTGACCTGCAGGTTGGACAGACTGCCAAAGTCCAAGAGCTTCAGCATTTCCTTAGTGTCAGGATCAACTTCAATGATCTCCAGAACCAGGGCAGAGACCTCAGGCACATAGTTGTCTCTCTTCTCCCTCTCCTCCTCCTGCAGCTTGATAGAGATGCCTCTCATGGGGCCCCTCTGGATCTGCTTCATCAGGTGCATGACATAGCCCGCGATCTTGTTTCGGAGCTTCTTGCTGGGGATAACGGCTTTCTTCTCACATACGCGCTTGTTGGTATGGAAGTTGTTGCCCAGGCATGTGTAGTACTTAGCAATGATGACAGGGGCCGCCTTCTTCATGGTCTTGGTGCAAACGCGACCCATGGTGGTGGGTCCCTGGTGAAAAAAAGAGCTGATTTTAATTATTTTTGAGTACTTATTTGATTTAGGGTGCTTCCTTGCTTTGGTTTTCATGGTCTGACTACTCAGTGATCTCTGTAAATATATTAATATTTTGTACAGATCTTATCACTGTTGGTGAAAGGGGACAGGATCTGATTGCTTTTTCTATTCCTGTCTATTTTGAGCTTAAATTAAGAATCCCTTGCCTATCAGGAAAAGAACAGCTCTTTGATATAGAACAGTTAGTTTTATGATTCTGTGTTTACACTAGACCCATGGCTGAAATTTTGTAATTAAAGCTATAAGCTGCCGGGACTGGTTTGGCTCAGTGGATAGAGCGTTGGCTTGCTGACTGAAAGGTCCCGGGTTCGATTCCAGCTGAAGGCATGTACTTTGCCTGTGGGCACATCTCCACAGTGGGATGTGCAGGAGGCGGCTGATTGATGTCTCTCTCTCATCAATGTTTCTGACTTTCTATCTCTCTCCCTTCCTCTCTGTAAAAAAATCAATAAAAAATATATTTAAAGCTATAGCTGTCTATTCATCCATCTATATGTCTATATGTAATTCAGAAAGGCCTTTACTTTTCATTGAATATTTTTTGACCTCTGTATGATATAAATTAGATTATAAAGTGTTTTATATTTTATTTAATATTTTTTATTGATTAAAGTATTACATGTAGTATATATATATATATCCTTTTCCCCCCACATTGATCTACCTCTAGCCTCCTCTACACCCTGTCCCATGTCTTCACAGCACCCCTGACCCCAGTGTCTTGTGTCCATTTGTTGTGCTTATTTGCATGCATACAAGTCCTTTGGTTGATCTCTTTCCTTCTCTCCCCAACACTCCCCTGCTTTCCAACTGTAATTTGACAATCTGTTCAGTGCTTTACTGCCTCTGTATCTATCTTTTTGTTTATCAGGTTATAATGTTCTTTATTTTCCATAAATGAGTGAGATCATGTGGTATTTTTCTTTCATTGCCTCACTTATATCACTTAACATAATGCTCTCCAGATCCATCCATGGTGCTGCAAATGGTAAGAATCCCTTCTTTTTTATATCAGCATAGTATTCCATTGTGTAGATGTACCATCGATTTCTAATCCACTCATCTGCTGATGAGCATTTAAGCTGTTTCCAAATCATAGATTTGGTGAATTGTGCTGCTATGAACATAGGGGTGAATATATCCTTTCTGATTGGTGTTTCTAGTTTCTTGGGATATATATCTGGAATTGGGATCACTGGGTCAAATGGGAGCTCCATTTTTAGTTTTCTGAGGAAACTCCATATGGTTCTCTACTCTGGCTGTACTAGTCTGCATTCCCACCAACAGTGCACAAGGGTTCCTTTTTCTCTGCATCCTCGCCAGCATTTGTCATTTGTTGATTTGTTGATGATTGCCATTCTGACAGGCGTGAGATGGTACCCCATTGTCATTTTGATTTGCATCTCTCCGATAGTGACTTTAAGTATGATTTCATGTGTCTCTTGGCCTTCTTGCTATCTTCTTTCGAAAAGATTCTATTTAGATTACCTGCCCATTCTTTTCTTGGATCATTTATCTTATTTTTATTAAGTTGTATAAGTTGTCTGTAGATATTGGAGATTAAACCTTTATCAGTGATAACATTTGCAAATATGTTCTCCCATACAGTGGGCTTTCTTGTTGTTTTGTTGATGGTTTCTTTTGCTGTACAAAAGCTTTTTATTTTGATGTAGTCCCATTTATATAATTTCTCTTTAGTTTCCATTGCTCTAGAAGTGGTATCCATGAAGAAATTGCTTCTGCATATGTCTGAGATTGTGTGGCCTGTGGATTCTTCTGGTATTTTTATGGTTTCCCATCTAATGTTTGAGTCCTTGTTGATAGATATATATTTGTTGTTCATAATTTTTTTTTCTTATACCTTTTTCTTCTTCCTCTTCTTAAAGAGTACCTTTCAGCATTTCATATAATACTGATTTGGAGTTGATGAACTTCTTTAGCTTTTCCTTCTCTGTGAAGCTCTTTATCTGCCCTTCAATTCTGAATGTTAGCTTTGCTGGATAGAGTATTCTTGGTTGTAGGTTCTTGTTATTCATTACGTTGAATATTTCTTGCCATTCCTGTCTGGCCTGCATAGTTTCTGTTGAGAAATCAGCTGACAGTCGTATGGGTGCTCCCTTGTAGATGTTTAACTGTTTTTCTCTTGCTGCTTTTAAGATTCTCTCTTTGTCTTTAGCTCTTGGTATTTTAATGATGATGTGTCTTGGTGTAATTCTCTTTGGATTCCTTTTATATGGGGTTCTGTGTGCTTCCTGGACTTGTAAGTCTATTTCTTTTACCATTTGTGGGAAGTTTTCAGTCATTATTTCTTTAAGCAGGTTTTCAGTATCTTGCTCTCTCTCTTCTTCTGGCACCCCACAATTCTGATGTTGGTACACTTGAAACTGTCCCAGAGGCTCCTTACATTATCTTCACATTTTTGGATTCTTTTCTCTTCTTGCTTTTCCAGTTGAGTATTTTCTGATTCTTTATATTTCAAATTTTTGACTTGATTCTTGCCTTTTTCTAGTCTGCTGTTAGGACTCTGTATAATATTTTTTATTTCAGTCAGTGTATGTTTAATTTCTAGTTGGTTCTTTTTCATCTCTAGTTGGATCTTTTCCATCTTTATTAGGTCCTTTTTCATGTCTAGTTGGTCCTTTTTCATCTCCTCTTGGGTCTTGCTAACTTTACCCAACTTTTCTACAATATTCTTGAAAAACCTTATAAGCGTGGTTTTGAACTCTATATCCAGTCGTTTGTTTTCCTCCATTTATTTTGTTTGTGATCCCTTCCCTTTTCTCAGCTTTTTCACTATCCCGGGAGAACTTCTGTGTTGGATAAAGCCTTATGAAAGAAGACTTGTAAAACTGCAAAAGCCTCTCTGTTGACCTTGGGATGGGTGGAGTCTCAGGGCTTAAGGGACTGCCTTGCCTTCCTGCCCGCCCCGCCGTCCACGGCCCCTCATGTGACTGGGTAATCGCTGGAGTGGTCCCTGTGTGCGCACATGCTCTCTGTTTCTCACAGTGCCTCCAGACTGCTGCCCCTCCAGCTCCCCTGCGCTCAGGGACCATATGAGTCAAGGTCCCCAGGGTTTCACCCAAAACTGGGGTTTAGTGGGGTTAGAAGTGGCACAGTTGGGAAGGTCTCTCTCCCACCCGCTGGTGAAAGCCAGCGGCACAATCAGCAGTTGGTCCTGTGTGTGCAGTGCCATGCGGGCCACCAGTCTTCTGATCTTTTGTGACTCCCCTAAATTTCCGTCCCCCTCTCCCTTTTCACAGTCCAAACTCCCCCCGTATGAGTTTTGGCTGGACCTTGGGTTTAGTGTTATAGGATAAGGGGTTCAATTCCATTGGGAGTCTCTCGCCAGAGAAAGCCAGCCAGGTACTCCGGCACCCGCTCTCTCCATGCGCACGTCTCCGTATCTCAGCTTTTTGCAGCTCCTCTGGGTTTCTATGAGTCCCTCTCTTTCCTTCTAGTTGTAGAATTTCCTCTCTGCCAGCTTTCCTGTGGTTCTGGATGATATCTGTTCTGTCTTTTAGTTGTAGTTTTGAAATTGTTGTGCGAGGCAGCAGTGTAGGTGTTTACCAATGCCGCCATCTTGGATTCACTCCTGTAGTTAAGTCTTAATTGTTGTTGGTATCACTGGGGGGAATTGACCTCTAAGCAAATAGGTTGTGAGGATCAGTTGTGTCTACACCTGGATAACTTCTGTACTGGACTCAGCTTTAAGACTTGCAAAATTGGGAATCCAAGATGGCAGTATAGGTAAACATTACACTGCTGCCTCACACAACAATTTCAAAACTACAATGAAAAGAGAGAATGGACATCATCCAGAACCACAGGAAAGCTGACTGAGTGGAAATTCTACAACTAGAAGGAAAGAGAGGGGCTCATGGAGACCCAGAGCTGCAAAAAGCTGAGGTACGGAGACACGTGCGTAGAGAGAGTGGGTGCCAGAGTATCTGGCTGGCTTTCTCTGGCGGGAGGAAGACGGAGACTATCGACTGCATTGAATCCCTTATCCTATGGCACTGAACCCCAGGTCCAGCCGAAACTCATATGGGGGGAGTTTGGACTGTGAAAAGGGAAAAGTGCACGGAAATTGTGGGGAGCTGCAAAAGAGTAGAAGTCTGGTGGCACGCACAGAAGACCAACTGCTGATGGTGCTGCTGGCTTTTGTGAATGGGCGGGAGACAGAGTCTCCCAACTGTGCCACTTCTAACTCCACTAAACCCCAGATTTGGGCAAAACCCTGGGACCCTGACTCATATGGTCCCAGAGCGCAGGGGAGCCAGAAATGCAGTGGTATAGAGGCACTGCGCTCATGCACAGGGACCGCTCCAGCGATTACCCAGAGACATGAGAGACCTAGGGGCCGTGGTGGATGGAGCCAACTGGAAGGCAAGGTGATCCATTAAGCCATGAGACTCCACCCCTCCTGAGCTCAACAGAGAGGCTTTTCCAGTTTTGCTTGTATCAGAAGGCTGAATCCAACACAGAAGTTCTCCTGGCATAGTAAAAATGCGGAGACAAAGGAAGAGATCAAAAACAAAATAAATGGAGGAAAACAAACGACTGGATATAGAGTTCAAAAGCACGCTTATAAGGTTTTTCAAGAATATCCTAGAATAGATGGATAAATTTAGCGAGACCAAAGAGAATATGAAAAAGGACCAACTAGAGATGAAAAAGGACCAACTAGAAATTAAACATACAGTGACTGAAATAAAAAAATTATGTGGAGACCTAACAGCAGACTAGAGGAAAGCAAGAATCAAGTCAAAAATTTGAAATATAAAGAATCAGAAAACACTAAACTGGAAAAGCAAGAAGAAAAAAGAATCCAAAAATGTTAAGATAATGTAAGGAGCCTCTGGGACAGCTTCACATGTACCAACATCAGAATTGTGGGGGTGCCAGAAGAAGAGAGAGAACAAGATACTTAAAACCTATTTAAAGAAATAATGGCTTGAAGAGGAGGTAACCAACATGGTGGCATAGGTAAACACCTACACTGCTGCCTCACACAACAATTTCAAAACTACAACTAAAAGACAGAACGGACATCATCCAGAACCACAGGAAAGCTGGCTGTCTGGAAATTCTACAACTAGAATTTTTTTTTGTGAATTTTTTTTCCTCGTGGCACCTAATTCCTGTTTGTGGGAGTGGGTTGCCCCAAAGCTGGTTCTCTAATCATTATTCCCTACTCTGATCCCCAGGTTCCACAAAAACAACTTTCCCCTGCAATCTCTTACAGTGTCCCCACTTGAGTGATCCTATGTATTGGGCTTAGTAATCAGAAGCAAGGATTTAAAGAGGAAAAAAAGAAAAAAAAACAATGTAAGTGTGTGAATTCTGTTGCTGCGTGCAAGTCTGTGCAGTCTTTTTTCCCATTGGGTCTAAGCAGCTTGCACACTTTTAAAATTTTTAGGCTGTCCTTTTGCACCCAGATCAAAATGGTTTGCTTTTTAGAGTTCTCTTCTGTTAGCAGCTCTGTGGACCCCCTTTCACATTTATGGATCATGCCAGCCCCAATAGCCACAGATTTTTCTAGCCACAGACTTTCCCCGGTCCTCCAACTCCACTGTGCATGTTTCTCTCTCCTTCTGGGACCAGCGACCTTATGTTATTCCAGGCAAAATCTGACCTTTCTGCCACTTGGGGACTGGTGTTCTCGGGTTAACAGCTGTTCAGTGGATAGTCATAGATTTCCTGGGATTTTCCCTGGGATTATCCACTTTCCCCTTCAAGATGGCATGGTCTCAGATTCTAGCTGGTTGCTCTGGGAGGGAACCCAGCAGCAGTGGGGGCTTCCTGGTCAGGGCATTGCCATCCAGCAGTCCCCCACAGTTTCCTAGAGTATAGCCATCCCTCAATTCACCAACAAACATTTCCCGTGTGACCACACACTCTCCCTTTGTTTTCTCACTCACACACCATCTTGCAGTCTGCCTTCCCATCAGCAGCCATCTTCAATTTCTCCGACCTCTCATTGTAGTTTTAATTTGAAATTCTCTGATGATCGGTGACTTTGAGTATTTTTTCATATGTCAATTGATCCATCTATATGTCCTATTTGGAGAAATATATAGTCAGGTCTTTTGTCCATTTCAAAATGTGTTTTTGTTGATTTTGTAGAGAGAGAAAAAGGGAAAGGGAGAAACATTGATGTGAGAGGACATCAATAGGCTGCCACTTGCATGTCTCCTCCTCGTGATTGAATATGCAACTGGGAATATGGCTGACCAGGAATTTAACAGGGGATCTTGTGGTGCATAGGATGAAGTTCAACAAACTGAGCTACACTGGCTAAGGTCCTGTGCCCACTTTTTTTTTTTTAAATTTTAAATGTATATTATTTTTATTTAGTTACAAACATATATGTGTTATATGTATAGAAAATAAATCTTTTGTTTCCCTATTTCCCTCCCCACCCCCTAGTACATGCCCTCATCGTTTCTTCCCCCATCCCCCCCCCCCATTAACCTGTATCCACTGCCTAGGCCTACACACATGCATAAAAATCCACCGGTTGATCTCCTACAGGCCCCTCCCTACCAACCTCTCCTGCCTTCCCACTGTAGCACGACAGTCTGTTCATTGCTTCTTTGCTTCTGAATCTGCTTACCCTCTTACCCCCCGATTCTTGTCTTTAAAAACATCTTGCCCCTGTAGGCTAGAAATAAACCCACCAGAGCAAAAGAAAAATTTTTGAGTCCCAATTTCAATGTCTGATAGCTTTGAGTCCCAGTTTCAATGTCAAACAGTTCCTTATGTGTACATGTCATCAATGGTATGTATCTGCATAGTCGACAAATGGTGACAATGCCAGTCCGACCCTCTCTGGTTTGGTCCTAGGCATCCTGTAGTGATGCACTGCTGCTGACTGCTCGCATGGCAAGGTGTCATCAGCGTCTTCCATCTCTGGACTGTTTCTCCTCTTAACTTTGTGGTTGGCTCAGACCTGTCAGTTCCTCTCTGTTACAGGAGTCCACTTAGTCTTGGAGTTGTTTTCTGAAAGTATATAAACATATTCTCCACCAAGAGTTAATAAAGAAATCTTTTCTATAAAATTGACTTGTGGTCCTTTTTTATTTTTGCCTACCTGCTTTTCCTTTGGCTTATTTTGACACCATGTGTGTTTCTCATGGGTGTCTTGCTGTTAGTATTACAAATGGAAATTAATTTTCTAAAGTGAAAATTTTCTAGATGTAATTTACTTACCAGATATTTTTTCTTACATGATATTCTACTCTCCCCCCTGCCTTATTTTTTTTATTTTTATTTTTTTTGCAACCAAAATAGCAATTTTTTAAATTAATTTTTATACATAACTCCCCATTGCCCAGCCTCCCTCCCAGGCATACCCCAACCCCCCAGTGTCTATGTTCATTGGTTATGATTATATGCATAGATACAAGTCCTTTGATTGATCTCTTATCTACCTCACCTAACTTTAATCTTCCTGCTGTAATTTCACAGTCTGTTTGAAGCTTTACTGTCTCTGTATCTATCCTTTTGTTCATCAGTTTATAATGTTCTTTATTATCCCCCAATGAGTACGATCATGTGATGCTTCTCCTTCATTGACTAGCTTATTTCGCTAAGCATAAGGCTCTCTAGTTCCAACCAGGTTGCCGCAAATGGTAAGAATTCCTTCTTTTTAATGGCAGCATAGAATTCCATTGTATAGATGTACCACTGTTTTCTGATCCACTCATCTGCTGACGGGCACCTAGGCTGTTTCCAAATTGTGGCTATTGTAAATTGTGCTGCTATGAACATAGGGGTGCATAAATCCTTTCTGATTGGTGTTTGTAATTTCTTAGGATAAATTCCTAAGAGTGGTATTACAGGGTCAAATGGGAGATCCACTTTTAGTTTTTTGAGGAAACTCCATACTGTTCTCCACAGTGGCTGCACCAGTCTGCATTCCCACCAACAGTGCACAAGGGTTCCTTTTTCTCCGCATACTCGCCAACACTTGTCGTTTGTTGATTTGTTGATGATTGCCATTCTGACAGGTGTAAGATGGTATTGCATTGTCGTTTTGGTTTGCATCTCTTGGATGATTAATGACTTTGAACATGTTTTCATGTGTCTCTTGGCTTTCCTTCTGTCGTCTTTTGAAAAGGTTCTATTTAGGTCCGTTGCCCATTTTTTTATTGGATCCTTCATCTTCCTTTTATTAAGTTGTATAAGTTGGTTGTAGATTTTGGAGATTAAACCTTTATCAGTGATAGCATTTGCAAATATGTTCTCCCATGCATTGATCTTTCTTGTTGTTTTGTTGATGGTTTCTTTTGCTGTGCAAAAGCTTTTTATTTTGATGTAGTCCCATTTGTTTATTTTTTCTTTAGCTTCCATTGCCTTTGGAGCAGTATCAGTGAAGAAGTTCTTTCGGCATATATCTGAGATTGTGCTGCCTGTGGATTCCTCTAGTATTTTTATGGTTTCCCTTCTAATGTTTAAGTCCTGTATCCATTTTGAGTTTATTTTTGTATTTGGTGTAAGTTGGTGGTCCAGTTTCAATTTTTTGCATGTATCTGTCCAATTTTCCCAACACCATTTATTGAAGAGGCTATCTTGGTTCCATTGAATGTTCATGCCTCCTTTGTCAAGTATTAATTGAGCATAGTGGTTTGGGTGGATATCTGGGTTCTCTATTCTATTCCATTG
>JAAGEH010000923.1:1358-19414 GCA_011751065.1 Lasiurus cinereus | reverse complement strand
CCAGTGTCTATGTTCATTGGTTTTGCTTATATGCATGCATACAAGTCCTTTGATTGATCTCTTATCTACCTCACCTAACTTTAATCTTACTGCTGTAATTTCACAGTCTGTTAGAAGCTTTACTGTCTCTGTATCTATCCTTTTGTTCATCAGTTTATAATGTTCTTTATTATTCCCCAATGAGTGCGATCATGTGATGCTTCTCCTTCATTGACTGGCTTATTTCACTAAGCATAAGGCTCTCCAGTTCCAAACAGGTTGCTGAAAATGGTAATAATTCCTTCTTTTTAATGGCAGCATAGAATTCCATTGTGTAGATGTACCACAGTTTTCTGATCCATTCATCTGCTGACGGGCACCTAGGCTGTTTCCAAATTGTGGCTATTGTAAATTGTGCTGCTATGAACATAGGGGTACATAAATCCTTTCTGATTGGGGTTTGTGATTTCTTAGGATAAATTCCTAAGAGTGGGATTACAGGGTCAAATGGGAGATCCATTTTTAGTTTTTTGAGGAAACTCCATACTGTTCTCCACAATGGCTGCACCAGTCTGAATTCCCACCAACAGTGCACAAGGGTCCCTTTTTCTCCGCATCCTCGCCAACACTTGTCGTTTGTTGATTTGTTGATGATTGCCATTCTGACCGGTGTAAGATGGTATCGCATTGTCGTTTTGATTTGCATCTCTCGGATGATTAATGACTTTGAACATGTTTTCATGTGTCTCTTGGCCTTCCTTCTGTCGTCTTTTGAAAAGGTTCTATTTAGGTCCGTTGCCCATTTTTTTATTGGATTGTTTATCTTCCTTTTATTAAGTTGTATAAGTTGGCTGTAGATTTTGGTGATTAAACCTTTATCAGTGATATCATTTGCAAATATGTTCTCCCATACAGTGATCTTTCTTGTTGTTTTGTTGATGGTTTCTTTTGCTGTGCAAAAGCTTTTTATTTTGATCTAGTCCCATTTGTTTATTTTTTCTTTAGCTTCCATTGCCTTTGGAGCAGTATCAGTGAAGAAGTTCTTTCGGCATATATCTGAGATTGTGCTGCCTGTGGATTCCTCTAGTATTTTTATGGTTTCCCTTCTAATGTTTAAGTCCTGTATCCATTTTGAGTTTATTTTTGTATTTGGTGTAAGTTGGTGGTTCAGTTTCAATTTTTTGCATGTATCTGTCCAATTTTCCCAACACCATTTATTGAAGAGGCTATCTTGGCTCCATTGAATGTTCATGCCTCCTTTGTCAAATATTAATTGAGCATAGTGGTTTGGGTGGATATCTGGGTTCTCTATTCTATTCCATTGGTCTATATGTCTGTTCTTGTGCCAGTACCAGGCTGTTTTGAGAACAGTTGCTTTGTAGTATAGCTTGAAGTCTGGTATTGAGATCCCACCTACTTTATTCTTCTTTCTCAGAATTGCTGTAGCTATCCGTGGTCTTTTTTTGTTCCAGATGAATCTATGAAGAATTCTTTCTAGGTCTGTGAAATATGTCGTTGGTATTTTAATGGGTAGTGCGTTGAATCTGTAGATTGCTTTGGGTAGTATGGACATTTTAATGATGTTGATTCTCCCAATCCATGAGCATGGTATGCTCTTCCATCTGTTAACATCTTCCTCTATCTCTTTTTTCAGTGTCCTGTAGTTTTCTGCATAAAGGTCTTTTACCTCTTTAGTTAGGTTTATTCCTAGGTATCTTAATTTTTTTGGTGTGATGGTAAGTGGGGTTGCTTTTTTAGTTTCTCTTTCTATAATTTCACTATTAGTGTATAGAAATGCCACAGACTTCTTAGCATTAATTTTGTATCCTGCTACATTGCCAAATTCATTAATTAAGTCAATTAGTTTTGGAATGGAGTCCTTTGGGTTTTTTATGTACAATATCATGTCATCTGCAAATAAGGACAGCTTTACTTCTTCTTTTCCAATTTGGATGCCTTTTATTTCTTCTTCTTGTGTAATTGCAATGGCTAATACTTCCAGTACTATGTCGAACAGTAGAGGTGCGAGTGGGCATCCCTGTCTTGTTCCTGTTCTTATGGGAAATGGTTTTAGTTTTTGTCCATTGAGTATGATGTTAGCTGTGGGTTTATCATATATGGCTTTTATGATGTTGAGGTATGATCCTTCTATTCCCACTTTGCTGAGAGTTTTTATAAAGAAAGGGTGTTGGATTTTGTCAAATGCGTTTTCTGCATCAATTGATATGACTATGTGATTTTTATCTCTCAATTTGTTTATGTGATGTATCACATTTATTGATTTGCGGATATTGAACCGTCCCTGCATTCCTGGGATGAATCCTGCTTGGTCATGGTGTATGATCTTTCTGATGTACTGCTGGATCCGGTTTGCTAGAATTTTGTTGAGGATTTTGGCATCTATGTTCATGAGAGATATTGGCCTATAATTTTCTTTCATTGTGTTGTCTTTATCTGGTTTTGGTATTAGGGTGATGCTGGCTTCATAGAAGGTGTTTGGAAGTGTTCCTTCTTCTTGAATGTTTTTGAATAGTCTGAGGTGGATAGGTTTTAATTCTTCCTTGAATGTTTGGTAAAACTCTCCTGTGTAGCCATCTGGACCCGGGCTTTTATTTGCTGGAAGCTTTTTGATGACTGTTTCAATTTCTTCCATAGTTATTGGACTATTGAGATGTTTGGTTTCCTCCTCATTGAGTTTTGGGAGGTTATATTTTTCTAGGAAAATGTCCATTTCTTGCAGGTTGTCCAATTTGTTGGAATAGAGTTGTTCATAATATTTTTTAACAATCCTTTGTATTTCCACAGGGTCTGTTGTTATTTCTCCTCTTTCATTTCTGATTTTGTTTATTTGGTCTTCTCTCTTTGCTTCTTGGTGAGCCTCGCTAGGGGTCCATCAATCTTGTTTATTCTTTCAAAGAACCAGCTCTTTGTTTTGTTGATCTTTTGAATTGTTTCTTTGGTCTCCAAGTTGTTTATCTCCGCCCTGATCTTCACTATTTCCTTCCTTCTGAGTACACTGGGCTTTTCTTGTTGCTCTCATTCTAGCTCTTTGAGTTGTAGGTTTAGCTAATTTATTACCATTGTTTCCTGTTTTTTGCAGTAGGCTTGTAGGGCTATGAACTTCCCTCTCAAGACTGCTTTCACTGTGTCCCATAAATTTTGTATTGTTGTGTTGTCATTGTCATTTGTTGCTATGATGTTTTTTATTTCTTCCTTGATCTCTCTGGTTACCCAGTCATTGTTTAATAGCATGCTGTTTAGTCTCCATGTGTTTGATTTCTTTCTATTGTTTTTATTATAGTTGATTTCCAGTTTTATGCCACTGTGGTCTGAGAAAATGCTTGATGTGATTTCTATCTTCTTGAATTTGAAGAGACTTTTCTTATGACCCAACATATGATCTATTTTTGAAAATGACCCATGTGCACTGGAGAAGAATGTATATTCTGTGGCTTTAGGGTGAAATGTTCTGAAGATGTCAATTAATTCCATGTGTTCTAGTGAGTCATTTAGGATTGATGTTTCTTTGCTGATTTTTTGTTTAGAGGATTTGTCCAATGGAGACAGTGGGGTATTAAAGTCTCCTACTATGATTGTATTGCTGTCAATCTCTCCCTTAATATCCTCCAAGAGTTTTTTTATGTATTTAGGTGCTCCTATATTGGGTGCATATATGTTTACCAGAGTTATTTCTTCTTGTTGGATTGTTCCCTTTAGTATTATGAAGTGAACTTCTTTACCTCTTGTTATGTCCTTCACTTTGAGATCTAATTTGTCAGATATAAGTATTGCAACCCCAGCTTTTTTTTCATTTCCATTTGCCTGCAATACCATGTTCCATTCCTTCACCCTCAATCTGTGTGCATCTCTTTTCCTAAGGTGGGTTTCTTGCAGACAGCAGATATATGGATCATGTTTTCTTATCCAATCGATTACCCTATGTCTTTTCATTGGAGAATTTAATCCGTTTACATTTAAAGTTATTATTGATAAGTACTTATCTGTTGCCATTTTTAGTCCTTACCCTCGAGTTCCTTCTTTGCTTCTTCTTTCTTTTTATTACAGCAGACCTTTTAACATTTCTTGCATTGCTGGTTTGGTGGTAATATATTCCCTTAGTCCTTTTTTGTCTGTGAAGCTTTTGATTTCACCTTCAATTTTGATTGAGAGTCTTGCAGGGTACAGTATTCTTGGATTCAGGCCCTTCCTTTGCATGGCTTTGTATATTTAGAAAGCCAGCCAGGTACTTCGGCACCCGCTCTCTCCTCATGGGTTTCCATACCTCAGCTTTTTGCAGCTCCTCTGGGTCTCCGTGAGCCCCTCTCTTTCCTCTAGTTGTAGAACTTCCACTCAGCCAGCTTTCCTGTGGTTCTGGATGATGTCCATTCTGTCTTTTAGTTGTAGTTTTGAAATTGTTGTGCGAGGCAGCAGTGTAGGTGTTTACCTATGCCACCATCTTGGATTCTCTCGCTGGGAGAACTTCTGTGTTGGATTCAGCCTTATGATACCAGACTTGAAAATCTGAAAAAGCCTCTCTTGAGCTTGGGATGGGTGGATTCTCAGGGATTAAGGAACTGCCTTGCCTTCCATTGGGGCCCACCCTCCACGGCCCCTGAGTCTCACGTGACTGGGTAGTAGCTGGAGCGGTCCCTGTGTGTGCTTGCATGCTTTCTCGCAGTGCCTCTAGGGAGCTGCCTTTCCAGCTCCCCTTTGCTAAGGGACCATATGAGTCTGGGTCCCCAGGGTTTCGCCCAAAACTGGGGTTTAGTGAAGTTAGAAGTGGCACAGTTGGGAGGTCTGTCTCCTGTCCACTCGTGAAGCAGCACAGTCAGCAGTCTATTCTCTGTGGCGCAGTGCCGTGCACGCCACCAGACTTCTGATCTTTGCGTCTCTCCAAATTTCCATGCACTTCTTCCCCTTCACAGTCCCAACTCCCCCCTGAATGAGTTTCGGCTGTATCAGGGGTTTAGTGACGTAAGATAAGGAGTGCAATGCCTTTTAGCGTGTCTGTCTCCCTACCGCCAGAGAAGGCCAGCCAGGTTCGCCGTCACTTGCTTTCTCCATGAGAACGTTTCAGTACCTCAGCTTTTTGCAGCTCCTCTGGGTCTCTGTGATCCCCTCTCTGTCCCTTTAGTTGTAGAATTTCCACTCAGCCAGCTTTCCTATGGTTCTGGATGATGTCCGTTCTGTATTTTATTTTTTAAAAATATTTATTTATTTATTTATTTAAATCTTTATTATTAAGATAATTACATTTGTTTCTCTTTTTTCCTCTCCATAGCACCCCTCCACCCAGCTCCCACCCTTCCCTCTGCCCTTACCTCCCTCCCATTGATCTCATCCATAGGTGTATGATTTTTGTCCAGTCTCTCCCTGTACACCCCTCACCCGTTTCCCCCTGAGAATGATCAGTCCACTCCCTTTCTGTGCTCCTGATTCTATATATTCACCAGTTTATTCTGTTGATCAAATTTTTAATTCACTTAATTTTTAGATTCACTTGTTGATATGTATTTGTTGTTCATAATTTTTTGGCTTTTTACCTTTTTCTTCTTCCTCTTCTAAAAGAGTACCTTTCAGCATTTCATATAATACTGGTTTGGAGTTGATGAACTCCTTTAGCTTTTTCTTCTCTGTGAAGCTCTTTATCTGCCCTTCAATTCTGAATGATAGCTTTGCTGGAGAGATTATTCTGTGTTGTAGGTTCTTGCTATTCATCACGTTGAACATTTCTTGCCACTTATCGTTTCTGTTAAGAAATCAGCTGAGAGTCCTAAGGGTGCTCCCTTGTAGGTAATGAACTATTTTTCTCTTGCTGCTTTAAGTATTCTCTCTTTGTCTTTCGCTCTTGGTATTTTAATTATGATGTGTCTTGGTGTGGTCCTCTTTGGATTCCTTTTATATGGGATTCTGTGTGCTTCCTGGACTTGTAAGTCTATTTCTTTTACCAGATGTGGGAAGTTTTCAGTCATTATTTCTTTAAATAGGTTTTCAGTATCTTGCTCTCTCTCTTCTGGCACCCCCACAATTCTGATGTTGGTACGCTTGAAGCTGTCCCAGAGGCTCCTTACATTATCTTCACATTTTTGGATTCTTTCTCTTCTTGCTTTTGCAGTTGAGTGTTTTCTGTTTCTTTATATTTCAAATTTTTGACTTGATTCTTGCCTTCCTCTAGTCTGCTGTTAGGACTCTGTATAATATTTTTTATTTCAGTCAGTGTCTTTAGTTGGTCCTTTTTCATCTCCTCTTGGGACTCGCTAAATTTATCCATCATCTCTAGTTGGATCTTTTGCATCTCTAGTTGGTTCTTTTGCATCTCCTCTTGGGAGTTGATAAATTTATCCATATTTTCTAGCATATTCTTGAAAAACCTTATAAGTGTGGTTTTGAACTCTATATCCAGTCATTTTTTTCCCCCTCCATTTCTTTTGTTTGTGGTCTTTTCCCTTGTCTCAGCATTTTCACTAGGCTGGGGAAACTTCTGTGTTGAATTCAGCCTTATGATACCAGACTTGCAAAACTGAAGAAGCCTTTGTTGAGCTTGGGATAGGTGGAGTCTCAGGGCTTAAGGGACCGCCTTGCCTTCCAGTCGGCCCCACCCTCCATGGCCCCTGAGTCTCACATGACTGGGTAATAGCTGGAGCTGTCCTTGTGCGCGCGTGCCCGCAGTGCTTCTAGACCGCTGCCTTTCCGGCTCCCCTGCGCACCAGGACTACATGAGTCTAGGTTCCCAGGGTTTCACCTGAAACCGGGGCTTAGTGAAGTCAGAAGTGGCACAGTTGGGAGGGTCTGTCTCCCGCCCACTCTCGAAAGCCAGCGGCACAGTCAGCAGTCTGTCCTTTGAGCAGTGCCGTGTGCGCCACCAGGCTCTAATCTTTTGCGACTCCCCTAAACTTCCGCCTACCCCTCCCTTTTCACAGTGCAAACTCCCCCTGTATGAGTTTCGGCTGGATCTGGGGTTTAGTGTTGTAAGATAAGGGGTTCAATGCCATTGGGAGTCTCCGTTTCCCTTCCGCCAGAGAAAGCCAGCCAGGTACTCTGGCACCACTCTCTCAGTGCACGCGTCTCCGTACCTCAGGTTTTTGCAGCTCCTCTGGGTCTCTGTGAACCCCTCTCCTTCCCTCTAGCTGTAGAACTTCCACTCAGCCAGCTTTCCGGTGGTTCTGGATGATGTCCGTTCTGTCTTTACTTATAGTTTTGAAATTGTTATGCGAGGCAGCAGTGTAGGTGTTTACCTATGCCGCCATCTTCTTGAGTTTTTTCCACAGTTTTCTAATCTACTCATCTGCTTATGGGCATTTAGGCTGTTACCAAATCTTAGCTATTGTAAATTGTGCTGTTATGAACATGGGGTGCATATATCTTTTCTGATTGGTGCTTCTGTTTCTGAGAACATATTTTTTATTGATTTTTCTTTTCGAGAGAGAGAGAGAGAGAGAGAGAGAGAGAGAGAGAGAGAGAGAGGCATTGGTGTGTGAGAGAAACATTGATTGGTTGCTTCCTGTACACACTCTGACTGGGGATCAAACCTGTAATTTAGGTATGTGCCCTGACAAGGAATTGAACCACGACCTTGAGGCTTATATATTTTTGAATTATCCATTTTAATATTCTGTGGATCTGAAAGTGTAACCTCAACAATTGCTTGGGCTGCAGACATCTGTGCTGGTGAGGTAAACCTTGGGTGGAATCAGGTGAGCTATTGGGCATGTAGGAGAGAGGATTAAGAATCTGATCTGATGGGCAGGAATGACCCCAGTGGTGAGGAAATTTTGAGGTGGGGATTAATTTTGTATGTGGCCGGTTCATTAGTGGATTATTTCTAGTTCTAGCAACTTTTGCTTCCATCGTAACAGATTTAGAATGAATGCTCTGAAAATGAGGACTCCAGTAGGGCATGAGATGTTTGTTATATTCATTTCAAAGCAGTTCATTTTGTTCATCCCAAAAGTATACCACACCCATGCAGATGGTGGGAAAGGAGGAAGGTGTTTCTAAGCAATAATCTAAACTTGCATTGAAGACCAATGATAAGGTACATGGAAGATGCCCTTCACCCTCTGTGCAGAGGAGAAGGTGAGTCCACGCAGGTCCTGGGGGAGTGGGTCAGAGATGGGGAAAGCCTTCCTCCAGTGTGGCTGGCAGCTCGGCGTTCCTGTTGAGTTGGGTCTCCATGCTACACTTTGCAGTCATGAATAGCACTTGGGAGACCAAAAAAATTTTAGTCATATATATGTTAAGATTATATTTATGTAAATAAATACCATCTATTGAGCCCCTGTTAGGTGTCAGGCCTTGTGTTAGGTGATTTTCATGCTTATTTGAGAACTTGACAAACTTTTTCTAAGGGCCAGATAGTAAATATTTTAGGCTTTGCTCTGCTGTTGTAGCAGGAAGGCAGCCGTAGACAGTACAAGTGTGAATGGCTGAAGCTGAGTTCCAATATCACTTTATTTATGGACTTTGAAACTTGAATTTTACATAACTTTCACATGTCATGAAATATTATTCTTTTGATTTTTAAAAACCATTAAAAATATAAATGCCATTCTTATGTTGTGGGCTGAAAAAACATAGGGGGTGGGCTAGATTTGGCTTGTGGTCCATAGTTTGCTGACCCTTGCTTTATCTCATTAAATCTACACAATATATTTCACAGGATAGTTATAATATCTCATGTTATAGATGAATATTGCGGAGGTTTAGTATTTCTGCTAATCCTTGGCAATCAGGTAACATCCCACCAAAAAGTTAGTGTGTTTTTTTTCCTTTTGATTAATGACATGTTCATGATATGTAATAGAACAGTTTCCATTGTTTTCTGAATATATTTTAAATATCACCAAATATAGAAGGAAGGCACCTTTATCTTATTTTTCATGATTTTAAGCACATTGGTAATGCTTACATTTTTTGATTATGATATGTAACAAGCACTTTGTTTTAGGGTTCTCTTCCATTTAGTTGTGTTTTATTTGGGCTAATGCTAAAATGTACTGATGTCTCCTGAATATACTTTGAGGAGAGAGAAGGGTGGTTCTGAGTGATAGCAGGGAAAATCAGTGTAGGATGAAAAATGTAGTCGTCTTAACTGCAGTTAATTGAGAAATAGCTAAATGTAGACTATTAATGCATGTGCATGCACACATATATAACTCTTCCTCCCTACTCTCCCTGGAGAAAGAATTTCCTTCCTATACTTGACAAACCCAGAAATGATATAAAAGGAAGTTTTCTCTATTTTACATTCTCAGTGTGGTGTATTATGATGCCTCGGTGAGTTTAAAGAAAACAACTGGACTCATAAGAATTCACACATATTTCCAGCATATTACATTTTACACAATAATAAAATTCCTTTATAATATGGATTTTTTGTTTACATGGATTTAGATAGAATATGAGCCAAATAATATTCCTTGAAACACAGTCTCTGCATACAGCAAAGGTCTGGTCCATCATAGATATTAGGTTTAGCTCCCAGAATTCTATATTTAAAAAACCTGAAACTTTTTTTTTATGTTTTAAGATTTTTATTTATTTTTATTTATTTATTTTTTTAAATTAATTTTTATTAATTTTTTATACATATCTCCCCATTGCCCCCTCTCCCTCCCAGGCGTACCCCGACCCCCCAGTGTCTGTGATCATTGGTTATGTTTATAAGCATGCATACAAATCCTTTGATTGATCACTTATTTACCTCACCTAACTTGAATCTTTCTGCTATAATTTCACAGTCTGTTTGATGCTTTATGATTTTTGTCCTCCTGAGAATTATCAGTCTACTCCCTTTCTGTGCTCCTGATTCTATTATATTCACCAGTTTATTCTGTTGATCAGATTTTTAATTCACTTAATTTTTAGATTCACTTGTTGACAGATGTGTATTTGTTGTTCATAATTTTTTGTCTTTTACCTTTTTCTTCTTCCTCTTCTAAAAGGGTACCTTTCAGCATTTCATATAATACTGGTTTGGAGTTGATGAACTCCTTTAGCTTTTTCTTCTCTGTGAAGGTCTTTATCTGCCCTTCAATTCTGAATGATAGCTTTGCTGGATAGATTATTCTTGGTTGTAGGTTCTTGTTGTTCATCACGTTGAATATTTCTTGCCACTCCCGTCTGGCCTGCATCGTTTCTGTTGAGAAATCAGCTGACAGTCGTATGGGTGCTCCCTTGTAGGTAATAAACTGTTTTTCTCTTGCTGCTTTTAATATTCTCTCTTTCTCTTTTGCTCTTGGCATTTTAATTATGATGTGTCTTGGTGTAGTTCTCTTTGGGTTCCTTTTCTTTGGGGTTCTGTGTGCTTCCTCGACTTGTAAGTCTATTTCTTTTACCAGATGTGGGAAGTTTTCAGTCATTATTTCTTTAAACAGGTTTTCAGTATCTTGCTCTCTCTCTTCTTCTGGCACCCCCACAATTCTGATGTTGGTACGCTTGAAGCTGTCCCAGAGGCTCCTTACATTATCTTCACATTTTTGGATTCTTTTCTCTTCTTGCTTTTCCAGTTGAATGTTTTCTGCTTCTTTACATTTCAAATTTTTGACTTGATCCTTGCCTTTCTCTAGTCTGCTGTTAGTACTCTGCATAATAGTTTTCATTTCAGTCAGTGTATTTATCATCTTCTCTTGGGTCTCACTAAATTTATCCATCTTTTCTAGCATATTCTTGCAAAACCTTATAAGCGTGGTTTTGAACTCTATATCCAGTCGTTTTTTTTCCTCCATTTCTTTTGCTTGTAATCCCTTCCCTTGTCTCGGCATTTTCACTGTGCCGGGGAAACTTCTGTGCTGGATTCAGCCGCAGAAGCCTCTGCTGAGCTTGGGAGGGGTGGAGTCTCAGGGCTTAAGGGACCGCCTTGCCTTCCAGTCGGCCCCACCCTCCACGGCCCCTGAGTCTCACGTGACTGGGTAATGGCTGGAGCCGTCCTTGTGCGCTCGCGCACCCGCAGCGCCTCCAACCGCTGCCTTTCCGGCTCCCCTGCGAACCAGGACCACACGAATCTAGGTCCCCAGGGTTTCGCCCAAAACAGGGGCCCAGTGGACTCAGAAGTGGCACAGTTCGGAGGGTCTGTCTCCCGCCCACTCGTGAAAGCCAGCGGCACAATCAGCAATCCGTCCTCTGCGTGGTGCCATGCGCGACCAGACCTCTGATCCTTTGCAACTCCCCTAAATTTCCGTGCACTTCTTCCTTTTCACAGTCCAAACTCCCCCCGTATGAGTTTTGGCTGGATCTGGGTAAGATAAGGGGTTCAATGCCGTTGGGAGTCTCCGTTTCCCTCCCGCCAGAGAAAGCCAGCCAGGTACTCCGGTGCCCGCTCTCTCAGCGCGCTCGTCTCCGTACCTCAGCTTTTTGCAGCTCCTCTGGGTCTCTGTGAGCCCCTCTCTTTCCCTCTAGTTGTAGAACTTCCACTCAGCCAGCTTTCCTGTGGCTCTGGATGATGTCCGTTCTGTCTTTTAGTTGTAGTTTTGAAATTGTTGTGCGAGGCAGCATTATAGGTGTTTACCTATGCCGCCATCTTGGATTCTCCTCTGAAACTTTTAATTTAAATGATAAGCAATTAAAAATTTCAGAAGGCATCCATTACATATGACTAAGGCATTTAAACCAAAAGGGCTACAATACAGGGACAGGAGAATCTTGTGTGCTAATGAACAACATATCCTCTGTTTGTATGTTTGAAAAATCTAAATTGTCCAGCATGGTTGTGTCTAATTGTACATCACAATGTCAGTAGGTAATTGTGCTTTATATGAGAAAAATTTGTTTCAAAGTCAAAATGTCATCTTGCTGTCAAATAATCCCACAGGTTACCAGAAACAGAGCTAGAGAAATTGTGTTAAGACAGAAGATGTGATATGAATCCTGCTCATTTCCCAAGACATGACTTCCATTGTAATGATCTACCTAACACAGAAACTTCCTTCTGCGGTCTCCGGCTCATCTGCCGCCACATACACAACTCATTAACATTCGGTCAATACAGCACCATTTGTGCAGTTAACCTCTGAGCAAAGTGAGGTTATTACTTTATTATGGTGAATTCTCTAATAACACAACTTGCATCAAGAATGAATATTTCTCTTTTCCCCATTTATGGTTAAATGAGTAGTTAGTGTAACACCACGGTTCATTATATTATTGTTCGTCTGATCTTGTGTTGAGAATTCAATGGACTTAGAGTAAACTTCAGAACCCTCTTGCTAAGGAAGAGTTACATTTATCTTTCATTACATCGACATCTACTTTAAATAGTGGAAAAACAACAACAACCCTGTGGAACCCCGGGAACTGGTCCAGAAGGAGACCCTTGTCTGTCAGGGCATCACAGGGGAGGAAGACCCTCACACATGCAGAGGATCTCTGTGATGAGGACAGATGTGGCCATAACAAGTTTATCTGTGAGACCAGATTCTTACTCAAGAAGCTGAAGCCGAACCGAGGTAAGAACTTCAATATCTGTCTAGAGCCGGCAATCCCGATGAAGTGTGAGGACCACCGGGTCCGCCCGAGGCATGGCCCTTTGTGAGGAGGAGCAAGCAGGTGGAGTGCATTGGTGACACAGGAATGCGGCAAGATCCTGGTGTGTTTTGTGGACAGCACACAGCAGAGAGCCCTCATCATGGGCATCCTACACTGCAGCACCTGGCCTCAAGGACGCCAATAGTTAAGCTCTAGCTGAAACCAGACATGGGAAAGAAGGCCAAACACAAGACTCAAACTAAGAAGAAAACGTTGAATCCTGATTTTAATGGGGAGTTCTTCTATGATGTCAAACATATTGACCTGGCGAAGAAGTAGCTGGACATGTTGGCCTGGGACTATGACATTAGCAAGTCCAACAATTACATTGGAGTCTGCCAGCTGGGGATCTCAGCCAAGGGAAAGTGTTTAAAACACCGGTATTAGTGTCTGAAAAACAAGGGCAAGATTGAGCGCTGGCACCAACTACAGAATGAGAACCATGTATCCAGCCATGAGAATGGTATCCAGGTCCCCAGCTCCATGCCCGTCCCCTGCCCAGGTCACTCTCCAGCCTGCCCCAGCAGTCAGTTGCATTCTGATCTTTCATCACCCTCCCCGAGCCTGCCTTTGGGGTCTCGCCCTCACCTTGGGCACCTCTTCCCTCCATGCTGCTGCTGCTGCTGCAATGCAGACGCTGAAGCAGCCCTTCTTTGGTCCCTCCAGGATGGAGCAGTCAGGATAGGAACGGGGAGACTTTTCAGGGAGGTTGTTTAGTTAACAACCATCTAGTTTAGGTAAGCACGAATGCTCTTTATCATTTAAGACTGTTTTTAGACTCTCCTGGCCTCGAACCAATGCACACATACACAACTCGAGTTTCCTATGTCATGTCTGCTATCCCCCAGTTGTCAGCAGACCAGGACAGGTCAGTAGGACCTTGTATTGGGGCAGACAGAGCATCCAGGCTCCCACCGCCTCTGCACACATACCCCAATTGCCAGGAAAACAGACCACCGTGTGTAAGCTCCCTGGTGACTAGGAACACCCTCCACTGACCCCCCCCCAAAAAAAAAACCCCAAAAAACAAAACACCACAAATAGACTTGTTAATCCCCTCTTTCAGGATGTCACCTATTTGCTTCCTAGTAAAAAATGACACCCCTTCTCTACCCTCTCCACCTCTCTCTCTGCCTTGTCCACCACATGAAACTCTTCGTCTATACCTGCACCTCTCTCCTCTTCTCTCTCCCTCTTTAATAGGGTTAAATATCAAAAGCAAGAACTTCACCCCTGCACTTCCTCTCACCATCCTGACCAGCATACCCCGAGAAACTGGCAAAACCTGGAGTTCCACTTCGATCCTTGCTTCTTCAAACCACCCACTTCTCTTGTTGGCACAACCAGGTGGCCTCTGGCTGAGGGGCTGGCTGCTGGCACTGCTCCAGGTACAGGGCAGCATCCCAAAGGCTGTATATGAGCTCACAGAGTGGCTTTCTCAGCCCGTGGCCTCCCCAGGTGGTTGCAGAAAGTATATAGAAACCAGAGCTCTGGGTCAAGAGGGGCCTCTCGAAAAGCCCCAGCATTAGTTAAATGAACCTACCATTCCTGTTCCTGACACTTGACTGTTTCTTTGACTCTCTAGTGCTCTGTGTCCACTCAGAATCACCTCAAACCTCTGTCTCTAGGTCTCTCTATCTCTAGCACCCTCTTCACCAATTGTATAGCAAGAATACAACATCATTATCAAGGGTCTAAAACTTTAGTGACAGATCCTGATGCCAAAGGCTTTTATTCCAGCATGAATCATCCAATCTTTTTCTTAAGAAAAAAAAATATTTTAACAGGAGAAAAAGACAGTAAGAATAAACATAAATTTAAGGTTGGCTCTGGGTCCAAATACCTCTGTCGAATACCCCACCATTATCTGTAGAAGTCATTATATGGACTCTTTCTCCAAACACACACCTTTAACCTCCCCTAAAAAAAAGAAAAGAAAAAAGGGCAACCAAGATGGTGGCATAGATGAACACCTAAACTGCTGCCTTACACAACAATTTCAAAACTACAACTAAAAGACAGAACGGACACCATCCAGAACCACAGGAAAGTTGGCTGAGCAGAAATTCTACAACTAGAAGGAAAGAGAGGGGCTCACGGAGACTTAGAGTAGCTGCAAGAAGCTGAGGTACAGAGATGCATGGTGAGAGTGGGCACCAGAGTGCCTAGCTGGCTTCCTCTGGTGGGAGGGAGATGCAGACTCCCATCTGCACTGAACCCCTTATCCTACAGCACTGAACCCCAGTTCTGGGTGAGACTCATAAGGGAGGAGACTGGACTGTGAAAGGAAATTTAGGGGAGCCATAAAAGGGCAGAGGTCTGGGGGTACGTACACCACTGCCCATAGAAGACGGACTGCTGATTGTGCTGCTGGCTTTCACTAGTGGGCGGGAGACAGAGCTCCCAACTGCGCCACTTCTAAAGGCACTGAACCCCAGTTTCAGGCAAGACCTTGGGGACCCAGACTAATACGGGTACCAGAGCACAGGTGAGTTGAAAAGGCAGTGGTCTAGAGGCATACATGGGTGTGTGCACACACAGACGGCTCCAGCGATTACTGAGAGACACTTGAGACCTAGGGGTCACATAGGGCAGGGCTGACTGGAAGCCAAGGTGCTCTGAGACTCCACCCCATCCAAACTCGACAAAGAGGCTTTTGCTGTTTCTCAAGTCTTGTATCATAAGGCTGATTCCAAAACAGAAGTTCTCCTGGCATAATGAAAATGCGGAGACAAAGGAACAGATCACAAACAAAAGAAATGGAGGCAAACAAATGACTGGATATAGAGTTCAAAACCACGGTTATAAGGTTTTTCAAGAATTTCCTAGAAAAGATGGATATATTTAGTGATACCCAAGAGGAGGTGAAAAAGGACCAACTAGAGATGAAAAAAAACCAATTAGAAATTAAACATACATTGACTGAAATAAAAAATATTATACAGAGTCCTAACAGCAGACTAGAAGAAGGCAAGAATCAAGTAAAAAATTTGAAATATAAAGAAGTAGAAAACACTCAACTGGAAAAGCAAGAAGAAAAAATAATAAAAAATGTGAAGATAGTTTAAGGAGCCTCTAGGATAACTTCAAGCGTACCAACATCAGAATTATAGGGGTGCCAGAAGAAGAGAGAGAGCAAGATACTGGAAACCTATTTGAAGAAATAATGACTGAAAACTTCCCCATCTGGTGAAAGAAATAGACTTACAAGTCCAGGAAGCACAGAGGACCCCCAAATAAAAGGAACCCAAAGAGGACCACACCAAGACACAGCATCATTAAAATACCAAGAACAAAAGACAAAGAGAGAATATTAAAAGCAGCAAGAGAAAAACAGTTCATTACCTACAAGGGAGCACCCATATGATTGTCAACTGATTTCTCAACAGAAACTATGCAGGACACATGGGAGTGGCAAGAAATATTCAACATGATGAATATCAAGAACCTACAACCAAATTACTATACACAGCAAAGCTATCATCATTCAGAATTGAAGGGCAGATAAAAAGCTTCACAGATAAGAAAAAGCTAAAGGAGTTCATCACTGCCAAACCAGTATTATATGAAATGCTGAAAGGTACTCTTTAAGAAGAGGAAGAAGAAGAAAAAGGTAAAGATAAAAATTATGAACAACAAATACATATCTATTAACAAGTGAATCTAAAAATTAAGTGAATTAAAAATCTGATGAACAGAATAAACTGGTGATTATAATAGAATCAGGAGCATAGAAAGGGCGTGGACTGACAATTCTCAGGGGGAAAGGGGTGAGGGGGCTGCAGGGAGAGACTGGACAAAAATCATACACCTATGGGAGAATCCAAGATGGCGGCATAGGTAAACACGTACACTGTTGCCTCGCACAACAATTTCAAAACTACAACTAAAAGACAGAACAGACATCATCCAGAACCATAGGAAAGCTGGCCGAGTGTAAGTTCTACAGCTAGAAGGAAAGAGAGGGGCTCACAGAAACCCAGAGGAGCTGCAAAAAGCCGAGGTACGGAGACAAGCGCGCTGAGAGAGCGGGCGGCTGGCTTTCTCTGGCGGTAGGGAAACGGAGACTCCCAACGGCATTGCACCCCTTATCTTACGACACTAAACCCCAGATCCAGCCGAAACTCATAAGGGGGAGTTTGGACTGTGAAAAGGGAGAGGTACACGGAAATTTAGGGGAATCGCAGAAGATCAGGTCTGGTCTCCCACGCGCACGGTGCTGGCGGAGGACAGATTGCTGATTGTGCCGCTGGCTTTCGCGAGTGGGCGGGAGACAGACCCTCCGAACTGTGCCACTTCTGAGTCCACTGGGTCCCTGTTTCGGGCGAAACCCTGGGGACCTAGACTCGTGTGGTCCTAGTGCGCAGGGGAGCTGGAAAGGCAGCGGTTAGAGGCACTGCAGGTGCGTGCAAAAGGACCGCTCCAGGGATTACCCAGTCACGTGAGACTCAGGGGCCGTGGAGGGCGGGGCCGACTGGAAGGCAAGGTGGTCCCTTAAGCCCTGAGACTCCACCCCTCCGAAGCTCAATAGAGGCTTCTTCGGTTTTGTGTCTGGTATCATAAGGCTGAATTCAACACAGAAGTTTCCCTGGAATAGTGAAAATGATGAGACAAGGGAAGGGATCACAAAAAAAGAAATGGAGGAAAAAAAATGACTGGATATAGAGTTCAAAACCACACTTATAAGGTTTTTCAAGAATATGCTAGAAAAGTTGGATAAATTTAGTGAGACCCAAGAGGAGATGAAAAAGGTCCAACTAAAGATGATAAAGGACCAAATAGAAATTAAACATACACTGACTGAAATAAAAAATATTATACAGAGTCTTAACAGCAGACTAGAGAAAGGCAAGAACCAAGTCAAAAATTTGAAATGTAAAGAAGCAGACAACATTCAACTGGAAAAGCAAGAAGAGAAAAGAATCCAAAAATGTGAACATAATGTAAGTAGACTCTGGGACAGCTTTAAGCGTACCAACATCAGAATTGTGGGGGTGCCAGAAGAAGAGAGAGAGCAAGATACTGAAAACCTATTTAAAGAAATAATGACTGAAAACTTCTCACATCTGGTAAAAGAACTAGAGTTACAAGTCCAGGAAGCACACAGAACCCCATATAAAAGGAATCCAAAGAAGACCACACCAAGACACATCATAATTAAAATACCAAGAGCAAAATAGAAAGAGAGAATATTAAAAGCAGCAAGAGAAAAACAGTTTAGTACCTACAAGGGAGCAACCATACGACTGTCAGCTGATTTCTCAACAGTAACGATGCAGGCCAGATGGGAGTGACAAGAAATATTCAACGTGATGAATAGCAAGAACCTACCACCAAGAATAATCTATCCAGCAAAGCTAACATTCAGAATTGAAGGGCAGATAAAGAGCTTCACAGATAAGAAAAAGTAAAGGAGTTCATCAACTCCAAACCAGTATTATATGAAATGCTGAAAGGTACTCTTTTAGAAGAGGAAGAAGAAAAAGGTAAAAGCCAAAAAATTATGAACAACAAATACATATCTATCAACAAGTAAATCTAAAAATTAAGTGAAT
>JAAGEH010000922.1:0-12917 GCA_011751065.1 Lasiurus cinereus | reverse complement strand
GGTTCTCGCAGAAACCCGGGGCAATAAGCCCCCTTGTTTGATCATTTCAGCTTAACTACTAGCCAGTGGCCTGCAGAGCCCAAAAATTGGTTCCTGTGACATTCTCCCATATTTTCCACACGGGTTCCTGTGAGGTTTAAAACCCCAGACAGTTCCTCTCTCAATGCCCCACACCCCAAATCAGCTTGCATAATAAAGATGCTCTGCTAAGCCGAAACAGGTTTGGCTCAGTGGATAGAGCGTCGGCCTGCGGACTGAAAGGTCCCGGGTTCGATTCCGGTCAAGGGCATGTATCCTGGTTGCGGGCACATCCCCAGTAGGGGGGCATGCAGGAGGCGCCTGATTGATGTCTCTCTCTCATCGATGTTTCTGACTCTCTATCCCTCTCTCTTTCTCTCTGTAAAATGTCAAAAAAATATATATATATTTTTTAAAAAGATGCTCTGCTAAAGTCTGGATAAGTGAATGGAGCTGTAAAGCTGAACCCGATTCCACACACCCACGCCCACTACCAGCACCCTTCTTTCCCATCGTGCCCCTGTTTTGGGCCACGCTCCTGAGGCTTTCCCGCCTAAGCAAGTCCCACCCACCGAGACTGGAGAGGGGTGTGGGTGGTGTGTGGGGAACAAAGCCAATAACAATCATCTAAATGAGAGTGCATAGGCATTCAATTTGTGCCAGGCCAGTTATAACCAGTATCAAGCACCAAAAAGAGAATCAGCCTCAGCTTCTGCAGGCAGCTGGGTGCCGCCCCGCCCCGCCCCACCCCCCTCACACAGTTCCAGGGGCTGCTGGACCTCGGCTGCATTCCAGCCATGGAGCCTCCACCCACGTCAACTATTGTGACGTGGGCTTGTGCAGCCAAGGCGAAATTGTCGAGGAAGTGGACAGAAGACCTGCGTCTGTGCAGAGTGAGGGGCCAGAAGCAGACGAGAAAGGCCATGCTGATGAAGGTGAGCTGTGCCTCATCCATGACATGGACCAGGAAGCCCACGGGACCCACGAGGGTGACGAGAGCCACGAGGACGGCGGTGGTGACCAGGACGCTGGGCAGCAGCTGGCCCAGAAGGCCCTCGTGGTGGCTGCCGCTGCATCGCAGCGCCAGAACGCCCAGCCATGAATGGAAAGCAGTGAGCTCTCGCCGGTCCAACTGCAGCAGCTGGAAAGCGTGTACGAACACACTCAAGACCCGGACTGGTTCATGGGGTGAGTGGCTGCTCCAAGAGCTGCCCAGTTCTCCCACGCGCTCGGGCTTATTTCTAGGCGTTTGTCCCTGCCCTGTGCCTTCCCCTCCCTTTCTAAGCCAAACAGCCACCTGTGCTCCAGGGTTGGGGGAGGGGCGGAATGCCGTCTGAACATCAGCAAAATATTTTCATACTGGCGTCACATGAATCAAGTCTCTTTGCTGGTCAATTGTCATTTTTAAAAATTGTAGTAATATCTACCTAGTGATATTTTTTTCTATCTTGACCATTTCTTAGTGTATAGTTCAGTCGTGTTAAATACATTCATGCTGTGCAATCAATCCCCAGAACACTTTTCATCTTCTTAAGCTAAGACTGTGCACAGTAAACAACTTTGTATTTCCCGGGCCTGGCAACCACCTTTCTATTTTTGGTTCCAATTTTCCCAACACCATTTATTGAAGAGACTGTCTTGACTCCATTGTATGTTCATACCTCCTTTGTCAAATATTAATTGGGCATAGTGGTTTGGGTCGATTTCTGGGTTCTCTATTCTATTCCATCGGTTTATATGTCTGTCCTTGTGTAGGTACCAGGCTGTTTTAAGAACAATGGCTTTGCAATATAGCTTGAAATCTGGTATTGAGATCCCACCTACTTTGTTCTTCTTTCTCAGGATTGCTGCAGCTATTCCGAGTGTTGTTGTTTTTTTTATTCCAGATGAATTTTTGGAAAGTTCCTTTAGGTTTGTGAAATATGCTGCCCTTGGTATTTTAATGGGAAGTAAATTTAATTTATACATTGCTTTGGATAGTATGGCCATTTTGATTATGTTGATTCTAGCAATCTGTGAATATGGTCTGTTCTTCCATCTGTTAAAGTCTTCCTCTATCTCTCATTTCACTGTCATGTAGTTTTCCATGTACAGGTCTTTTACCTCTTAAGTTTATTCCTAGGTATCTTAATTTTTTTTTTGGTGGGGTGGTAAATGGGATTGCTTTTTTAGTCTCTCTTTGTGTAAGTTCATTATTGGTGTGTAGAAATGCCATAGATTTCTTGGAATCAATTTTGTATCCTGCTACATTGCTGAATTCATTTATTAAATCTAATATTTTCCTGATGGAATCTTTATGGTTTTCTATGTACAGTATCATGTCATCTGCAAATAAAGACAGTTTTACTACTTCTTTTCCAATTTGGATCCCTTTTATTTTTTCTTCTTTTCTGATCACAATGGCTAGTACTTCCAGCACTATGTTGAATAGGATTGGTGAGAGTAGGCATCTGTGTCTTGTTCCTGTTCTTAGGGGAAATGGTTTTAGTTTTTGCCACTTGAATATTATGTTGGCTGTGGGTTTGTCATATTTAGCTTTTATTATGTTGAGGTATGAACCTTCTATTCCCACCTTGCTGAGAGTTTTTATCAAGAAAGGGTGCTGGATTTTGTCAAAATCTTTTCCTGCATCAATTCATATGACTACGTGATTGTAATCTCTCAATTTGTTTATGTGATGCATCAAGTTAACTGATTTGCGAATATTATACCATCCTTATATCCCCAGGATAAATCCTGCTTGGTCATGGTGTATGATCCTTCTGTTGTACTGCTGGATTAGATTTTCTAGAATTTTGTTGAGGATTTTTGGCATCTATGTTCTTGAGGGATATCGGCCTGTAATTCTCTTTTATTGTGTTATCTTTATCTGGTTTTGGTATTAGGGTGATGCTGGCTTCATAGAAGGTGTTTGGAAGTGTTCCTTCTTCTTGAATATTTTTGAATAGTCTGAGGAGGATAGGTCTTAATTCTTCCTTGAATATTTGGTAAAACTCTCCTGTGTAGCCATCTGGTCCCGGGCTTTTATTTGCTGGAAGCTTTTTGATGACTGCTTCAATTTCTTCCATAGTTATTGGACTATTGAGATGTTTAGATTCTTCCTGATTTTGTTTTGGAAGGTTATATTTTTCTAGGAATATATCCACTTCCTGCAGGTTGTTCAGTTTGTTGGAATAGAGTTGTTCATAGTATTTTTTAACTATCCTTTGTATTTCTTTGGGGTCTGTTGTTTTTCCTCCTTTTTCATTTCTGATTTTGTTTATTTGTGTCTCCTCTTTTTGCTTCTTGGTGAGCCTGGCTAGAGGTCCATCAATCTTGTTTATTTTTTTCAAAGAACCAGCTCTTGGTTTGGTTGATCTTTTGAATTGTTTCTTTGGTCTCCATGTTGTTTATCTCTGCTCTGATCTTTACTATTTCCATCCTTCTGTTTACACTGGGCTTTTTTGTTGCACTCTTTCTAGCTCTTTGAGTTGTAGGGTTAGGTAATTTATTACCATTGTTTCCTGTTTTTTTGCAGTAGGCTTGTAGAGGTATGAACTTCCCTCTCCAGACTACTTTCACTGTGTCCTATAAATTTTGTATTGTTGTGTTGTCATTGCCATTTGTTGCCATGATGTTTTTTTATTTCTTCTTTGGTTACCTAGTCGGTGTTTTTTTTTATTCTTTTTTTTTAAAATTAATTTTTATTAATTTTTATACATATCTCCCCATTGCCCCCCCTCCCTCCCAGGCATACCTCAACCCTCCAGTGTCTGTGATCATTGGTTATGCTTATATGCATGCATACAAGTCCTTTGATTGATCACTTATCTACCTCACCTAACTTTAATCTTTCTGCTGTAATTTCACAATGTTTGATGCTTTATGATTTTTTTCCTCCTGAGAATTATCAGTCTACTCCCTTTCTGTGCTCCTGGTTCTATTATATTCATCAGTTTATTCTGTTGATCAAATTTTTAATTCACTTAATTTTTAGATTCACTTGTTGACAGATATGTATTTGTTGTTCATAATTTTTTGTCTTTTACCTTTTTCTTCTTCCTCTTCTAAAAGAGTACCTTTCAGCATTTCATATAATACTGGTTTGGAGTTGATGAACTCCTTTAGCTTTTTCTTATCTGTGAAGCTCTTTATCTGCCCTTCAATTCTGAATGATAGCTTTGCTGGATAGATTATTCTTGTTTGTAGGTTCTTGCTGTTCATCACGTTGAATATTTTTTGCCACTCCCGCCCGGTCTGCATCGTTTCTGTTGAGAAATCAGCTGACAGTCGTATGGGTGCTCCCTTGAAGGTAATGAACTGTTTTTCTCTTGCTGCTTTTAATATTCTCTCTTTGTCTTTTGCTCTTGGTATTTTAATTATGATGTGTCTTGGTGTGGTCCTCTTTGGATTCCTTTTATTTGGGATTCTGTGTGCTTCCTGGACTTGTAAGTCCATTTCTTTTACCAGATGTGGGAAGTGTTCAGTCATTATTTCTTTAAATAGGTTTTCAGTATCTTGCTCTCTCTCTTCTTCTGGCACCCCCACAATTCTGATGTTGGTACCCTTGAAGCTGTCCCAGAGGCTCCTTACATTATCTTCACATTTTTGGATTCTTTTCTCTTCTTGCTTTTCCAGTTGAATGTTGTCTGCTTCTTTATATTTCAAATTTTTTACTTGATTCTTGCCTTTCTCTAGTCTGCTGTTAGGACTCTGTATAATATTTTTTATTTCAGTCAGTGTATGTTTAATTTCTATTTGGTCCTTTATCATCTTTAGTTGGACCTTTTTATCTCCTCTTGGGTCTCACTAAATTTATCCATCTTTTCTAGCATATTCTTGAAAAACCTTACAAGCGTGGTTTTGAACTCTATATCCAGTCGTTTTTTTCCCTCCATTTCTTTTGTTTGTGATCCCTTCCCTTGTCTCAGCATTTTCACTATGCCGGGGAAACTTCTGTGTTGAATTCAGCCTTATGATACCAGACACAAAACCGAAGAAGCCTCTATTGAGCTTGGGATTTGTGGAGTCTCAGGGCTTAAGGGACCGCCTTGCCTTCCAGTCGGCACTGCCCTCCATGGCCCCTGAGTCTCACGTGACTGGGCGTCCTTGTGCCACTAACCGCTGCCCCTCCAGCTCCCCTGCGCAGCAGGACCTCACAAGTCTAGGTCTCTAGGGTTTGTCCGAAACAGGGGCTTAGTGGAGTCAGAAGTGGCACAGTTGGGAGGGTCTATCCCCCACCCACTCGGGAAAGCCAGCAGCACAATCAGCAATCTGTCCTGCGCGTAGTGCCGTGTGCGCAGCACCAGGCCTTTGATCTTTTGCGACTCCCCTAAGTTTCCGTGCACTTCTCTCTTTTCACAGTCCAAACTCCCCCCGTATGAGTTTCGGCTGGATCTGGGGTTTAGTGTCGTAGGATAAGGGGTTCAATGCCTTTGAGAGTCTCCGTTTCCCTCCCGCCAGAGAAAGCCAGCCAGGTACTCCGGCACCACGCATGCGTCTCCGTATCTCAGCTTTTTGCAGCTCCTCTGGGTCTCCGTGAGCCCCTCTCTTTCCTTCTAGTTGTAGAACTTCCACTCAGCCAGCTTTCCTGTGGTTCTGGATGATGTCCATTCTGTCTTTGAGTTGTAGTTTTGAAATTGTTGTGCAAGGCAGCAGTGTAGGTGTTTACCTATGCTGCCATCTTGGATTCCTAGTCGGTGTTTAATAGCATGCTGTTTAGTCTCCATGTGTGTGATTTCTTTATACTGTTTTTATTGTAGTTGATTTCCAGTTTTATGCCACTGTGGTCTGAGAAAATGCTTCATACAATTTCTATCTTCTTGAATTTGAAGAGACTTTTCCTATGAACCAACACATGGTCTATCTTTGAAAATGACCCATGTGCACTATAGAAGAATGTATATTCTGAGGCTTTGGGGTGAAATGTTCTGAAGATGTCAGTTAATTCCATCTGGTCTACTGAGTCATTTAGGATTGATGTTTCTTTGCTGATTTTTTGTTCAGAGGATTTGTCCAGTAGTGACAGAGGGGTATTAAAGTCTCCTACTATGATTATATTGCTGTCAATCTCTCCCTTAATATCCTCCAGGAGTTTTTTTATATATTTAGGTGCTCCTATATTGGCTGTGTATATATTTACCAGAGTCATTTCTTCTTGTTGGATTGCTCCCTTTAGTATTAAGAAGTGGCCTTATTTATCTCTTCTTATGTCCTTCACTTTGAGATCTAATTTGTCAGATATAAGTATTGCAACCCCAGCTTTTTTTTCATTTCCATTTGCCTGAAATACCATCTTCCATCCCTTCACCCTCAATCTGTGTGCAACTCTTTTCCTGAGGTGGGTTTCTTGCAGACAGCAGATATATGGATCATGTTTTCTTATCCAATAGGTTACCCTATGTCTTTTGATTGGAGCATTTAATCTGTTTACATTTGAAGTTATTATTGATAGGTACTTATCTGTCGCCATTTTTATTCTTTACCCCTGTGTTCCCTCTTTGCTTCCTATTTCTTTCTCTCTCTCTCTCTTTTTTTTTTTTTACAGCAGAACCTTTAACATTTCTTGCATCGCTGGTTTTGTGGTAATATATTCCCTTAGTCTTTTTTTGTCTGTGAAGCTCCTGATTTCACCTTCCATTTTGATTGAATGCCTTGCTGAGTATAGTATTCTTGGATTCAGACCCTTCCTTTGCATAACTTTGTATATTACATTACATTCCTTTCTGGCCTGGTGAGTTTCTGTTGAGAAATCATTTGCTAGTCTTATGGGGGTTCTTTTGTAGGTAACTTTCTGTTTCTCTCTGGCCACTTTTAAGATTCTTAGTTTGTGGTTGGTGTTTGCCAATTTAATTATAATGTGCCTTGGTGTTGGTTTTTTGGGGTTAATTTTTCTTAGGACTCTGTGAGCTTCTTGGATTTGTGTGGGTTTTTTCTTCCCTATATCAGGGAATTTTTCTGTCATTATTTCTTCAAACTGGTTTTCTATCCCTTGCTCAGTTTCCATTATCTCTGGAACCCCTATTATTCGGGTGTTGTTTTGTTTTGTGTTATCCCAAACTTCCCTTAGGCTCTCCTCTTGTGTTTTAATTTTTTTTTCCTAGAATGCTGTACTTGGGTATTTTTTCCTACCTTGTCTTCTAGCTCACTGATGTGGTCCTCTGCTTCTTCTAGTCTACTTTTGATGCTTTCTATTGAGTTCTTTACAGCAGTAATGTCATTTTTTTTATTTCTTCTTGATTATTCTTCATTTCCTCTTTGTTGTACTTCATTTCCTCTTCGGTCTTCTTCATTTCCTCTTGGTTCTTACTCATATTGTTGGTTTTGTCTTCCATTCTTTTCAGCCACCTTATGACCATTTTTCTGAACTCTTTCCCTGGCAGGTTTATTTCTGCTTCTATTTCGTTTACTTCCTTTTCTGGTGATACCTGCTTTTCTTTCATATGTTGGCTGTTTCTCCATCTGCCCATGGTCTTTCTTCTCCAGGTGTCTGGGTATGTAGGTCTCTCTCCTTATCCCAGGCAAAATGTGACTTTTCCTTGTGGAGTGTGGAGCTCCTCTGAGTCTGAGTGTTTGTGCCGATTGGATAGTGGTTTTCTGGGTCCCCCAGCTGATCGTTGGGTGCTGCAGCTAGCTTTTCAGACCGCTGTAGACATCCACTTCCCCCTGAAAGATGGCATGGTCTCTGTGTTCCTGCTGGTGACTCCAGGAGTCAAAAACCCCATGGCAGTGGAGCTGCCTGGTCAGGGGAGCCCTGTCCAGCAGTCCCCCACCTTCTCCTGGAGGATAACTGTCTCTTAAATTGCCAACAAACACTCCCAGTGCAACTCTCAGCTGTTCTCACTGTGTGCTCAGCAACAAAGCTCCAGACACGTCTGTCTATTCCACCGGCATTTTTTTTTCTCCTGTAATGTTTTAATTGTAGATCCAATTGCTTTTTTTACCCAGGGTCTTTTGGGGATGGTTCTACTGGTGCATTTGCTCAGTTCTCCTGTGCTTGTTAATCTATTGTAGTTCCCTACTTGAGCTATTTGTGTTCTCTTGATGTAGGCCTGCGAGCTCGAGAAGCAAAACTGTGGTGTCTAGAAGTTGGCAGTTGTGGAGAGGAGTGTCCCTATTTTTGCTGTTTTGCACCCTTAATTGAGATCACTCATGCCCAGTGAGGGCTCAAAGAGTCACCAAGGACCTGTCTGTTGGGGTGATATGTCTCAGGGCCTACACTCTGGAAAGGCATGACTGTGGTGCCCAGAGTTCTGTAGTTGTGGGGTGGGCAGACTCAGCTTTTGCTGCTGCACCTGTGGTGGATAGGCATTTACTCCCAGTGGCAGCTCACAGGAGCACCTGTGGTAAGTTTGCCTGAGAGGCACACTGAAGCACTCTGAAGGGCCCTGGCAGTGTAGCCATGTAATTGAGGTGTCTGTGGGTAGGTATCCAAGATGACTGAATTCAAAATTTCTACTGCTGGGTGGGGGAGTGCCCCCCTGTTTGTTCAAGGTCACACCCAGGGAGAGCTCACAGTGGCTCCCAAGAGCACCCTATTGGTATATGGGCTCAGGGTTCCTGCCTGTTGGAACTACACATCTGTGGAGGTGCGTTTGCCAGGCACAGTGCTCTGAAGCACTCTGAGGAATCCTGGCACTGAGGTTGAGCTGCTGGGGTAAATGTGGGCAGTTACTCAGGAAGGGGAATTCAGAATTTCTACTTCAGGGCCATGCACCCTTGTATGTGCAGAATCCCACCCGCAGGAGCTCCCAGTTGCTCCCAGTCTCTGCCTAGGGAGTGGAGTTCTCTGGCTACCTGTGCGCTGGAAATACCCTAATGTGGTCCGGAGTTCTGCCACTGGGGAAGGGGAAGTTGCACTTTCTGCTGCCTAGCGGTGCACCTTTGGAGGTTGATGTCTCAGGGCCCTCGGGTTCCAGGGCATGTCTGGGTGGTAGTGTTGATGAGTTCCTAAAGAAAGGCCATTTTCCCCTTCAAGATGGTGTTGGCTCTGTGCCTGTGTCCCACAGTCCAGTGAATGCCCGCAGTGGTGGTAGTCTCTCCTTGTCCAAGAGAGCCTATACTGCTAGCCCCTGGTGCTCTGACTAGATTTAACTGTCCCTTGCTCACTCACACACACACATCACACACATCCACACTCTCTCCTTTCATATCCTCACTTATTTCCTCTCTCTCACCTCCGTCTTGCCAGCTGCCATCTTTTTTTCTTAATTCCTGGCTTTATTTTTGTGATTGAAATATTTCACTTAGTATAATGTACTCAAGTTTCTTCTGTGCTGTAGCATGTGATAGGTATCCTTTTTCATGTCAGAATAACATTCCATTGTGTGAAAATACCATATTTTGTTCATCTAATCATTTAATAAGGGCACTTGGATTTCTCCTATCTTTTTATGATTGTGAATCATAGTGCCATGAACATGGGTGTGCATAATCACTAGAGAGTCACTGTTTTCAAGTACTTTGTGTAGACCATGAAGTGGAATATGCTGGATAATATTGTGATCCTGTTTTAATTGTTTTGAGCAACTGCTCTACTGTTTTCCACAGTAGCTGCACAATTTTATGTTTCCACTAGCAGTCACAAGGGTGGCAATTTCTCCACATTATACCCAACACTTGTTATTTTCTGCCTTTTGATATTAGCCATCTCAGTGGATGTGAAGTGGCATCTTATGGTTTTGATTTGCATTCCCCTATTGATATGTGATGTTTAGCATCTTTCAACATGCTTCCTCAAGTCCTTCTCCCATTTTAAATTGTTATAAGAACAATTTATTGTTATTAATTTTTATTATGGTAAAATACAGATAACATAAAATTTACTCTCTTAACCATTTTTAAGTGTACAACTCAGTGGGATTAAGCACATATTTCTTACTGTGCAACCATCACCACCATCCATCTGCATGGCTCTTCATCCTGCAAAACTGACTCTATTGTGTTATACCCATAGGAGTACCTCATGCAAGTGGAATCAGGCAGTGCACAAACGTCCAATTTTGTCATGTCCTCCACAACATTTGTTATTTTCAGATTTAATTTTTTATAGCAGCCATGCTAATGGGATGAGGTGGTATCAGTGTGGTTTCAATTGCATTCATTTTTATATTAGTTAGTGATGTGGAGCACCATTTCATGTGCTTAGTAACTATTTGTATATCATCTTTGGAGAAATGTGTACTGAAGCCCTTACCTATTTTTTCATGTGGGTGTTTTCTTTGGGTTGTGATGTGGAGTTCTTGACTTATCCTATATAATAAAGAGCTAATATGCTAATTAGTCCGAACAGAACTTCCTTCTGGATGAAGCTGGGGCTGCAAGAGCCAGTGAAGGCAACCAGAACTGTGAGGACAAGCCCCTTGGGAGAATTTTGTGCATCAGGCCTCTAGTTCTACATAAAAACTCCTTATCAGATATATGACTTGCAAATATTTTCTCCCACCCGAAGCATTGCCTTTTCATTCCTCTGGTTGTACCCTGTTGATGCACAGAATTTTAAAATTTTGATGTGATCCAATTTATATATTTTTTTCTTTTATTGCCTATGCTGGTGGTCTTTTTTTGTAAATAGTATTTTTGGAATCAAAGTAAGGAGAATGAGGTTCTCTCAAACAACTGCAATGCCTGATCCTATTATTTAAAATTTTTATAATTGGTTCATCATACGTTTGTTCATTACATTTTATAGTTTTCTAATGTTCACTAAAATTTTTTTTTATTCTGACTATAGATTTGTTAATGCAACCTTAAGTTTTGAGGGGTAACCATTTATAAAGGCAAACTGGTGGGGGAATGACAAAAAGTTTACTTGTAGAGGTTCTTGAGAGGAGAATACAAACTTAACACAAGTATAAAATGTATATCCATATATTTCATGTTAGTCACAACTCCAAATACTAAAAATTTGTGGTTTCTCCCTTTAGCAGGGTCATAGAGATGCATTGGTGAGACTGAAGCTGGCCTGCATGTCAGTAAACTTGAAAAAAACCTTTGGTGGGGGGCACCCTAAAACCTGTTTCAGGACCTGAACACCTTTGTGGCAGATAATCTCATGTTGGTATGTTTTCTTGTGTGTTTTATGTTGGCAGATAAATTTTGTTCTAAGGAATCTTTGTGGAGGTGAGTTACTCCAGCTTATGATTATTTCCCATTACCAGAGAGAACACAATTTCTTAAAGAAAAACAACAACAACAACAAAAATGAACTGTTTCGCCCACTCTGGGTACAACATTAAATATACATATTGTTTACAAACATGAATATGTCTATAACCATATACATATAATTTGTATGTATCTATACTTATAGTGTATGGTTCGGAGTGGGGAAATTTATCCCCTTCCATTATTAATTTTTCTTGTTGGTCCAGCAAGTGCAGTGACACAAGACAGATGAACTAACAGGAGAATATAAAGAATTTAATTTATACACACAGTGGTGTCACAGAAATTGTACTTAAGAAAATGTCCCAAGCAGGCAGCTTTTATACTTTTTAAATAAATAAACAATATATTTTTGAGGGATAGACAAGACAAAGGGACTTAGGCTTCAGTGCTTAATCAGGGAAGAATCTAAATAGAGTTTGGCTTAGGGGGGAGTAAATTATTAAATAATTAATGAGACTTGTTTGTGTCGGCCTCTGGGTCCTAAATTCCCTATCTCTGGTGGTGAGGATGTCTCTTTAAGTACAGGTGCAGGAAGGGTACCTTTCATAGGGGAGATTTAGCTCCTGTTTTAGGAGGACAGAGAGAGAAGAGTCAGAAAGTTGTTCTTGCTCCAGGTCTTTCTCAAGAAACTTTCATTAAAAACAATCAGTATGCCATGTGTACATATTTTGGGGCGGCCTGCCTTGAGCTCCATCAGTACATTCAATAAAGTGCAAGTCTTAGCACTGGTATCCTTTAAGGAGCCCTTCTCTGTGTGTGGAGTCATGTTGGGGCTCTGCCTAAATTTGGATGTATTCAAATTAATGCACAGAGGAGTAGCTTGGAGGAGGTTCCAAATGCAGGAAATTATTTTAAGCCAAACTTAAGCTTTCAGCTAAATCAATGCATTTATAAATATTGAGGTGATGGAGTAACTTATCCACAGAAAGTTCTATATTTGCAATGTTCAACTTGTGAACCACAATAATTTTTGAAACATGCACTATTTGAGTATTTTCCAGGACACTGACATGTTTTTCCTTACAATGTCATATGGAAACTGACAACAGAAAACACAATAATAGCTGTACAGTATGATTAAAACAAAATTATACCTTTTTTGTCAGCTTGGGGAAATATACAATATATTATTTTTGGTGGGCTGCAGAATGTTAGTAATTAGTTTGGGTGCCATGAGATGAAAAAGGTTGGAAATCACTGCTCTATATAAACAACTTATGTTTAATTAAACTGAGACTGGTAGGGGAAGATTGTTTACATGTTTCATTACCTGGTTTTCCTCCTTTTCTTTGTAAGTGTTTGGTAAGGCTCTGTAAAAAATGGCAGCCCCATGTTTCAAATTTCTGAAACCCACTGATATATCAACCTGAAAACATTGTTAGGATACTCTCATGGTGAGAATGGAGGAAATTGACTAACTTTGAAGGTTCTCTACAGAATGAAACAAAGGAGCTAAAAGTAATATGAATTGAGGTAAGATGGGCGAAAAGGTTAGAGAAGAGTTACATATAGTCAAAACAGGCCTTTCAGATCCTACACAAATTCAGTTTGAATCTTTGCAATGTAAAAGTAAATATTCTCATGAGGACTTTTGTTTTCTATTTTGATAGTACTCTATTGAAAATGCTGGTTTCATAGACTATGTTTGGTGGCAGAGGGTGGCCCCATTTAAGATAGATCCATAGTTGTGTGGATTTCAAACACTTTTTTCAGTCTTGCAGGCTGAGATGACTAATTGGTAGTCCTGGGAT
>JAAGEH010000919.1:0-11957 GCA_011751065.1 Lasiurus cinereus | reverse complement strand
GAGAAAAAGGAACCCTTGTGCACTGTTGGTGGGAATGCAGACTGGTGCAGCCACTGTGGAGAACAGTATGGAGTTTCCTCAAAAAACTAAAAATGGATCTCCCATTTGACCCTGTAATACCACTCTTAGGAATTTATCCTAAGAAATTACAAACACCAATCAGAAAGGATTTATGCACCCCTATGTTCATAGCAGCACAATTTACAATAGTTACAATTTGGAAACAGCCTAGGTGCCCGTCAGCAGATGAGTGGATCAGAAAACTGTGGTACATCTACACAATGGAATTCTATGCTGCCATTAAAAAGAAGGAATTCTTACCATTTGCAGCAACCTGGTTGGAACTGGAGAGCCTTATGCTTAGTGAAATAAGCCAGTCTATGAAGGAGAAGCATCACATGATCTCACTCATTTGTGGATAATAAAGAACATTATAAACTGATGAACAAAAGGATAAACACAGAGGCAGTAAAGCATTAAACAGACTGTGACATTACAGCAGGAAGATTAAAGTTAGGTGAGGTAGATAAGAGATCAATCAAAGGACTTGTATGCATGCATATAAGCATAACCAATGAACATAGACACTGGGGGAGTTGGGTATGCCTCAGAGGGAGGTGGGGCAATGGGGAGATATGTATAAAAAATTAATAATAAATAAATAAATAAATAAATAACTTTAAAGAATAAAAAACTGATGAACAAAAGGATAGATACAGAGGTAGTAAAGCTTCAAACAGAGTGTGAAATTACAGCAGGAAGATTAAAGTTAGGGGAGGTAGATAAGAGACCAATGAAAGGACTTGTATGCATTTATATAAGTATAACCATTGAACACAGACTTTGGTGGATTGGTTTTTGCCTGGGCGGGAGGGGGGGCAATGGGGAGATATGTATAAAAAATCAATAAAAGGAAAAAGTACAGTAGGTTTGCAATACAGCTTGATATCTAGTATTGATCTTTATCAGGATTGCTGCAACTATTTGGAGTGTTTTTTTATTCCCGATAAATTTTTGGAGTTCTTTCTAGGTCTGCGAAATATGCCATTGGTGTTTTAATTGGGATTGTATTGTCTCTATAGTTTGCTTAGGGTAGTATGGACATTTTGCTGATGTTGATTCTACCAATCTATGAACATGGTATGTTTTTCCATCTGTTTATGTCTTCCTCTATCTCTTTTTTCAGTGTCCTGTAGTTTTCCATGTATAGTCTTATACCTCCTTTAGTTAAGTTTATTCCTAGGTATCTTAATTTTTTTTGGTGCATTGGTAAATGGGATTGGTTTTTTAGTCTCTTCTGTAAGTTCACTATTGGTGTAAAAAACTGCCATATATTTCTTGGCATTAATTTTGTACCCTGCTATATTGCCAAATTCATTTATTAAATCTAATAATTTTTATGGCGTTTTTAGGATTTTCTTTGTATAGTATCATGTCATCTGTGAATAAGAACAGTTTTACTTCTTCGTTTCCAATTTGGATGCCTTTCATGTATTCTTCTTGTCTGATTGCAATGGCCAATACTTCGAGTACTATGTCGAACAGGAGCGGTGAGAGTGGGCATCCCTGTCTTATTCCTGTTCTTAGGGGAAAAGGTTTTAGTTTTTGCCCATTGAGTATGCTGTTGTCAGTGGGTTTGTCATATATGGCTTTTATTATATTGAGTTATGATCCTTCTATTCCCATCTTGCTAAGAGTTTTTATCAAAAATAGGTGTTGGTTTTTTTCAAATGCTTTTTCTGCATCATTTGATATTACTATGTGATTTTTATCTCTCAATTTGTTTATGTGATGTATCACATTTATTGATTTTCTGATATTGTATTTTCCTTGCATCCCAGGGATAAATTCTACTTGGTCATGGTGTATGCTCTTTTTGAGGTGTTGCTAGATCTGATTTGCTAGAATTTTGTTGTGGATTTTGGCATCTATGTTCATGAGTGATATTGGCCTATAATTCTCTTTCATTGTGTTGCCTTTATCTGGTTTTGGTATTAGGGTAATGCTGGATTCAAAGAATAAGTTTGAAAATGTTCCTTTCTCTTGAATATTTTTTAATAGAGTGAGGAGTATAGGTTTTAGTTTTTCCTTGAATGTTTGGTATAACTCCCCTGTGAAGCTGTCTTGCTTTGGGCTTTTGTTTGCTGAAAGCTTCAGAAGACTGCTTCAATTTCTTCCATAGTTATCAGCCTATTGAGATTTTTAGAATGTTCCTGTTTGAGTTGTGGAAGTTAGTATTTTTCTAGGAATATGTTTATTTCCTCCATATTGTCTAGTTTGTTGGAGTAGAGTTGTTCATAGCATTTTTTTAAAATAATCCTTTATATTTCTGTAGGTTCTGTTGTTATTTCACCTCTTTCATTTCTATTTTTGTGTATTTCGATCCTCTCTCTTTGCTTCTTGGTGAGCCTGGGTAGCGGTTCATCAATATTGTTTATCCTTTCAAAGAACCAGCTCTTGTTTTCATTGATCTTTTGTATTTTTTTCTGGTCTCTGTCATTTATTTTTTTATTTTATTTGTTTTCAAATTTGTACTCCCTCAGTTTAATTAAACTATTCAAGGTTGACCTATCCACAATTAATAGTTTGGTGTGTCTTTTTTGACACTTTCCTAAGTACTTATGGACATGTAATAGATTTATTTATTTATTTATTTTTTTGGTCAAAAAGAATTTGAGCTGGAGAACAATTTTTCTTTCACCTCCCTTTTTTTTGGATTTAATAAATCTTTATTGTTCAAATTATTACAATTGTTCTTCCTTTTTACCTCCCCCCATAGTTCCCCTCCACCCTCTCCTTCTGCTCTTACCTCCCCCCACATTGTGCTCATTCATTGGTGTATGATTTTGTCCAGACTCTCCCTGCACCCCCTTACCACTTTCCCCTGAGAATTGTCAGTCCACTCCCTTTCTATGCCCATGATTCTATTATATTCACCAGTTTATTCTTTTCATCATATTTTCAATTCACTTGATTTTTAGATTCACTTGTTGATAGTTATGTATTTGTTGTTCATAATTTTTATATTTACCTTTTTCTTCTTCTTCCTCTTCTTAAAGAGTACCTTTCAGTATTTCATATAATACTGGTTTGGTGTTGATGTGAAGCTCTTTATCTTCCCTTCAATTCTGAATGATAACTTTGTTGGATAGAGTTATCTTGGTTGTAGATTCTTGCTATTGATCACTTTGAATATTTCTTGCCACTCCGTCTGGCCTGCATAGTTTATGTTGAGAAATTAGCTGACAATCATATGGGTGTTCCCTTGTAGATAATTAACTTTTTATCTCTTGCTGCTTTTAATATTCTGTCTTTGTCTTTTGCTCTTGGTATTTTAATTATGATGTGTCTTGGTGTGGCCCTCTTTGGATTCCTTTTGTTTGGGGTTCTGTGTGCTTCCTGGACTTGTAAGTCTATTTCTTTCACCAGGTGGGGGAAGTTTTCATTCATTATTTCTTCAAATAGGTTTTCAGTATCTTGCTCTCTCTCTTCTGGCAGCCCCCAAAATTTTGATGTTGGTACACTTGAAAATGTCCCAGAGGCTCCTTACACTATCTTCACATTTTTGGATTATTTTTTCTTTTTGCTCTTCCAGTTGAGTGTTTCCTGCTTCTTTGCATTTCAAATCTGTGACTTGATTCTTACAATCCTCTGGTCTGCTCTTAGATCTCTGTATAATATTGTTTATTTCAGTCAGTGTATTTTTAATTTCTAGTTGGTCCTTTTTTATCTCCTCTTGGGTCTCACTAAATTTATTCATCGTTTCTAGGAAATTCTTGAAAAACCCTATAACTGTGGTTTTGAACTGTATATCCAGTCATTTGTTTTCCTCCATTTCTTTCGCTTGTGATCTATTCCTCTGTTTCTGCATTTTTTTCTGCTTCCTTGGGTTGATAGAGCAGCTTTGTGTGCTAGGTGTCCTATATGGCCCAGTAGTTCTGCCTCCCCAGTTACCTGAGGTGGACTCTCTTGGTGCAGCCCTTTGTGAACAGTGTGTACTGCCTTGTTGTAGTTACATCTTGATTGTTGTTGGTATCACTGCAGGGAATTGAACTCCAGGCCAATTGGTTGTGAGGATCAGTTGTGTCTATGCTGGGAGAACTTCTGTGCTGGAGTCGGCCTTATGATACAAGACTTGCAAAACTGCAAAAGCCTCTGTTTTTAGCTTGTATGCGGTGGAGTCTCAGGGCTGAGCAGACAGCTTTGGCTTCCCTCAGTCCTGCCCTACATGCCCCGGGTCTCATTTTTCCTCAGTAATCTCTGTAGTCCTCTCTGTGCACTCGTGCTTGCATGCCTCCAGACCTCTGCCTTTCTGTGCTCTCTGTGGACCCATATGAGTCTGAGTCCTCCGGGTCTCGCCCTGAGTTTCTGTGCTCTCTGTGGACCCATATGAGTCTGAGTCCTCCGGGTCTCGCCCATAACTGGGGTTCAGTGCAGTTGGAAGTAGATTTCAGCACATTTGGAAGGTTCTGTCTTTCTCCTGCTAGAGAAAGCCAGTGGTACAATCAGCAGTCAGCTCTCTGTGTGCGCACTCACTCTTTTGCCTCCAGACTTCTGCCTTTAACTGATCTCCAAAGTTTCTGTGCACTGCTCCCTTTTCCCAACCATCCAGACTCCCCCCATATGAGTCTCATCCGGAATTGGGGTTCAGTGAAGTTGGATCTGGGGTTCAGTGCAGTTGGGAGTTTCCATCTCATTCTTGCTAGAGGAAGCCAGGCAGACCCTCCACCACCAGTCCTCTCCACACACGTGTCTCTGTATCTCAGCTTTTTGCAGCTCCTCTGAGACTCAGCTTTTTGCAGCTTCTCTGAGTCTCCCTGGGCCCCTCTCTTTCTTTCTAGTTGTAGAATTTCCACTCAGCCAGCTTTCCTGTGGTTCTAGATGATGTCTGTTTTGTCTTTTACTTGTAGTTTTGAAATTGCTGTGCAAGGCCGCAGTTTAGGTGTTCACCTATGCTGCCATCTTGGTTTCTCCTAAGTCATTTATTTTTGCTCTGATCTTTATTATCTCCTTCTGCTCACTCTGGGCTTTTCTTGTTGCTCTCTTTCTAATTATTTGAGTTGTAGAGGTAGATGATTCACTACCATATTTCTTGTTTTTCTATTTAGGTCTGTAGAGCTATAAACTTCCCTCTCAGGACTGCTTCCATTGTGTCCCATAGATTTTGGATTGTTGTATTTTTTATTGTCATTAGTTTCCAGGATGTTTTTAATTTCTTCTTTGATCTCATTGGTAACCCAATCATTAATAGCATGCTATTCAGCTTCCAAGTTGTTGAGATTTTTGGATTGTTTTTATTGTAGTTTATTTCTAATATTAAGCCATTGTGATCTGAGAAGATGCTTGGTATGATTTCAATCTTCTTGAATTTAGAGAAAACTTTGCTAGTGACCCAATATGTGGTCTATTTTTGAAAATGTCCCACGTGCACTTGAGAAGAATGTATATTCTGTGGCTTAGGGGTAAAGTGTTCTGAAGAGGTCAGTTAAATCTATATGATCTAGTGAGTTGTTTAGAATTGCTGTTTCATTGTTGATTTTTTATCTAGAGGATTTATCCAGTGATGTCAGTGGTGTATTAAAGTCCCCTAGAATGATTGTATTGCTGTTGATCTCTCCCTTGATATCTTCCAGGAGGTTTTTCTTTATGTATTTTGGGTGCTCCTGCATTGGCTGCATATATGTTTATTAGGGTTATATTCTCTTGTTGTATCAATCCCTTTATTATTATGAAGTGGCTTCCTTATCTCTTGTTATATCCTTCACTTTGAGGTCTTTTTTGTCAGATATAAGTATTGCTATGCCAGTTTTGTTTTCATTTCCAATTGCCTGAAAGATAATTTACCATCCCTTCACTTTCAGTCTGTGTGAGTCCTTTGTTCTGAGATAGGTCTCTTGTAGACAGCATATATATGGGTCATGTTTTTTAATCCATTTAGCCACTCGATGTGTTTTGATTGGAGCATTTAGTCCATTTATATTTAAAGTTATTATTGAAAGGTACTTGTTTGTAGTCATTTCTATTTTTGTGCCTGTGTTCTTTCTTACCTTTTTATTTCTTCTTTTTATAGCATTCCCTTTAGCATTTCTTGCATTTCTGGCTTGGTAGTGATAAACTCCCTTAGCCTTTTTTTGTCTGCAAAGCTCCTGATTTCTCCTTCAATTTTCATTGATAGTCTTTCTAGATAGAGTATTCTTGGATTCAGTCCTTTGCTTTACAACACTTTGTATACCTCCTTCTATTCTCTTCTAACTTGATGTGTTTCTGTGGAGAAATCATTTGATAATCTGATGGGAGATTCTTTGCGGTAACTCTCTGTCTCTCTCTTGCAGCCTTTAAGATTCTCTCTTTGTCAGTAACATTTACCATTGTAATTATGGTGTGTCTTGGTATGGGTCTTTTGGGATTCATCTTGCTTGGGACTCCCTGAACTTATGTAACTTCTTTCTTCCCCATATCAGGGAAGTTTTCTGTCATTATTTCTTCAAATAAACTTTCTAATCCTTGCCGCTCTTCTTCTCTTTCTGGCAGCTCCATTATACTTATGTTACTTTATTTTGTGTTGTCCTAAAGCTCCCTTAGGCTTTTCTCCTAATTTTTAATTTTTTCTCCAGTTGCTGTTCAGTTTGAGCTTGTTTCTCTATCTTATCTTCTAATTCACCAATTCAGTCCTCTGCTTCTTCTAGTCTACTGTTGAAATCTTCCATGGTGTTTTTAATTGTAGTTATAGCACTTTTCATTTCTTCCTTATTCTTGCATAGGTTGTTAATTTTCTCATCCATCTAGTGAATGAATTGTGCAACCATTACTCTGAATTTTTTTTTTGTCATGTTGCATGCTTCAATTTCACTAATTTCCTTTCTTGGTGACTCCTCATTTTCTTTCTTTTGGGGATTATGTTGTCTTCCCCTTCTATTACCAGAAGGTTCAAAAATCCAATTGTGTGGGCCTGGGCCAGGTGCAGTGGGAGCTTTGTACCACCCAAGTGTCAATGAAGAGTTCCCACACTAAGATTTGTGGCTGCTGTGGGCTGGTGGAAATCAGGCTCACCCAGAGTCCACATTACCAGTGCTCAGTGTGGCCTCGTGTGTGCACCTAGAATCAGGGATCCCTCCTGCACTGTGCTGAAACAGAGACTCCAATGGCATGTGCTGAAAAATCAGAGCCCCTAGCACGTGCCAGGAGTCAGAGTTCCCCTGTGCCACGTATCAAAGTCTCTATTGCTTCGTGTGGCCTTGCACTGAGAATCAGGGTCCCTGTGTGTGCATGTACCAAGAATTGGAGTGACTGGCTCTTAGTGTGAATGCACTGGGAGTCTGGGATCCCAGGCACACGTGATACAATACAAAACAGAGTCAAGTCACTTTGTCTTAGTGCTGCCTCCTGCCCAGAGAATCGGGGTCCCAGTCAACTTGGGGGACTGGGTTGCACAGTAGCACTGTGTTGGCAGGAGGTCTGTTCCTGCTCTGTGGAAAACAGACTTCCATGTGCACTTGCCCAGAATTGAAGTCAGGTGTCACTGCCGCCCTGCGTGGGTTTTGGGTTTGATCACTTGATTGCTTTGTGGGGAACAGATTCCCAGTGTCCACAACTCCCAGACTCAAATTCCTGTAGTGGCGCTGCGGCCTGTGCGACAGGCATGTCTATAAGTTACTGTGGCACTGCCTGCAAGCCTGCAAGGAGGGGGAAAGGCTCTGTGACTCACAGAAATCTGTGGCAGAGATGTCTGGATTCTTAATATCTGTAGGTCTGCAGCTGTGGTCGCAGGTCTCTGTTCCCAATAATTGCAGGGTCTGGTTTGTGTCTGAGACCAGACTGGGTGGTGCTGAGGCCAGGATCCTAGTCTCAAGCAGCTCTGATTCTCAAGATGGCGTGCTCTCTGTGCCCATGGTGGCCACCTGGAGTGTTCACTTTGGGAGCGGGGCTCCACTGTCTAAGACTGCCCAGTATGGCAGCCCCTTGGAAGACCTGCAGAATCTAGCTGTCCCTAGCTCATATACACACACCACACACATCCACACACTCCTCTATTGCTCCCTCACTCTCTCAAACTCTCTCCCTCCATATCTTACTGCTGGTTGCCATCTTCCTTTTTCTGTATTTCCATTTATTAAAATAACTTTTATATTCTTTTTAAAAGTATTTTTTATTGATTTCAGAGAGAAAGATGGTGGGAGAGAGATAGAAACATCAATGATGAGAGAGAATCATTGATCAGCTGCCTCCTGCACACACGCATTAGGGAATGAGCCCATAAGTCAGGCAGGTGTCGGTGATCAGAATCAAACCCAGGACACTTGAGTCTCCAAGTCAATGCTCTATCCACTGAGCCAAATCAGCTAGGGTGAACCTTTATATTTTTTGTCTCATTTGTCCCTTAATACATATGGTATAGAATCTCTCCTGATTTTTCTTCTAGCAGCCAAACAGTCCTAATAATTTCCAAGTTACTGAACAAACATAACTCCACTGGAGTGAATTATCTAAAGAGTTCCTATCTCTAATCTTCAAAGTTGTGTGTTCTATGTCAATGACTAAGGTGTTTTTTTTTCTAGTAAAATATTCTTATTTATTGGTTTTAAAATATTTATTAGTCTTTAATGTAATTCTTTTAAACTATTATGCGAAACGTTAGTATTTGAGGATCATGATAAAAATTGTGTGTGCTTAGTAAGTAGATCCTTTTCATTCTTTGTCTTTGACATTGCCTGTCTGCTTTATGACAAACTGAACTGAAAATTTTTACTATGTGGGGCACCTTTTCTGAGGAGCCAGGAGGAAGACAGTGTCATATCAAGCTCTGTTTTCAAGTTGTCTTTAGAACATATAGTTCATTATCTCCTCCTGGTGCCAGGTTTGAAGGGGACCTGTCAAATAGTAATAATGTAATGTTTAAAATAAATATTTCACCAAAATAAAAGCATGTGGAAGAAACATCCTTTTCACTTTGTTGACAGGTTGAGTTTGCTTTCTTTAAAAAAAATTGGAAGTTTTTGCTTGTTTGTGTTAAAAGGATTAATCCTTCAAAACCATTACCTTCCTGAAAGATGGGTGTGAGGGTATCTGGGGTGAGGTCGGGGTTGTGGTGGGAATTGTGGGAGCATAGTGTGTGAATTAAAGTGAATGTGTCTGAAAAAGTTACTTTCCCTGTCCTTATGCATCAGTTCATCTTATTTTTGCAGACCTCCCCCCCCTAGTTTCACATGCCTCTTGCTCTGAGTCCAAAAACATTCTATTATTTCTGCAAGCTTGGTTCCTGTGATTAGGCTTGTTCAAACTGTCATGTCTGCCCCTGCCTATGTTCCACTGGCCTTTGTTTTCCACTGGACCCTGCCCTGTTGGCCTGTGTGTCAAGCTAATTCCTTTCATTAGGACCTTGGGAGTGAGGAGGGTAATGATAACTTGCCTGGGAGGAGGGGGAAAGGGAGAAGGAGAGGTAAGAAAGGGGAAGGGGAAGAAAAGGAGTAAGAAAGGGGAGGGGAAGGGAGGAGAAAGGGGCAGGTGTGCTACTGGAGAGAGAGCACACTGGATCCTCTGTCCTAAGGGTTTTAAGGTTGAAGATTTTAGTGGAGGTCCCAGGGGAGGATCTCAATAGACTATTCAGCAGTTTTCCATGTCCTTTCAGGTTCCTGGTTGACTGGTTAGCACCAGGGCAGGGAGTCATTATCAAATGCGTCTGGTCTTGAGGTCAGCCATGGGGTCGCTTGTAGGGTTTTGCTGCTTTTCTGGGACTGGAGCTGAAATACAACTGAGGCCTAGATGTTATTTCTAGGGAGTAAAAGTCAGGGGATTGAAAGGGCAGAGCAGGACTGACTCCATTTCATACCGTGTCCTCCATTTTGTAAAGCTGTGTCCCCGACCTGATCTCCCTTCTGGGAAACACCACAAGAATGCTAGAAATGTCCCAGTTCCCCAACCGCCACCCTTGACTAATCAGGAGGTAGCGGGGCATAGCTCATTTCCTGCTGTAAATTCCTGCTGTAAGTCCCTGCTTTAAGTCCCTGCTGTAAAACCCTGGAATAAACCCTGACCCAGAACCGACCAATCACTGTCGCTCACCTCATCCACCTAAGCCCACTCACATGACTAGCTATATAAAACCTTTTGTGATTTCAAGACTGGCTCTCTTCCTGCATCCTCCGCTGCAACGGTGGAGGCGGAGAGCCAAGCCCCGAGCTTGAATAAAGACTCTTTGCTTTTGCATTGGACTCGGCTCCCTGGTGGTCTTTGGGGATCTTGAAATCTGAGCATAACAGGGATCCAAACTGCAAGACCAGTGGTATGCTAGAGGAGGAAAGGTCAGCCTGGGGGTGAGATCCCACCCTAAAACTGTCTCTTGCTAAGCATCCAGGACTTTCCGCTCTGGTGACCTTCTGTAGCTGGCCTATTATCCTTGCTCTGCTCATGGCTATCTAACTGCCTATCAAACACAGCATCCTGCTTGTGTGTCTTCCACCTGTGCACATCAGTCTCGGTGTCCAAATCCCCATTTTTATAATGGCACCAGTTATATGACCATGATGTCCTAATTTTGACTTGCTTACTTCTGTAATCATATTATGTGACATTTATGGGTTCTAGAGACTAGGGCTTGATTGTTATCTTTCCATGCTATTATTCAGCCCATCACAGGTAGTATGTGTGACAATATGTATCTACATGCAGGTGCAGGGGATCGATCTCTCTACCTTGAGCTCTCTGTCTTTTGGAAAGGACTTTGTCCCAGCTGGGGACCCTCTTTTTGTTATTATGAAGGTCCTCAGCTCTCTCCCTGAACACTGGTGTTATTAGGGAGAACTGGAGAGACTGGATTTTATACTGCCTGAGTCTCTGCTCACAGCCTTAGCAATTAATGGCAGATCAGGGTTAACTACTTCAGCCTGCGGAGATGAACTGAGGGTGTTGTGTGTGTTCAATGTGTTCCTGTAAAAGAACAAAATTTCTTCATTGTCTTGGGACTTGGCTTTTCCTTTGGACTCAAGAACAACAGAGTTCTATTTATTTGCAAAAAGGTTTGTTGTTGGAGGAATTAATGGGCCAGATTTCCCAGACATGAATGGGAATGAAGTGGAGGTTCTTGGGATGCCATTGAAATAACCTTTTCAGAAGCTCCAATGGGAAGATGGGATGTGGAAAATTTTATTGGCATGAACTTACATTCCTTAGTTTCAAATGTCCCATTTTTCCCAAGCCAGTTCTGGAAAAGGGGCAGCTGGGAGTTCTGGAAGAACAAGCACCTTGGACCAGAAGGAAGGCCAATGTCCAGTCTCCATTCCATGTTATAAACAGGTGTGGTTCAGCATCCAAGTTAATTAAGGTCTATTAGTACATGTGTAGAGTCCAACATGCTGTGCACCACATGAGCATGAGGAGAGTACCCCCTGCCATAGGAATCCCAAGAAGGAGAAGAGAGAGATTTGATTAGAAGTTTAAATATTCACGTTTCTCAAGCTTGCAGTGGCCACGCCCATTCTGGCCACTAACTAGCTGGAAGGTGTGATTGACAGGCAAGCAGGTAGGGACATGGAAGGACAGCAAAAGGCCTCTTTTTTTCTTTACTGTGGCCTTCCACAATTTATGAGAAGTAATTGGCAATTAAACCCCAAGATTGTTGGCTCCTCTGTGGGAGAAGATAAGCTACTCTCAAGGCTACACTCTGGTATTTCCTTCCTCTCTGCTGTTTTCACATCTCAGGGAAAATTTGCACCAAGGAGTCTTTAGTTCCCTTCTCCACTCCCCTTCAAACAAACCTCTTTTGAACTCTTCATAACTTTTGATCTAAGCATGTTTTACAGGCTTAATCTGCCAGACTGTCTCCTGGAAAGCAAACAAACTAACTTTTCAAGATAACCTGGCATCTGCTCAACTTCAATACAAATCCTCCTCCTTTCCTTGTCATCTAGCAACAGCTGAAAGGAAATGAACTCCCCTCCATCTTGTCCTATAGGCCTGGGCCC
>JAAGEH010000918.1:0-10686 GCA_011751065.1 Lasiurus cinereus | reverse complement strand
GCCACCCCCACCTTCCCCTGCTTTCTCTTGGGGGTCACGCCCCCCCTCCTTTCCCCTGGGGGTCACGCCACCCAACGCCTCCTCCTGGGGGCACGACACCCCACCTTCCCCAGGGATTCACGTCACCCCCCCCCCCTTTCCCCTGGGGGTCACGCCCCCCCACGCCCCCCCCCCCAGGGGGCGCAGGGCCGGCGGCCACACCTCACCTTGCAGGTGCCGCCGTGCTGGCACTGCCCTCGACAGTCGTTGATGTCTGGGGGACAGAGGGACGGTCACGGGGGGGGGCCTGGGCGCCGCCCAGCCCCGCCCGCCGGCGGCCTGCCACCCATACTGACTGATGTGGCAGTCGGTCCCCTTCCAGCCCGGGATGCAATCACAGTAATAGCCACCAATCAGGTTTTTGCAAGAAAAAGCGTTAAGGCACGGCTTCCCTTCACACTCATTGGCGTCTGTGGACGAGACAAGAGGGCGCCATGGGGCCTGGGCCCCCCTGCCCCTGCGCCCGGCGCCCGCAGCCACAGCAGCACCAGCAGCAGCAGCCGCATGCACAGCCCCCGCGCCCCATGCACACGCGTGCGCCACCCCCCGGGCCTCACCCAGCCGGCAGGTGGCCCCCACCCACTGCTGGGGGCAGAGGCACTCGAAGCCGTCCACCTGGTCCACGCAGGTGCCGCCCGCCGCACACGGGTTGGAGGCGCACTCGTCGATGTCTGCGGAGGGACGGGGCGGGCAGGGGGGCGTGTGGGCAGGGGCTGGGGGCGGAGGCAGCCGGGCACCGGGGTCCCCCTCCTCCCGTGGGGGAGGAGGGTCCGTCACTGCTCCCCTGGCCACCAAGTCCGCAGCGCCCCTCCTCCACCCACCAGTGGGCACTCACCCAGCGCGCAGGTGGGTCCGCTCCAGCCGGACGGGCAGTGGCACTCGAAGCCAGAGGGCACCTCGTGGCAAGACCCCCCATTGGCGCAGGGGTTAGAGGCGCAGGCGTGCTCGGCTGCGGGGGAACGGAGGCAGCGGTGGGCGGGACAGCCCGGGGCCCCGCCTTGGCAGAGGGCTCCCCTCCACCCCCAGGCCCCAGGGCGGGGAAAGGTGCGTGCGTCCAGGGAGAAGGAAGCCGGAGGGCCGGGCCCAGCGGGCCCCTGAGCGCCGGCCGGGCCGGGCCGAGGCCCACCTACCCCGCTCGCAGTTCTTGCCCGTGTAGCCGGCGGGGCAGACGCAGCGGTACTGGTCCGGCTCCGCGTTGATGCACGTGCCCCCGTTGGTGCAGGGGTGGTGGCTGCCACAGTAGTTCAGGTCTGGGGAGCAGGCCGGGCGCGCTCAGGGCAGGCACCCTGGCTCTGCAGCCTGGGGGCCACGGGGAGCCCCGGCCCCCGACCCCACCTGCCCCCCACCCCGGCTGCCCGCCGCTCACCTTTGTTGCAGAGCAGCCCGCCCCAGTTGGTCTCGCAGTTGCACTGCCAGGGCTCCACGCAGCTGCCGTGCACGCAGCCGGGGTACGGCACGCACTCGTCGCAGAAGCGGCCCTGCCAGCCGTAGTGGCACCTGGGGGAGTCCAAGGGCCCAGGGCCCAGTGGGTGGGTGTGCAGGGGTGTGGGGGGGGGACCCGGCCAGGGCGGGCATCCGGGCCTCCGCGCGCGCGCGCTGGAGCAGGCCCGTGGCCAGGCGGGGGTGACAGCCGGCCGGCAGCCCGGCCCGGCGCTCCCGGCCGCGGGCCAGGACAGTGGGCGCAGCTGTCCAGTCACTCCCGCCCGAGCTATTCTGGGACCTTCCCCCGCGCGGGGCCCCCGCGGTCAGGCGCCGGGACGGGAAGCCCGGCCGGGACCCCGGGCACGAGCGCGCCCGCTTGGCACCCAGGCCTGGGGCCTCTGGGCCTCACGGGCACCCAGGCACCCGGGCACCCAGCGGGCGGAGGACCAGGGCGCCCGCCCGTCCCCGGCGGTGTGACAGGGGCCACAGTGTGACCTCGCCCCAAACCCAGGAGCGGTCACTTCGCTCCCACAAAGCCCCACGGAGGGTCCGTCCCACGGGGAGGCCCCGGGCCCCCGGCCGTCCAGGGGCCAGACGCAGGCAGCCACTGGCCCGGAAGCCGCCTGCGTGCACTGAGACCTCTGGCTCCGAGGCCAGGACCCCAGGCTCGGCCCCGCCCTGCAGGGGGCAGCACCCCTCTGGGCAGGTGCGGGCGGAGGCAGGCAGCCAGGACTCGGGAGGAACCGGCCCCGGCCTGCCCTGCCCTGGGGCCCAGCGCTCGGTCTGGCTGGGCCCCTCGGTCTGGCTAGGACCTGGACGTCAGACGCCCCGAGGCCCTCCAGCCTGGCCAGGGCCCGGGGCCGCTTCCCGGACCTGCAGGCCCGGCGGGAAGGAGTGACATCAACCTCGCCGCCGCTCGCGTGCCGGCACCGCCTCGGGAGTGTATTTTTGGACAAGGAAGGAGCCACGGCCCTTCCTGGGCCGCCTCCCACCCGCCCGGCCCTCAGAGGGGACGCAGGGCACAGCCACGGGGAAGCAGGGGAGAGGGGCGCCCCCACCCAGACCGGGTGCCCAGATGGGTACTGTGGAAAGGGGGGTCCGCCCACCCCCACCCGGACCCTCCAGGTGGCCTGGGTGGGGCGGCCCCTCGGCAGGCCCCCCGCCGCCCAGCAGCCTCCCTGCCCGGGGCTCCGGGGCCAGGGAGGAGGCGGCAGGAAGGCAGGGCCATCTCCGCGGCATCCGGTGGGGGTGTCCTCGCTGAAACCTGAGCCACCAGCAGCTGGGCCTCACCCACAGGCGGCGGGGTGGGTGGGTGGGTGGGGAGGTGGGGGCTCCCCTACCCCCCAGGCGGCCCCAGGAGTCCCGCCCCTCAGCTTCCTGCCCGGCCCCTGGCAGCCAGGAGGGCGAGGCAGACCTGCTCTCTCCCACCTTCCTCCTCCCCGCTGGCTCCTCGGTCACGGCCAGCCACCCAGGCCACAGCATGGGCATCATGGCTGTGCACGGCACCGGGCGGGGCCGAGCGGGTGTGCAGGGCTGGGACCCGGCCGCCCGCTGTTCCTGCCCAGCCCTGGGCCCAGAGGACCCAGGCTCCCGGCCACCACGGTCAGCAGGCAGGCCTCGCCCTGGACAGGACAGCCTCCCACCCGCTCCCACCCTGGACATGGGCCCGCCCGGGCTACGTCCCTGCACCCTGAGGCCCACGGGGCGTGTCTGCCATCCCGCATGAGGGGCTGGCTGGGGGGGAGGCCCTCCCCCTGTCCTTTCCTAGGGCCAAGCAGAGTGGTCACCACACCCTTCCCAGCTCCCACACGGCGCCCTCCTGTCCGAACGCATTCCTGTGTGACGCTGGGGAAGTTAACCAACCTCTCTGGTCTCAGGGTTCTTGTCTGAAAATGCACCGGGAAGCCAATGCACCCCACGGGGAGGGCTGGGGCTAGGGAGGAGGGAGGGTCCAGGCCGGGCAGAGCGCCCGCCCACCCGCACCTCCTGGCCAGCCTGCACCCCTCCCGAAGGCCCCAGGCCACCCTGGAGCCCACCCCTGCTGCCCGCGCACTGGCAGAGGGCCCTGCTCCAAGCCACTGGCCTGGGGCCCCGCAAGCTGGCCCCTCCTGCTCCTCTGCACCATGAACTGCCCACCCACTGCTCCCCGCAGCCTCCCCAGGGTCTCTCCCACCATCTCCCTCTCCCACCCCTGCCACCACCAAGACCCTCACGCTACACCTCGCCGCGCTGCCCGCCAGACCCCGAGCTCCTGGCCACCCTGGCGTGGCTTCTCCCAGTGCCTCACCCTCAGCAGGAGGCCCGGGCGGCTCTCTGCCTCCTCGCCACCTCAGCCTGAGCCCCAATTCCGCCCTCGGGGTCTGTCAGGGCTTCCCACCCTCCGAGGACCACCCCCGTCTCCGCTGACCCCAGGCCACTGCCGGCAGGAGGGAGGCTGCTTCCTAGTCCTGGACTTCCCACTCCTCTCTCCCCACCCCCCAACCTCAGATCCGCTCCGCAGAATCCGCAGAACCTGCCCACCTCTGCGCCTCCTGCTGGGCCGCCCCAGCCCCGGCCTCCCGCCGGCTGCTCCTCACATCAGCTGCTGCGGGGGCTTCCCTGTCCCGGCCCCCCGACCCCTGAGCTCCAACCCCAGGCCCCCTGCTTCTCCGGGGCTGGGGAGACCCCCACCCTCAGGTCCCTCGGACAGGACTGCTCTGGCCACGCCAGCCCCCTGCCCCTGCCCCCCTGTCCCCGTGGGCCCCCCGCATCCCCAGGCTCTGGGCACAGCGTCTCCCCAGCACCGACGGCCAGCTGCCCGGAGGCAGGGCCCACGTCCGTCCGTCCGGATGCTCAGCGCAGCCCCGGGCCCACGGGCGCCCGCCACCCTCTCTGCTGCTGGGGCGGAACGAGGGGGCGCTGGGAGGGAGGAGGGGAGGGGGGCAGCCGGACTCACCTGCACTCCCCGGGCACGGAGCACCCCCCCGTGGAGCAGGTTGCAGCCTTGTTTACACACGGCTGCGATAGAGAGAGGGGGGGGGCAGAGAGCCGGTTGCAGCCCGCCGTGGGTGTGGGGGGGGAGGGAGCCCCCCGCCAGCCCCCCAGCACCCCAGGGGCCGCCCCGGCCCACCTTCCTTGCACTCGGGGCCCATCCAGCCGTCCATGCAGGCCTTGTTGCCGTACTGGTCGCAGGTGTGGTGGCCGAAGAAGTCGTTGCGGGCCCGGCAGAACTTGTTGCAGGTGGGGCTGTAGTAGTTCTCGGCGCAGCGCACCCGCAGCTGCAGCTCCATCTGCGCCACGTGGCCGCTGAACTGCAGGCTCTTCCAGCGCTCCTCGGGGTTCACCATGCCCGCGTGCGACACCCGCTCGATCAGCAGCTCCTCTTGGGGGGGGCGCAGAGTCAGGGGGGGCAGAGCCTCGCCCCGGCTCCCGCCCCACCCCCCACAGGCAGGCGGGGCGGGGTAGGGAGGTGGGGGCTCCCCTACCCGTGCCCCCTGGCTGACGGCCCCTCTACACCCATGCCCTGTCCCAGCAGGGGTCGGCCCTGACCCCGGAGACGCCTGGGGCTCGGCCTCCTGCCGGCACACCTACTGCCCGTCTTTCTTCTAAAACACATTTTATTGCTCTGACGGGGTGGCTCAGTGCATAGAGCGTCGGCCTGCAGACGGAAGGGTCCCAGGTTCGATTCCGGTCAAGGGCATGTATGTTTTTGTTTTTTTTAAATATATTTTATTGATTTATTTTTATTTTTATTTTTACAGAGAGGAAGGAAGAGGGATAGAGAGCTAGAAACATCGATGAGAGAGAGAGAGAGACATCGATCAGCTGCCTCCTGCACACCTCCCACTGGGAATGTGCCGCAACCAAGATACGTGCCTTGACTGGAATGGAACCCGGGACCCTTCAGTCCGCAGGCCGACGCTCCATCCACTGAGCCACACCGGTTTGGGCAAAGGCATGTATCTTGGTGGCGGGCACATCCCCACTGGGGAGCGTGCAGGAGGCGGCTGATCGATGTCTCTCTCTCATCGATGTTTCTAACTCTCTACCCCTCTCCCTTCCTCTCTGTAAAAAAATCAGTAAAATATATTTTAAAAAATAAAAGGACAAAAAATACATTTCATTGGTCTCAGAGAGGAAGGAAGGGAGAGGGAGAGAGAGAAACATCCGTGATGAGAGAAATCACCGACCGGCTGTCTCCTGCACGCACCGCACTGTGGACTGAGCCTGCACCCCGGGCCTGTGCCTTGACCGGGAACCGAACCCTGACCTCCTGGTTCATAGGTCAGTGCTCAGCCACGGAGCCCTGCCAGCTGGGCATCTACCGCCCATCTTTTTTTTTTTTAATATATTTTATTGATTTTTTACAGAGAGGAAAGGAGAGAGATAGTCAGAAACATCGATGAGAGAGAGACATCGATCAGCCGCCTCCTGCACGCCCCACAGTGGGGATGTGCCCGCAAGCAAGGTACATGCCCCCAACCGGAATCGAACCTGGGACCTTTCAGTCCGCAGGCCGACGCTCTATCCACTGAGCCACACCAGTCTCGGCAACTGCCCATCTTAAAGCGCCTTCTCTCTCCCCGGCCTCCGGGCCTCACCTCAAACCAAGCCACTGCATGGGGGTAGGGGCACGAGCGAGCAACCACGGGCACACGGGGACCGGGGCACCATTCCCTACACTTCTCATTGGCTTGGGATGGGGCTCAAAGCCTCCATGACCTACCCGGCCCCCCTCCCCCGGCCCTGCTGGCCTCAGCACCTCCCATCTGCCAGGCAGGGCCCAGGCTGCTGCCTAAACACAGCTGCTCACTCTGGCCCCAGGGCCTTTGCACATGCTGCTGCTGCTGCTGCCTGTGGTGCTGCCCGTCTGCCCAGGAGAAACCTCTCTGCCCTGCACCCAGGGCCCCCGCAGGGCAAGCACAGGGCAGCCCGCCTCGGGGCGTCTCGATGTCCCAGGTCAGAGAGGCAGAGAGGGGGGCCACGGGGCTAGAGAGCCTCCTGGGAGTGCCCCCCCTCCTCTCTGCCACTGACTCGGCCCCGAACACCCCCTCACCCCTGACCTGGAGAACACAGGTGCAGCCGGACTGGGCAGGGGGCAGTGCGCACACGCCTCCGCAGATCGCCAGCGTGGCTGAGGCTCCCGGCAGCAGGGGCGAAAAGGGGCACAGCGCCCCAGCGGGCAGAGGGGGGGGGGACCTGGCCGGAGCCGGAGCCGGAGCGGAGCCGGGCAGCGTGCGGGAACTCACCATCGGGGGTGGTCTGGTTGTCCCAGTCCCAGGCCTCTATGATGAGCGTGAAGGACCGCTGTGGACACGGACGGGGGGGGTGGGGAGGGAAGGGGGGACAGTCAGGGACCCGAGCCCCAGCGGCCTGCCCTGAGCGAGGGGGACCTGCCCCACCACACCCCAGCCTGAGCCCCCACTCCACCCCCCGAGGACCACACTCCCCATCCCAGCAGCCCCCAGACCACGCTGGCAGGAGGGAGGGAGGGAGGTTCTTCCCACTCAGGCCTGGGGTCCCGGCTCCCTCAGCCAGCGGCCCTGACCCGTGGGTGACCCCGGCCGAGCAGAGGGAGCCGTGGCCGGAGCGGAGGAGAGCAGCCCCCCCACCTTGGCTGGATGGGAGGGAAGCGGGGGGCTGTAGCAAGCCCACCTGCGAGGCCCCCCGGCCAGGCCCCGGCCCTGGCTCTGGAGGTGCCCCTCCCAAGACACGGGGTGCAGGGGGAGCAGCCCCCATGTAGCCTGCCTCACCGAGGGCCCCGGCTGCAGAGGCGGGAGAACGCGTCCGGGACCCCGTCCCCCCCCCACGCCCAGACCATCTGCCCGCAGGCCCCAGGCGACGGGTGGGGTGACGTCACTGCGCCAGCCCTGGGCCCGCCTCTGCAGGGGTAACCAGAGCCTTGTCACTCATGGCCCGAGCCTCTGAGGGGGGCGGGACTTGAACTCCCCCGGGTGCCTCTGTGGTTCCCGTCACACCACGCGGCCCCCGGGACCCAGGTGCCCCCAGGCTGGGAGCCGCACGCAGGGGCCAGGCTCCTCCCGTCGCCGATGGCCAGGCTTCCAGGCCCTGCAAGCTGCTGTGCTGGGACCTCAGCTTCACCCCCCGCCACGGACCCAGGCCCACCAGGCTGCTCCCCCCAGGCGGCTCCCCCTCATGAGCTACTCCCCCCTGCACAGGCTGCTCCCACCATGTAGGCTGCTCCCACCCCCTGGCAGCCTCCTGCTGACCCCCAGACCCAGCGCCACCCCACCTGGCCCCTCTCTGCCATGGGCATCAGTCACATCAGCCACACCCCCTGCCTCTGGACGCCCGAGGCTGGCCCTCGGAGACCCTCTCCTCCCCGGCTGCCCTCCCCCATTCGCCCCCGCGCTCACAGGACCCCAGATGATCCACCGGACCTCACACCCACCGGCTGGCACCTGGGGCCTGCACCTCCAGAAAGCACGGGCTGAAAGTGGGGAGCCCTCAGCTCCTGCCCTCCGCACAGCCAGCCCAGCACGCCCAGTCCACAGCCCTTGGCACACCGCGCCCGCCCTGGCACAGAGGCCGCCCGCAGGCCGCCTGGCCCTGGCCCTTCCACGTCTGGGGCGGCTGGAGCCCAGCCCCTCCAACCAAGCTTCCCATTTCATTCATTCGCTCGTCCCCTCACTCACTCCCTCGTTCATTCATTTATTCACTCATTCCCTTCACTTCCTCCCTCATTCACTCGCTCACTCATTCCCTTCACTTCCTCCCTCATTCACTCACTCACTCATTCATTCCCTCCCTCATTCATTCATTCACTCACTAACTCATTCCCCCACTCATTCATTCCCTCACTCACACACTCATTCATTCGCTCACTCATTCACTCACTTGATCACTCATTCATTCACTCACTCACTCCACCCACTCACTCATTCCTCATTCCCTCATTCATTCACTCACTCATTCCCTCCCTCCTTCATTCCCTCCCTCACTAACTCATTCACTCACTAACTCATTCCCTCACCCATTCATTCCTCCTGTCTCCCTCCTTCCCTCTGCTCCTTCACGCACGAAGCCTACAGAAGGCTCGGCTCTGCAGGGGACCCGGCCTCTGCCCGGTGGACAGATGACCCGGAGGAGCACCAGGGTAAGGAGCAGAGATGCTGTTCTAAGGGGTGTCCGGCCGGGCCCCCCAAGTTTCTGCTGGGACTGGGGCCGCAGAGAGCGAGGGAGGGGTCTCTCCACAGGACTGTGCACGGGACCCGGGGCCAGAGCAGAGCAAAGCGGGTGGCTGCGGGGGCCCTGGCGGGAGCAGGGAGCCGGGCCGGGGCTGCGGCCACCACCGCTCACCCCACCGCAGGGCAGGCCGGGCCGGGCCCGCTGCCCGCCCCACACCTGGGCACCGGGAGGGCGCGCCTCCGGCTCCCAGGAAACCCCACGCCGGCGCTCAGGTAGGGTTACCGCCACCTCGCCGAGCCCGGGCTCCGGTTACCGCTCCCGCAGGGCACGCGCCCGCCCGCCCACGGGGCCGCCGCCCGCCAGCTGGGCTCCGGGCACCTGCACAGCAGCCTGTCCCCCCGAACCTGAGCCTCCCTCCGAGCGGGCCCGCACCTCTGTGCCCGCACCTCTCTGCCCGGCGCCGCTGGGGACTCAGTTTCCCCACACCCAGCCCCCGGCTGCAGATGGGCAGGGTGTCCATCTGCAGAGAGCCACAGGCCAGGGTCCCGGGGCCCCAGGATGGGCTGGGGGGCGGGCGGCCTAGCAAGCAGGCAGAGGAACCCTGGCGGTCCTCTGCTCAGGCTGGGGGGGGGGGGCCTGGCCACAGCGGGCCAGCGGGGACCCTCCGCTCTTCACGGCAGACCCCCCCCACCGTCCACCTCCTCCCGGCCTGACCCCCACGGCCAGGCCCAAACCCCTCATCCGACCGTCAGACAGGGCCATGGGGCAGCAGCCCAAGGCCAGACCCAGCACCGGGCGTGCCACACCCCAGGGCTCAGGCCGCCTCATCCCGTCCCCGCCCACAGGCCAGGGCATCCCACACGGGGAAGGCCCAGCAAGGCCGGCGGTCAGCCCGCGGCGGCCAGGGCCCCAGCTCCAGCCTGGCTGGGTCTCCGCCCCATCCCCACCGGCCATCCGGCCCCCCACGGCGCGCGGGGCTGGTGTCTGCCGTGCCAGGAGCTCCGAGCACAGATACATTTCCTGAAACCCGAGCTGCAGAGGCCTGGTCTCTGCTGCCATTGTCACCCAGGGGAAGGGGGGAGGGGAGGGGGAAGGGCGCCTCCCACAAGGCGTGGGACCCAGGCGGTGGCAGGAGGGATGGACCGCAGGCCCACCCCACGCAGGAGTCTGAGGCCCACCCTCCACCGCAGAGGCCAGCTGGGGCCGCCTGCTCCGGGCCCAGGGTCCCCCAGCACCTCTGCCGATGGGCCTGTGAGCAGGATGCCACCAGGACTGGGCTCATCCTGGTCACACCCGGCTCACCGGGGATGGGGGTGGGGACCTAGCTCACCCAGAGATGAGGATGGGGATGGGGATGGGGATGGGGACCCGGCTCACCAGGATGGGGATAGGATGGGGATGCAGCTCACCCAGGATGGGCACCCAGCTCACCTGGGGATGCGGATGGGCACCGGGCTCACCCAGGATGGGGATGGGGATGGGGATGGGCACCGGGCTCACCAGGATGGGGATGCAGCTCACCTGGGATGGGCACCACGCTCACCGGGGATGGGGATGAGGATGGGGACCCAGTTCACCTGAGGATGGGGATGGGCACCCTGCTCACCCAGGATGGGGATGGGATGGGCACCCAGCTCACCGGGGATGTTGGAAATGGGACTTAACTTCCTGAAGTCGGGGATGGGACCCTGCTTGGGCCTGGGATTGGAGATTCCTGTCTCCCCAGGACACCTCCCGCCTCAGGCCTTGGTCCGGCTCCCCAAGAACCTTCGCATTGAGCCCGAGACGGTCGCTGAGAGCCGTCGTCCCTTCCACGAAGCCCCAGCCTCAACGCTACAGGGGCCCCTGCCCTGGCTCCCCACCCTCACGGCCAGGGGCAAAGCCAGCCCTTTTCCCAGCCCACCCAGTGGCCCCCGTGGCCAAGCCCCCCCCTAAAGCAGGACTCCTGGGGGGAAAGTGTAGGAGGAGAGCAGGGGCCGGGGTACACACAGGCCCCAGGAGGGGAGAGGGTGGGTGAGGAGGGAGCCGGGGCTCCACCAGGCCAGCCCCAGCTCCTTGGGGGGGCCCGGGAGCACAGGGAGGGTGATGCTCTCTCCC
>JAAGEH010000917.1:0-14028 GCA_011751065.1 Lasiurus cinereus | reverse complement strand
GGCTACACAGGAGAGTTTTACCAAACATTCAAGGAAGAATTAAAACCTATCCTCCTCAGACTATTCAAAAACATTCAAGAAGAAGGAATACTACCAAATACCTTCTATGAAGCCAGCATCACCATAATACCAAAACCAGATAAAGACAACACAATGAAAGAGAATTATAGGCCAATATCTCTCATGAACATAGATGCCAAAATCCTCAACAAAATTCTAGCAAACCAGATCCAGCAGTACATCAGAAAGATCATACACCATGACCAAGCAGGATTCATCCCAGGAATGCAGGGATGGTTCAATATCCGCAAATCAATAAATGTGATACATCACATAAACAAATTGAGAGATAAAAATCACATAGTCATATCAATTGGTGCAGAAAAAGCATTTGACAAAATCCAACATCCTTTCTTGATAAAAACTCTCAGCAAAGTGGGAATAGAAGGATCATACCTCAACATCATAAAAGCCATATATGATAAACCCACAGCTAACATCATACTCAATGGGCAAAAACTAAAACCATTTCCCCTAAGAACAGGAACAAGACAGGGATGCCCACTCTCACCTCTCCTGTTTGACATAGTACTGGAAGTATTAGCCATTGCAATTAGACAACAAGAAGAAATAAAAGGCATCCAAATTGGAAAAGAAGAAGTAAAGCTGTCCTTATTTGCAGATGACATGATATTGTACATAAAAAACCCAAAGTATTCCATTCCAAAACTAATTGACTTAATTAATGAATTCGGCAATGTAGCAGGATACAAAATTAATGCTAATAAGTCTGTGGCATTTCTATATACTAACAATGAAATTATAGAAAGAGAAACTAAAAAAGCAATCCCATTTACCATCGCACCAAAAAAATTAAGATACCTAGGAATAAACCTAACTAAAGAGGTAAAAGACCTTTATGCAGAAAACTACAGGACACTGAAAAAAGAGATAGAGGGAGATGTTAACAGATGGAAGAGCATACCATGCTCATGGATTGGGAGAATCAACATCATTAAAATGTCCATACTACCCAAAGCAATCTACAGATTCAACGCACTACCCATTAAAATACCAACGACATATTTCACAGACCTACAAAGAATTCTTCATAGATTCATCTGGAACAAAAAAAGACCACGGATAGCTACAGCAATTTTGAGAAAAAAGAATAAAGTAGGTGGGATCTCAATACCAGACTTCAAGCTATACTACAAAGCAACTGTTCTCAAAACAGCCTGGTACTGGCACAAGAACAGACATATAGATCAATGGAATAGAATAGAGAACCCAGATATCCACCCAAACCACTATGCTCAATTAATATTTGACAAAGGAGGCATGAACATTCAATGGAACCAAGATAGCCTCTTCAATAAATGGTGTTGGGAAAATTGGACAGATACATGCAAAAAATTGAAACTGGACCACCAACTTACACCAAATACAAAAATAAACTCAAAATGGATACAGGACTTAAACATTAGAAGGGAAACCATAAAAATACTAGAGGAATCCACAGGCAGCACAATCTCAGATATATGCCGAAAGAACTTCTTCACTGATACTGCTCCAAAGGCAATGGAAGCTAAAGAAAAAATAAACAAATAGGACTACATCAAAATAAAAAGCTTTTGCACAGCAAAAGAAACCATCAACAAAACAACAAGAAAGATCAATGCATGGGAGAACATATTTGCAAATGCTATCACTGATAAAGGTTTAATCTCCAAAATCTACAACCAACTTATACAACTTAATAAAAGAAAGATCAAGGATCCAATAAAAAAATGGGCAACGGACCTAAATAGAACCTTTTCAAAAGACGACAGAAGGAAGGCCAAGAGACACATGAAAACATGTTCAAAGTCATTAATCATCCGAGAGATGCAAATCAAAACGACAATGCGATACCATCTTACACCTGTCAGAATGGCAATCATCAACAAATCAACAAACGACAAGTGTTGGCGAGGATGCGGAGAAAAAGGAACCCTTGTGCGCTGCTGGTGGGAATGCAGACTGGTGCAGCCACTGTGGAGAACAGTATGGAGTTTCCTCAAAAAACTAAAAATGGATCTCCCATTTGACCCAGCAATCCCACTCTCAGGAATTTATCCTAAGAAATTACAAACACCATTCAGAAAGGATTTATGCACCCCTATGTTCATAGCAGCACAATTTACAATAGCCACAATTTGGAAACAGCCTAGGTGCCCGTCAGCAGATGAGTGGATCAGAAAACTGTGGTACATCTACACAATGGAATTCTATGCTGCCATTAAAAAGAAGGAATTCTTACCATTTGCAGCAACCTGGTTGGAACTGGAGAGCCTTATGCTTAGTGAAATAAGCCAGTCAATGAAGGAGAAGCATCACATGATCGCACTCATTGGAGGATAATAAAGAACATTATAAACTGATGAACAAAAGGATAGATACAGAGACAGTAAAGCTTCAAACAGACTGTGAAATTGCAGCAGGATGATTAAAGTTAGGTGAGGTAAATAAGAGATCAATCAAAGGACTTGTATCTATGCATATAATCATAACCAATGAACATAGACACTGGGGGGTTGGGGTATGCCTGGGAGGGAGGGGGGCAATGGGAAGATATGTATAAAAAATTAATAAAAAAAAAAGTTTGAAATGAGGAGCCAGAGAAGACTTCAGGATTTAGGTCTGTGTGACTGAGTGAAGGAGGCATTGGTATGGAGTGGTGGGAGTGAGGTGAGAGCTGTCTGGGCACGTTGATTGTGTGAGGTGCTATTAGACACCCAAGTAGAACCATTAAGTAGGCAGCTGGATATGTAGGCCTGGAGCCAAGGAAAGCTATCGTGGCTGAAAACAAAGATCTGGGAGTTGCCAACTTGGAGACAGAGGTGAAGCAATGGGACAATGAGATCACCCAAAGACAGTGTGTGGACTGAGAACAAAAAAGCATTTAAGATAGAATCCTAGGAAAAATCAATTTTGAGGATTGGGAAGACATAATAGAAGGAGCCCATTAAGAAGGAAAGTAAGAAAGGGAGAGGCATGCAAGAATGTGGTAGGATGGGCAACGGATCTAAATAGATAATTTTTGAAAGAAGACAGAAGGAAGGCCAAGAGGCATATGAAAACATGCTCAGTCACTAATGATCAGAGAAATGCAAATCAAACCGACAATGTGGTACCATCTCACACCTGTCAGAATGGCAATCATCATCAAATCAACAAACGAAAAGTGCTGGCTAAGATGCGGAGAAAAAGGAACCCTTGTGCACTGCTGGTGGGAATGCAGACTGCTACAGCCACTGTGGAGAAGTTTGTATGGAGTTTGCTCAAAAAACTAAAAATGGAATTCCCATTTGACCCAGTGATCCCACTTCTAGGAATATATCCCAAGAAACTAGAAACACCAATTAGAAAGGATATATGCACGCATATGTTCATAGCAGCACAATTTACCGTAGCTAAGATTTGGAAACAGCTTAAGTGCCCATCAGCAGATAAGTGTATTAAAAAACTGTGGTACATCTACACAATGGAATACTACAGTATAGTAAAAAAGGAGTTCTTACTTTTTTTAATACTACGTTATAATAAAAAAGGAGTTCTCTCTGTGGTGAGGGAAAAGATGGCTGCTGGCAGGATTAAGTGAGGGAGAGGAAGTGAGTGAGGAGATGAAAGGAGAGTGTGTGGATATGTGTGGTGTGTGTGTGAGTGAGTAAGGGACAGTTAAATCTCGCAAGAGCAGCAAGGGCTAGCAGTCCAGGCTCTATTGGACAAGGAGAGACTACCACCACTGCTGCGAGACTCAGGCACGGAGCCCACGCAACCTTGAAGGGGAAAACGGCCTTTCTTTAGGAATTAATCAACACCAACAACCAGACATGCCCTGGAACCTTCCCCGCGACCCAGCAGCCACTCCAGCCAAAACCCTGCTCCCCAGCTGCAGACCCGAAGACCCTGGGACCTCCACCTCCAAAGTAGAATACAGTGGTACCTCGAGATACGAGTGCCCTCACATACGAGATTTTTGAGATACGAGCCCTCGAGTGAGCGATTTTTGCTTTGAAATACGAGCAACATTTGAGATAGGAGTAATTTCGCGGATCGACTGGCTGCACACGACCCACCAGTTTACCGCGACTCAAGAGTCTCATAGTTTCCCATGCCTCAAGGTTACAGAACTCGTATCTCGAGGTACCACTGTATATCCCAAGAAACTAAAAACACCAATCAGAAAGGATATATGCACCCCTATGTTCATAGCAGCACAATTCACCATACCTAAGATTTGGAAACAGCCTTAATGCCCATTAGCAGATGACTGGATTAAAAAAACGGTGGTACATCTACACAATGTAATACTACACTCCAGTAAAAAAGAAGGAGCTCCTACCATTTACAACAACATGGATGGAGATGGAAAGCAGTATGCTAAGTGAAATAAGCCAGGCAGAGAAAGATAAATATCACATGATCTCACTCATTTGTGGAATATAATGAGTAATGTAAACTGATGAACAAGAACAGATACAGAGACTGAGAAATGTCGATCAGAACATCAAACCTCAGGGAAGGTGGGAGTCAGTGGGAGTAAGGGGGAGAGATCAACAGAGGGACTTGCGTACATGCATATGAGCCTAATCAATGGACATAGACAAAAGGGGGTGGGGCAAGGGTGGGGAGTGGGGGAGGAGGGGTAATGGGAGAATAAGGACACATGTAAAAAATAAAAAATTATAAGGAAAAAAATAAAAAATATATTAAATCTAATACATACCAGTGGTCACCATAAGCTTAAAAGAAATTGTTTAAGGTGACAAAGATTTTTAAATGCGACCCTCTATAGCCTGAAAATTATTTTGGAAGGAAATAAAGAGAAGTTTCCTTCAAGTGTCCTAAGGATTGTCATTGAAAGTCAATATATTTGGTCTCTTGAAGTAAAGTAAGTAATTTGTGTTTTTGCCTCCTTGACAAAGTTGATATAAAGATACAAAAAGAAATTGACAGCCTGTTTGAAATTGAATCGCATTGGCCTAAAGTAAAGAATATCCTTGCATGATATTATTCTACAATGTCAGTCTAATTCTTGATATTTCACAACAGCATATTGTACAATTATCCCAAACAAAATGACAAACTAATTCTTTGAATGTTTGGCAGCAATTTAAAAAAGGACATGAAAGGATTTAATCCCTTTCAGAAGGAATTAAGGCACTGGGAAGGCACTTGAGCATTCTATACTGGCCCCTCTTACCCTTTTTGCCAAGAGGGACCCTCTTCTCACAATCCAATTGCCCTCAGCTGTTGCCTGAGCTTTCTATTCATGCTGAGGTTGAAGCCTCGAGGTGGCTGGTATAATGTATCTGTCTCTTGCCCAATGGTGTGATCTGGGCCCTCTCTGGAGAAAGAACCTGAGTTCCCTGAGATATGTGATCAGCACCAGGGCCCCACCAGCAGGTGAGGGGATTCCAAGGCAGGTGCTGGGCTTGGAGGCCACAGGGGCATAGGCTACCAAGAAGACAGAACTGAACCTCAAAACACCCAGCATGGCCCTAGAAAATGACTGGTTAGCCAGAGATGGTTAAGGTTTCTCAGGAAAGGAACTACCTAAGACAGGCACAATTGCAGAGGGGCCATCAGGAGACAATTTGAGGGTCAACAAAGATGGGGCACAGACCCTCATCTCCCCCAGACTTGCAGGGGCCTAAACCCACACCCCTTCTGAGGGAGGTCTCCTGCTCCCATGGCTGCTTTGCTTCCCATGCCCAGCACAGATCAGGACCCAGGTAATCGACAGAGACTTTGCCCAGCTCTGATTGGGACCCAGGTAACACACAGGGACTTGGCCCAGCTCAGATCGGGATCCAGGTAACAGACAGAAACTTGGCCAACAGCAGCTGCCCTATATCTAAATCCAGCCTACCACCAGGAATGCTCAGGGCCTACTCAAGAATGCAAATATTCCTTTCCACTAATATTTACAGGGTAATCTAAGATTGTTGGTAGGGTATTACATTTGACAGTAAAAGAGTAATCAAGCTTTTAGATTAATTTAAATTGGCTAATTGAAATAAAGGAATATCCAATACAATTTAATTGTACTGAACAAAAATCTGTTTCTAAAGTATTAACTAAAATTTCTATTGGTAGTGCATCTCATGGTAAAATTGCTTAGCATGCAATGAACATAAAACAGTCATATTTTTGTGCAAAAAATTAAAATGTAAAGTTATCAAGATTGCATTAAAAATTTATAAAAGTTTCTATTAATCAAAAATGGGGGGGAAAGTAGGATAATATCATGTAAGGAAAAATATCCTGTAAGTAAATTACATCTAGAAAATTTAAATAAGCCAAAGGAAAAATAGTTTGGACAAAAATAAAAAGCACCCCAAATCAATTTTATAGAAAAGATTATTTTATTAAATTTTGGTCAAGAATATGTTTATATACTTTCAGAAAACAACTCGAAGACCAAGTAGACTCCTGCAACAGAGAGGAACTGACAGGTCTGCTCCAACCACGAAGACAAGAAACAGTCCAGAGATAGAAGATAGTTGGGGACACCCTGGGAGACTGCAGGAGAAAGTTGTTTTTCTGGAACCTGAGGATCTGAGTGGGGAGTGACCATCCGAGAACCAGTTCTGGGGCAGCCCACTTCTACAAACCTATATTGAGTACCACAGGGGAAGCAGGATCTAAGTACAGCTTAGAGAAGATCTATAGTCTCAGAGGTCAATCCTGAAACACTCAGGGGCTGACTCAAAAATTGACTCTTGTGCAACCACAAAAGAATAAAGAGATTAAGACACACCACCTGCTTAAAAACCAGGACAGGCTTACAACACTGAGCATCAGTGGAACATGGGGAATGTCAAGACTGTCCCCACTGGGTAACAGGCATACCAAAAATAACAAGAGGAAGTGAATGACCATCACTACTGTACATTCTATTTTCTTTTATTTTTTAAATTTTAAATTTTAAATTTTTTTATTTTGTCATATTTTACCTAAGAAACTATTTTTTTCTTTTTTCCTTACTTGATATTACCTTTTTAATTATTACATTTTTATTTTCAGTTAGTATTATTACTACTACTATTTTACCTTTTTGGGAAAAAAAAGTGTCATTATATTTTCTCTTTATTTTACTTTGGGATTAGAGTTCTACATTCTATTCTCATCTTTCCTTTAGCATCATTTTAATCTATCTCAACTCTACCTTTATGCCATCACTCTCTCCCTCAATTTTCCTCTTTTGTTGTCCTGTTTCTCTTACCATTTTCATACTTTAGATTTTACCTATTCTTTCTTTTTACCCCCTGTTAAAATTTCACCCAACTTATATATCTAATTCCAAAAAATTGTTTTTCTCTCTGTTTCTTTCAGTATATCAGTTTTTTATACTTTTTTTTTGTGAGATTGTTTTGCTTATTCTTGTTGATTTGTTTTGCTTTTGGTTTCCTTTATTTTTTTGCTTCTGTTTTCCCTCACCTCCCTTGATATTAGTTGTTGTTTGTAGTTTGTATTAATCTCCAGGTACTTGTTGTTGGCATTTATTGGGATTAGTAGCTGTTCTTTTGGAGTTTTCTCCCCACATATATAATTTGTTCCCTTGTTCTTTCTTATTCTGTTTTTCACTCTTACTTTTTTTCTTTTTTACTTATTCTCCCTTCTTCCAATTTTATTTTGACATTCATGACTTTTCTTTTATTTTCTTTTCTCTCTCCTATCCCCTGATTTGTCTCTGTTTCATGGTCACCTTAATTAGTGGCTATTAATATCATGAATACATTTCTGTTCAGTGCCTTGTGAGGTGTACCTGATTATGTTGTATTTTGTGCCTTTAAGTCAATGCAGGAGAGAGAGAACTACATAACCAGAAATCTGGAGAAGAGAGACAAAGAAACAGCCCACATATGAAAGAAAAGCAGGCATCACCAGAAAAGAAAGTAAACAAAATGGAGGTAAGCAACCTGCCAGAGAAAGAATTCAGATAAATGGTCATAAGCTGGCTGAAAAGAATGAAACACAAATTTGACAATATGAGTAAGAACCAAGAGGAAGTGAAGAATAACCAAGAAGAAATGAAAAATGTCATTGCTGCTATATAGAACTAAATAGAAAACATCAATAGTAGATTAGAAGAAGCAGAGCACTGCATCAGTGAGCTAGAAGACAATATAGGAAAAAATACTCCAAGTAGAGCAACTTCTAGAAAAAAAATTAAAAAGCAGAAGGAGAGTCTAAGGGAACTTTGGAACAACACAAAACAAAATATCATCCACGTAATAGGGGTTTAGGAAAGAAAGGAAACTGAGCAAGGAATAGAAATCCTTTTTGAAGAAATAATGACAGAAAACTTCCCTGATATAGGGAAGAAAAAACCCACATAAATCCAAGAAGCTTACAGCATCCCAAGCAAAATGATCCCAAAAGACCAATCCCAAGGCACATTATAATAAAATTGGCAAACACCAGTGACAAAGTAAGAATATTAAAAGTGGCCCAAGAGAGACAGAAAGTTACCTACAAAGGATACCCCATCACAGTAGAGACTTATTTCTCAACAGAAACTCATCAGACCAGAAGGGAATGGAATGAAATATACAAAGTCATGCAAAGGAAGGTCTGAATCCAAGAACATTATATCCAGCAAGGCTTTCAATCAAAATTGAAGGTAAAATCAGGAATTTTACAGACAAAAAAAGACTAAGGGAATTTATTACCACCAAACCAGCAATGCAAGAAATGCTAAAGGGTCTGCTGTAAAAAAAAAAAAAAGAAAGAAAGAAAGAAAGAAAGAAAGAAAGAAAGAAAGAAATAGGAAGTGAAGGATAACAGGGGTAAAGAATAAAAATGGTAACAAATAAGGAACTATAAATAGTAACTTTATTTTATTTTTAAATTTTCATAAATATTTTTCAGATTATAACAATGGTTCCTTTTTTTACCCCGCCCCATATCTCCCCTCCACCTGGTTCCCACCCTATCCACTGCCCTTACCTCCCCCCGCATTGTCTTCATTCATAGGTGTATGATTTTTACCAGTCTTTCCCTACACCCTCCCTTACCTCTTTCCTCCTAAGAATTATCAGTCCACTCCCTTTATATGCCCCCAGATTCTATTATATTCACCAGTTTATTCTGCTCATCAGCTTTTCAATTCACTTGATTTTTAGATTCACTTGTTGATAGATATGTATTTCTTGTTCATAATTTTTACCTTTATCGTTGTCTTCTTCCTCTTCTTAAAGAATAATTTCAGCATTTCATATAATACTGGTTTAGTGTTGATGAATTCTTTTAATTTTTTTCTTATCTGTAAAGCTCTTTATCTGCCCATCAATTCTGAATCAAAGCTTTGCAGGGTAGAGTAATCTTGGTTGTAGGTTCTTGCTAATCATAACGTTGAATATTTCTTGCCACTCCCTTCTGGCCTACATAGTTTCTGTTGAGAAATCAGCTGATAATCCTATGGATGCTCCCTTGTAGGTAATGAACTATCTTTCTCTTGCTTATTTTAATATTTTCTCTTTGTCTTTTGCTCTTGGTATTTTAATTATGATTTGTCTTGGTGTGGTCCTCTTTGTATTTCTTTTGTTTGGGCTTCTGTGTACTTCCTAGACTTGTAAATCTATTTCTTTGATCATGTGGGGGAAGTTTTCAGTCATTATTTTCTCAAATAGGTTTTCAGTATCTTGCTCTCTCTCTTCTTCTGGCACCCCCATAATTCTGATGTTGGTATACTTGAAGTTGTCCCAGAGGCTCCTTATACTATCTTCACATTTTTGGATTCTTTTTTCTTTTCCAATGGAGTGTTTTTTGCTTCTTTGTATTTCAAATCTTTGACTTCATTCTTGCATTTCTCTAGTCTGCTGTTAGGTTTCTGTATAATATTTTTTATTTCAGTCAGTGTATGTTTCATTTCTAGATGGTTCTTTTTTCATCTCTTGGGTATCACTAAATTTATCTATTTTGTCTAGGAAATTCTTGAAAAACCTTATAACCGTGGTTTTGAACTTGATATCCAGTCATTTGTTTTCCTCCATTTCTTTAGTTTGTGATCTGTTCTTTAGTCTCTGCATATTTCACTGCTTCCCTGAGTTGGCAGAATAGCTTTGTGTGCTAGCTGTCCTGTCGCCCAGTAGCTCTGCCTCCCCAGTTACCTGAGGTGAACACTCTTGGTACACCCTTTTGTGAACTGTGTGTACAGTCTTGTAGTTAATTGTTGATTGTTGTTGATATCACTGGGGGGGATTGGCCTCCAAGCCATTTGGTTGTGAGGATCAGCTGTGTCTGCACATGAGCGCTTGCTTCCAGACTTCTACCTTTTGCGCAAGTGTGCGAGCTTCTGGAACTCTGCCTTTAGGTTCCCCTGTTTTTCCATGTGCTCTAGAGACCCATATGAGTCCGGGTCCCCAGGGTCTCACCTGAAACTGGGATTCAGTGCAGTTAGACGTGGATTTCCCTGCTGTTATGAGGTTCTGTTTTTATCCCACAAGAGGAAGCCAGGCACAATCAGCAGTCAGCACTCTGTGTGTGCACTTTCGCTTACAGTATCACTTTCATGAGTACCAAGACTTCTGTCTTTTCCAGCTCCCCTATGTTTCTGTGCAATCCTTCCTTTTTACATCAATCCAGACTCCCTCTATGGGTCTCTCCTGGAGCTAGGGTTCAGTGCATTTGGGATTTTCCATCTCCCTCCTGGTAGAGGAAGCCAGCCAGACCCTTCTCCACCAGTCCTCTCCACAAGCGTGTCTCTGTACCTCAGCTTTTTACAGCTCCTATGAGTCTTTGTGAGTGCCTCTCTTTACTTTTTGTTGTAGAATTTTCACACAGCCAGCTTTCCTGTGGTTCTGGATGGTGTCCGTTCTGTCTTTTAGTTGTAGTTTTGAAATTGTTGTGAGAAGCAGCAGCTTAGGTGTTCACCTATCTGCCATCATGATTTTTTCAGCTCAATAATAACTTTAATGTAAATGGATTAAATGTTCCAATCAAAATTCATAGGGTAATGGATTAGATAAGAAAACATGACCCATATATCAGCCATCTACAGGAAACACTTCAGAAAAAAAGATGCACACAGACTGAAAGTTAAGGTATGAAAAAAGTTTTTCAGTCAAATGAACATGAAAAAAAATGCTGGGGTAGCAATATTTGTATCTTAAAATTAGATCTCAAAGTGAAGGACATAATAAGTGATAAGGAAGAACACTTCATATACTAAAGGGAACAATCCAACAAGAAGAAATAACTCTGGTAAACATATACACACCTAATACAGGAGCAAACAAATACATAAACAAAACTCCTGGAGGATATCAAGAAAGAGATATTGACAGCAGTACAATCATAGAAGGAGATTTTATTTATTTATTTATTTATTTATTTTAATTTTTATTATTTTTTTATACATATCTCCCCCTTGCCCCCCTCCCGCCCAGGCATACCCCAACCCCCCAGTGTCTACGTTCATTGGTTATGCTTATATGCATGCATACAAGTCCTTTGATTGATCTCTTATCTACCTCATCTAACTTTAATCTTCCTGCTGTAATTTCAGTCTGTTTGAAGCTTTACTGTCTCTGTATCTATCCTTTTGTTCATCAGTTTATAATGCTCTTTATCATCCACAAATGAGTGCGATCATGTCATGCTTCTCCTTCATTGACTGGCTTATTTCACTAAGCATAAGGCTCTCCAGTTCCAACCAGGTTGCTGCAAATGGTAAGAATTCCTTCTTTTTAATGGCAGCATAGAATTCCATTGTGTAGATGTACCACAGTTTTCTGATCCACTCATCTGCTGAGGGGCACCTAGGCTGTTTCCAAATTGTAGCTATTGTAAATTGTGCTGCTATGAACATAGGGGTGCATAAATCCTTTCTGATTGGTGTTTGTGATTTCTTAGCATAAATTCCTAAAAGTGGGATTACAGGGTCAAATGGGAGATCCATTATTAGTTTTTTGAGGAAACTCCATACTGTTCTCCACAGTGACTGCACCAGTCTGCATTCCCACCAAAAGTGCACAAGGGTTCCTTTTTCTCCGTATCCTCGCCAACACTTGTCGTTTGTTGATTTGTTGATGATTGCCATTCTGACAGGTGTAAGATGGTATCGCATTGTCGTTTTGATTTGCACCTCTCGGATGATTAATGACTTTGAACATGTTTTCATGTGTCTCTTGGCCTTCCTTCTGTCGTCTTTCAAAAAAGTTCTATTTAGGTCCTTTGCCCATTTTTGTATTGGATCGTTTATCTTCCTTTTATTAAGTTGTATAAGTTGGCTGTAGATTTTGGAGGTTAAACCTTTATCAGTGATAACATTTGCAAATATTTTCTCCCGTACAGTGATATTTCTTGTTGTTTTGTTGATGGTTTCTTCTGCTGTGCAAAAGCTTTTTATTTTGATGTAGTCCCATTTGTTTATTTTTTCTTTAGCTTCCATTGCCTTTGGAGCAGTATCAGTGAAGACGTTCTTTAGGCATATATCTGAGATTGTGCTGCCTGTGGATTCCTCTAGTATTTTTATGGTTTCCCTTCTAATGTTTAAGTCCTGTATCCATTTTGAGTTTATTTTTGTATTTGGTGTAAGTTGGTGGTCCAGTTTCATTTTTTTGCATGTATCTGTCCAATTTTCCCAACACCATTTATTGAAGAGGCTATCTTGGCTCCATTGCATGTTAATGCCTCCTTTGTCAAATATTAGTTGAGCATAGTGGTTTGGGTGGATATCTGGGTTCTCTATTCTATTCCATTGGTTTATATGTCTGCTCTTGTGCCAGTATCTGGCTGTTTTGAGAACAGTTGCTTTGTAGTATAGCTGGAAATCTGGTATTGAGATCCCACCTACTTTATTCTTCTTTCTCAGAATTGCTGTAGCTATTCATGTTTTTTTTTTTTGTTCCAGATGAATCTATGAAGAATTCTTTGTAGGTCTGTGAAATATGTCGTTGGTATTTTAATGGGTAGTGCGTTGAATCTGTAGATTGCTTTGGGTAGTATGGACATTTTAATGATGTTCATTCTCTCAATCCATGAGCATGGTATGCTCTTCTGTCTGTTAACATCTTCCTCTATCTCTTTTTTCAGTGTCCTGTAGGTTTCTGCATATAGGGCTTTTACCTCTTTAGTTAGCTTTATTCCTGGGTATCTTAATTTTTTTGGTGCTATGGTAAATGGGATTGCTTTTTGAGTCTCTCTTTTTGTAATTTCACTATTAGTGTACAGAAATGCCACAGATTTCTTGGCATTAACTTTGTATCCTGCTACATTGCCAAATTCATTTATTAAGTCAATTAATTTTGGGATGGAATCCTTCGGGTTTTTTATGTACAGTATCTATTCATCTGCAAATAAGGACAGCTTTACTTCTTCTTTTCCAATTTGGATGCCTTTTATTTCTTCTTGTTGTCTAATTGCAATGGCTAATACTTCCAGTACTATGTTGAACAGGAGAGGTGAGAGTGGGCATCCCTGTCTTGTTCCTGTTCTTAGGGGAAATGGTTTTAGTTTTTGCCCATTGATTGTGATGTTAGCTGTGAGTTTATCATATATAGCTTTTATGATGTTTAGGTATGCTCCTTCTATTCCCACTTTGCTGAGAGTTTTTATCAAGGAAGGGTGTTGGATTTTGTGAAATGCTTTTTCTGCATCAATTGATATGACTATGTGGTTTTTATCTCTCAATTTGTTTATGTGATGTGTCACATTTATTGATTTGCGGATATTGTACCATCCCTGCATTCCTGGGATGAATCCTGCTTGGTCATGATGTAAGATCTTTCTGATGTACTGATGGAACCAATTTGCTAGAATTTTGTTGAGGATTTTGGCATCTATGTTCATGAGAGATATTGGCCTATAATTCTCTTTCATTGTGTTGTCTTTATCTGGTTTTGGTATTAGGGTGATGCTGGCTTTATAGAAGGTGTTTGGAAGTGTTCCTTCTTCTTGAATGTTTTTGAATAGTCTGAGGAGGATGGGTTTTAATTCTTCCTTGAATGTTTGGTAAAACTCTCCTGTGTAGCC
>JAAGEH010000916.1:0-17228 GCA_011751065.1 Lasiurus cinereus | reverse complement strand
GCAGGGGGCAGTTAGGGGTGATGAAGCTGGTGGGAGGGGCAGTTAGGAATGACCAGACAGGCAGGCAGGTGAGTGTTTAGGGACCAGTGGTCCAAGATTGTGAGAGGGATGTCCCATTGCTGGTTTAGGCCCAATCCCCAGGATAGGACTTAACCATTAGTTGGACATCCCCTGAGGGGTCCCAGATTGGAGAAGGTGCAGGCTAGGCTGAGGGGACCCCCCCAATCCATGCATGAATTTTGTGCACTGGGCCTCTAGTGTATATAATAATGGGATATTGGCTGTATGGATTCATGAAATGTTAACTTAGCATCTTGTGGTATAGAATCATGGAATGTTGGCTGTATAGACTCATGGAATGCTGACTGAGCCCCCTCTAGAATAGAATCATGAAATGGTGGTATGTACCAGGAATCAAATCTAAGATCCATCTGTGCTCAAACTGACACTCTGACCATTGAACAATACTGGCCAGGGCCTGACCTGAACCTCTTTAGTGTCAAAACTGGACCTTAATAGACAGAAAGCTATCTGTAATATTTACTGCACTTATTGTGAATATACATAAGCTGGAGGAAATATTCAGATTTTTTTTGCTTACAGAATGTTCCATCCTTCTCAAGGAGTGTTTTGTAAATATTCAATGTGTGTACCATATTACCTTCAAAATTCTGAGATTTTCTAAATTTCACAATATATCTGGCCCTAAGGGTTTGGATAAGGAATGGTGATCCAGTATAAACTATTTGCAAAGTTCACTGCAATGAACACTGATGGCAGAATCTTTTCCCAATTTGGTTCCTGGTCAAGAGCATGTATCTGGGTTTCAAGTTTGATCCCTCCCCCTGGTCAGGGTGTGTGCAGAAGGCAACCAGCTGATGTGAGAGAGACACATGGATGTTTCTGTCTCTCTCTCTTTCTCTCCCCTCCTTCCCTATCTTCTACTCTCTCTGAAAAGCCCTGGAAAAAATATCCTTATGTGGATATTCAACAACAAGTTCAGGTCACATCAGGCCTTAGTGCCAAATAAATTATGAAAAAACTTTTAGGTTTCAAATTTTTTAGATTTTTCAATTGTGGCTAAGGATCTATGTATCAGTAATAGTGAAATATTGGATATAACCTAGTTAGACATCATCAAGAGAAAAGGAATTTAAAAAGTGTGGCCTAATTATATGCTGAAATACTATCCAGGAGAGAAAAATGAACAAACTTAAGCTACATGTTTTATTGTAGATATATCTTATAAAAATAATGTCAAGAGAAAGCAAGTTGCAGAAAAGTATATATATTTGTAATCAGTCAGGATAAGCCAGATTATGCAGTATTGACAAACAGCCCCTATACCTTAGAGGCTTAAAACAGAACATAGTACATGTTCATCACTGGCCACATGGAGTTGGGTGAGTTTCCTCTCACTCTGGAACCCAGCAATTGAGGCAGCTGCTCTTCAGGAAATTGATGATTATCATGGTCGAGAGAAAAGAGTGGCAAAGGACACACTGTTTTTTGTTTGTGTGTTTTGTTTGTTTGTTTTTCTTTGACACACTGTTGTTTTTTTTTAATATATTTTGTTGATTTTTTACAGAGAGGAAGGGAGAGGGATAGAGACTTAGAAACATGGATGAGAGAGAAACATCCATCAGCCACCTCCTGCACGCCCCCTACTGGGGACGTGCCTGCAACCAGGACACATGCCCTTGACCGGAATCGAACCTGGGACCTTTCAGTCCGCAGGCTGACGCTCTATCCAATGAGCAAAACCGGTTTCTGCCACACACACTGGTTCTTAAAGCTGCTGGCAGATAGTGAGCATCAGTTTCCTTGAAAAGACAGTACTTAACCACTACCTGCCTGGAGGTTAGAAGGATGAACCTCATAGTCAATTGACATTTCTGGCATAGAAGCATTTAATGCTAAGTAAGGCTCCTGGGATCTGGAGAGCAGTTATGCTAATGTCAATGATCTTTATCTGCTGACTGCCTCTGGGAGTTTGAACTGAGGTAGTCATTGCTCTGTGATGTTATCACACTACTGGTGATTAGTATTTATGGATTGTGCAATGGGCTTCCTCAAGATCGGTACCTGGAAACTTCTCCAGTAGAGTTTGAAAGGGTGGGCAGGACAAACAAGGCCCAACTTGTGCTCTCCTGGCATTTCTCCACGGGACCTCACTTGCTTTAGACTACTCCCCTCCTCTAAAACCTTTAAGTGCTCTCTGTGGTCCACAGGAACACGTGTAAGAATAGTGAAAGCTCCCATTGATTGAGCGCTTGTTACATGGCAGACACTTTATAGATACTATCTCAAATCCTCATAGCTATCCCAGGAGAAAGGAATTATATGATCCCTATTTTACAGATGTAGAAATGGAGGCTGAAAGGGGTGAAATAATAAGCCAAGATCACAGAGGCAGAACTGGTTAGTCATCAGATCTTTCTGACGTTGGGACCTTGGCTGAACCACAGGGTCAAGCCCTCCCACCCCTGGCTCACCCCTCCCCTTATCCTTTTCCTTGGAGGGACCTGCTGCTCCAGCCAGGCCGGCCTCCTCTCAGTGCTCTTGAGCAAGCCTCTTTCAAAGACCATCTGGAATCTCACTGGACACCTTCCCTGACGGCCTGCCACAAGAGTCCTGCCCTCATGGCACTATACCAATTATTCACTTTCCTGTTCATCCTGTCACTGGCTGCGAGAACCATGCCTGCATTCTCTATGCCCTGCCTATGCTCGCTGCACACCTAATATTGTTTTGGCATTCCTTCAACAACTATTGAACACCTGTTCGGTGCCAGGCATAGTGCTAGATGCAAAGATGCAGCAGAGAATGAAACAAAATCCCTGATCTCATAAACTTATGTTCTGATATGGGAGACAGAAAACGAACAAAGAAATATACATGTATAATATAAATGCCAGGATGAAAAACGCTCTGGAAAAAAAAAGAAACTGGGTAAGGGAATAGTGTTCTTGGATGGGAAGAAGGAAGATATTTTAGAGGAAAGATCTCTTAGAAGAAATAACGTTGGGCAGAGTTAAAAATGTAGTGAGCTTGTTTGACTAATGAACTGAATAGTAAATGAATAAATGAACAAACGCATAAATGCAGGCTTGAGTGAGTTGGAAATGGAATGTGGAGGAACATCTTTTTGCCCTTCTTCCATTAAGAAAATATCAACTATCTTTTTCAATGCCTTGTTACTTCAGACGGGACATAAGTAGAGATTTGTCAGCAGTATATAGTCCAGATGTGGGAAGGCCTGCCCATCTCTTTTCTTAGAGGAACAGATGAATTCCTTGTCCACCTAGGCTAAGGTAGAGATCGATGGTGAGGGAATCCAACTGTAGGGGACATTGATTGTTTTGAGTTGGCTAGATCCTCACCACTCCCTTTCTAATTGGAGCCCATTTTATATCTACCAAAGGGACCAGATCTTTATCCCTGTCCCAGCATGGGCAGAGGTATACAAATCCCTGAGATCTTTCCACCTCCCAGCATGTTGTAGAAGTCAGTCCAGTGAGTGTCACTTCACAGATGTGTAAGTGATGGAGTGAGGGCTTCCAGGACATGCATCCAAGGCCAGTGGTGAGCCACCTTTGGCTTATTTACAAGAAACATCTCTTCCATCTGCTCCCAGAGCAACAGCTTCCTGACTTTGCCCACTTCCCCTGCGTCTTCCTGGCAGAGTCGCAATCTCTACCCTGCCATTCAAAAGTTGGACTTCTTCAAGGCTCAGTCCCAAGTGCCCCACCTTTTTCTCAAAACCAACTGACAATGGATGGTATTGAGGTGTGGTTTTTATTTGCATTTTTCAAAAGATGTAAGCATCTTGCCAAGACCGGTTTGGCTCAGTGGATAAAGCGTCGGCCTGCGGACTGAGAGGTCCCAGGTTTGATTCTGGTGAGGGGCGTGTACCTTGGTTGCGGGCACACCTCCAGTGTGGGGTGTGCAGGAGGCGGGTGATCGATGTCTCTCTCTCATCGATGTTTCTGACTTTCTATCCCTCTCCCTTCCTCTCTGTAAAAAATCAATAAAATATATTTTTAAAAAAAGAAAAAAAGATGTAAGCATCTTTTCATATGCTATGGGCTATTTGAATATTTTCTTTTATGAGATCATATTTGTCTTTTGCTTGCTCTTCCCCTTATTTTTCTTATTGGATTGTTGCTTTTTTTTATAATATTTTGGCTATGAGTTCTTTTTCACCTCTCTCTATATTTCTATTTCTTCTCCTACTTTGCCAGCCATTTTTTCCCATTAATTGTGTCTTTTGATGAAGAGAAATTCTTAATTTGAATATAGTCCAATCTATCAAATCTTTCCAGTTTGATTTGTGTTTGTGTCCTCTGACAAGTCTTTTCCTACTCCCAGGGCATGAAGATATTTTGTGTTTTGGTCTAAGAGCTTTTGTATTTGATAGTTCATATTTAGAATTACAATGCACCTTGAATTGCTTTTGTGGAAAGTGCGAGGTAGTAGTGAAGAGTCTTTTTTTTTTTTCCACATGGAAGTCCAATTGACATATTACTAGCTCAATTAAACAAAGCAACATTGCATGGTGTTTAGATGTGTGGATGAAAGGAGCCACATGCTAACCTGACAAGCTCAGGGGATGCCTGCATCGCAGTCTTGCAAACTCAGAGATCTAAAGTCACCACAAAAGATGGTTTGAAAATGAAACATTTAACTACAAACAGGTTATAGTGGGTAGTCATGTCCTAGGCCGATATTTTCCCTGACAAAGATCAACTTAGATCTTCTTTACTGAGCCCATTTGCCTTTTTGCCTCTAAGATAACATATCTGTGAGATGTCTGGGTAACTTGTAACTTCCTTTTTACCCCGGACCTTTCAGTGCACAACAAATGGCACTGGGACATTCCCTCATTGTTATTGTTATCAAGTTAATTGTCAACTGTTAATTACATTAAAGTATCCCGTATCCATCTCTGTAAAAGAAGCACATGTCCATCATTTCACTTTTTACCCTATCCCAGAGGTTTCCCCGCTTTGCTTTATCCCACCTCCCTAATCTATCACCAATGAATTTCATGTAACTCACCTCTGTCCCTTTCTTTTGATTGCAATGTATAAATACAGATGTAACCCTCCATTCTCTGGAGCATTATCTCAATTCACTGAGGTTCTACTTCCCGGCATATGTCAACAGTTTGGCTCAAATAAACTCACAAAAATTCTTTACAGGTTTCAATGGATTTTTTCCGGTAACATTACTTGGCATAGTCGGCAGGATTCCAAAGAAGCTTACCCAGGACTACCTTGTGAACTTGGACTTGGCGCTAGGATCCAGCAAGGGGCCCATTGAGCCCCACCAGCTTCCCGCCATATCAGGTGAATTTGGGTGAGTTATCTCTTGGATCCAGGACCTTCCCTTGTTTTGGTAGAGGGTCTGACTTTATTTGATCTGTATTTTAAAATTCTTGAGGTGGAACTAAGATTAAGGGTTAATAGAACTCAGGTTAAGGCAAAACTGGAGGAAAAAATGGGTGGCTGGTTTTGATTTTAGCTCTTCAATTGGAATTGCTTTCTGAGAGTCTGAGCAAAAACCTTTGCTAAACTTATGAGAGCTGAACTCATTCAGCTCTGAAGATAAAGGGACACATCCTCCTTCCTGGCTGATTCTCGGGTGTTTCTAGGAGACTAAGAACATTTGTGGAGGTCCCAGAGGCCATTCCTCACTACCTGAAGGAGCCCCATAGGGAAAATCCAACTTAACTGTATTTAACTGACTGGCTCGTCCGAGGGAGCACCCATAAGACCTGGTAAGTCAGGGCCCTGAGCCCTTCTGGCTGTTATAGACTGCCAGGAGAGAAACCAAGGCACATAAGAGGGTTGAATTGCGACATGAGGGGTGAGAGCCTCATGGAGCTCAACCCATAAGCAGTACACTTTGCAACCCACTACATAACACCCCTAGAAAATTTGCTCAGCCTCTGCAGATATTGAATAATAATAATAATTTTAAACCCCAATAATCCCAGCCCTTGTTAACACTCCAAAGGGCACATGTACAATTCCTATGGAATTTCAACTTGCAAGTATCTAAAAAAATGGGAAAAGTTAACTAAAAACGATACCAACTTGAAATGGCCAAAGTGGGGAACTTTTGACAACTCCAAACTGATTTTTCTGTGCACTCAATTAGAAAAAGTCGGCTCTAAAATTAAATGAATGGGAAGCTTATCTTGATTGGAAATTAGAGGCTTCTAGGAGAGGATCAAATAAAATATCTTCCCTACAAGAAGTTAATAAGAAAATTTTGGAGACTGTCTCTGAACTAAAGAAGGCTACTGAAGCAAGTCAGTGCCAAGACCCCATTCCTCCCCCTCCCACTACTCCTCTGCTGTACCCTTTGCTCTCTGATCTTCCTGTGCAGACTTGCCTCCACCTTTCTTTTCTTTCTTCTATATCTCCTCAACTACCATTCCCTGCTGACCTAAGGAAAAATAAGAATACAAACTCAGAGAAAGATAATTCAAGAATTCTAACAGCTCCTTTCCGGGGAAAGCCTGTCCCAGGTAGAGGGGATCCAGCAATTGTATATGTTTCTTGGAATAGAACAGAATTAAAAAACCTAATTAAAGATTTTCCTGACCCTCTGCAGGTCCCTTATGGGTTTGAAAAGGAATTTGATTTAACTGTTAGAACATCTGATCCTGGTTATTCTGACCTGTCCCAATTAATATACTTACTGGTTACTGAGAGCAAGGCAATAGAAGGGCTGAATAAGGTTCGCTGACATACTCCTGTAGATGATTTTTTAAAACAGAAAGAGACAGAGAAAAATGCAGGGAATTGGCCCACCGGCTTTATCAAGCCATACCTGAAATTTTTCCTTGGAGAATGGGCTACACCAAGATCCAGCAGGGTAAAAGAAAGCCTGATGAACCAGTGCTTGATTTTTCTGAACGTTTTGAAAAGACTTACAAACGATATTCAGGTCTGTCACCAAACAGTTTCAAAGATCATCAAAATGATCCTTTACTAAATTCAGCATTTTTGGAAGGACTAGATGAAGAATTTGTTACTCTGATCAAACAACATAAATTAAACTGGCAGACTACCCATGCTGATGAACTGGCTATTCTGGCTGATCAGCTATCTGAAACTATCCAAAAGAGAGAGAAAGATAAAGTTACCCAAATTATGAACTTACAGCTTCAACAATTAAGCAAACAAGCCAGTTCTACTCTGGAGTCTCTTAGAAAAGGAGAGAAAGGAGTTGGTTTTTACTGCAAAAAGCCAGGCCACCATAAGACAGACTGTAGAAAACTAACATGGGATTTGCAAAGAGAAAACAGACAGAAGCAAGCATAGGGCTGTTCTGAGGACTATGAGAGGGTACTTCCCCTTCCCCTTACTAATACTTTAGGAGAAATTAAAATTATCATAAGAGGAGAAGTTACTAAAGCCCTTATGGATACTGGGGTCACTTTATCTGTTCTTAATCCTACCCATTTAGGTTTCTCTCTCCCTTCGAGCAAGCTTCTGTACAAATGGTAGGGGTATCTAACCAACCTATGACTGTTTTTAAGTCAGAACCTGTCCCCTTTCAACTAGGGGATGTTACAGGGCAACAGATATTCTTACTGGTCAAATCGGCCCAAATTCACCTGATAGGGAGAGATTTTCTTAAAACCTGTGATGCTTATATATCTTTTTCCCGAAAAGGTGAAATGCATTTAGAACTAAATAAATCAGATACTGAACCAATTGGGAAAATAATGACTTTTAAAGGAACTTTCACCAGAGGAAAATAATCTTGAAACTGAATGTTTGTTGTAAGAAGTTCCAATGCAAAAACAAACAAAACAACAACAACAACAACAAACAAAAACAAAACAAAACAAAAAGAAGTTCCAATGCAACTTTGGGCCCTTTCCAGTACAGATATTGGCAAGATTGAGTCAGCCACTTCTATTAAAATAACTATTGATAGTACTTTGCCTTTACCTAATATTCGCCAATGTACTCTAAGACCTGATGGAATTAAGCCCATTATACACAATTACTTAAAAAGAGGACTTATAATTCCATGTACAAGTCTCTGTAATTCTATCTTTCCAATAAAGAAACCAAATGGGAAGGGATAGAGATTTGCACAGGATCTCAGAGCTATAGATAGGATAGTTATTCCCAGACATCCTGTGATTCCAAATCCACATACTTTATTATCAACTATTCCTGGACTGCCAATATTTTTGTAGATTTATGTAGTGCTTTTTTCAGCATTTCAGTAGAAAAGGACAGTCAATATCTCCATGCTTTCACTTGGGAAGATCGACAATTTATTTGGACTGTGATGCACCAAGGATATACAAAAAGTCCCACCTATTTCTCCCAGATATTAAAAGCTGATCTAAATGATGTTAAATTTCCTAGAGATTACACTCTAATTCAGTATGTGGATGATTTACTTGTATGCTCTAGGACATTACTAGACTTCCAAAAAGACACAATTTACCTACTGCAACAGCTAGCTATAAAGGGACATAAGGTCTCGAAGGATAAGCTTCAATTTTGCTTATCTCAAGTAAAATACCTTGGCTATCTCATATCAAAGGATGGGCTACTGCTTAACCCCAAAAGACTTAGAGGAATCCTATCTTTCCCTCTTCCAAAAACAAAAAAGCAGCTTAGAGGATTCCTGGGCTTGACTGGATATTGTAGAAATTGGGTTCCAAGCTTTTCAATGATAGCCCAGCCTCTCTATGCCCTGTTAAGGTCATATATACCTGATCCAATTCAGTGGAACCCTGAAGGGAAAAAAGCTGTTGAGATTCTAAAGGAGATACTGTATAAAGCTCCTGCTCTAGGGCATCCAAACTATAAACTTGCTTTTTCCTTTTCACATATGAAAGTAAGGGCAATGCTTTAGGAGTTTTAACTCAGAAACATGGAGACCACCATAGATCTATAGGGTATTATAGTCAGCACCTAGACTCAGTGGCAAAAGGGCTCCCTCCTTGCATGAGGGCCACCATCTCAGCTACAGCCTTGTTATGTAAAAGACAGAAGAGATAGTCATGGGCTCCCCTTTAACTATATATGTTCCTCATTCTGTTGAATCCTTTCTGAACTCTCATCACACTCAACACTTCCCTGTCAGTCGACTGGCTTCTTATGAAGTACTCCTGCTTTCTGCATCTAATATTACTATTAGATGTAATCGTCTTAACCCTGCCACGTTGTTATTCTCTTTACAGGATGGAGACAACCACAATTATGTTTTACTTATTGACCACCTTCTTGCTCCTAGGAACAATTTACAGGAAACTCCTATTGATAATGCTATCTTAATTTGGTTCACAGATGGATTCTATCTAAAGGATGAACAAGGACATTTTCGAGCTGGATATGCCATAACTTCCATGGTGGATATAATTAAAGTTTTTATCTGCCTGGAATCAGATCTGCCCAGCAAGCTGAATTCATTGCTTTGACTCAGGTTTGTCATTTGGCCAAAGGTCAAGTAGTCAATATCTACACTGATAGCCGCTATGCATTTGGTGTAGCTCATGACTTTGGAATGTTATGGAAGCAGTGAGGCTTCTTAACTTCTGGGCAGCCCATAAAAAATGGAAAACTGGTTGCAGAATTTTTATTTGCCATACAGCAACCAAAACAATTGGTAATTATAAAAATTTCAAGGCATTCTAAAGTCACCACCATGGAAGCAAATGGAAATCATTTTGCTGATGCTGCAGCTAAGCAGTCAGCATTGGACAATCAAGTTATCCAGACCCAAGAATGTTCTTTACTTCCTATTAAATCAATAAAAGATTATCTCTTACAGTCTCAACATAAAGCCACGGAAGACGAAAGGAGAATATGGCAATGAAAAGGAGGAACTTTTGACCTAGACAGACAGATATGGCTTGGACCCAATCCGAAACCTATTTTACCTGTAGGGGTCCAACTCCTATACTTCAGCATGTACATGAGCTAACACATTGGGGTCCTGAAAAGATGATTTCTTGGAGTAAACAATATTACTGGAAAACTTCTCCTATAGTAGCTCATAAAGTGTACACCAAATGCTCTATCTGTCTAAAATATAATTCAGAATTAAATGGGTGGAGGTGACCCTCAAAAGAGTTAGAGTTTGAATATAAACCCACTCCATGGATCCCATGGATATTTCCCACTTCCTTTGGGCCCATTTGAAATATAGCAATTGGATTTTATCCAAATGCCATCATTTCAAGGTTACAAATATATATTAGTCATGATTTGTATGTTTTCTCACTGGGTTGAGGCATTCCCTTGCAGGAGAGCAACAGCTTTAACAGTTGGTAAATTGTTACTAGGAAAAATAATTCCTAATTGGGGAATTCTCTCTGAGTTACATAGTGGCCAAGGGACTCATTTCACTAGGCAAATAATAAAATCCATCTGTAACATTTGGCCTATACTACAACATTTCCATTGTATCTATCACCCCCAGTCTTCTGGACTGGTGGAACGTACCAACATTATAATCAAAACTCAACTAGCCAAAATTTCAGAAGCCTTTAATCTCCCCTGGACAAAAGCTCTTCCTATAGTACTCCTCAACCTGAGATCTACTCCTTTTGGTAAACATAAGCTTTCTCCTTATGAAATAGTCACTGGTTGCCCTATGCATCTGGATGAAGTGGCATATGAACCAACTTTACTAAAAGGAGACATTTTACATTACTGTCAAGTGCTTATTAACCAACTTAAAGAAATTGATAAATTGGTAACAGATTCATTTTATATATTTTATTGATTTTTTACAGAGAGGAAGGGAGAAGGAGAGGGATAGTTAGAAACATCGATGAAAGAGAAACATTGATCAGCTGCCTCTTGCACACCCCCTACTGGGGATGTGCCCGCAACCAAGGTACATACATGACCTTGACCGGAATCAAACCTGGGACCCTTCAGTCCGCAGTCCGATGCTCTATCCACTGAGCCAAATCGGTTTTGGCCTCAGATTCATTTTACAGTGTGCTCCCGGGAGACGAAAATTTCAAAGATCATGGCTTACAACCAGGAGATTTGGTATATTGGAAAAGACACCAAATAAAAGACTCTCCAACCTCATTGGAGGAGACCTTACCAGGTATCACTAACTAACCCATGTGTAGCTAAACTTAAAGGAGTTAGCTCATGGATTCACATTTCTCATTTAAAAAAGGCACCTTACTGTGAATGGACATCTACTACCATTTATGACGCCCATCTCTGTCTGCAGCAGAGATCACAGACTTTTCAAGGATGAGAAGTCGCTGACCATAGTGGCAGACAGCTAACCCAAGACAACGTCAACAAGGCCTTTATGCTCACATACTGATATTACTTGAACCTTGTTTTTATATCATTGAATGTATATAAAATGATTGATTGAATGTATATAAATGATTTTCATATTATTATTATCTTTATGGTTCCCTAGTGGAAACAATATCTGCTACCCCAGACCTCCTCTCTTATTAGATATGAGGAACTTAACTTGGATACCTGCTAATCTTTCCCATTTACTACACAATGATGTTCGGATTATCAGATATGATATGAAATTAATGCTTTATTGGCCACACATTGGTCTTCTCCTACTATCAATATAAGCTTTGGTACATTTTTTTTCTGGCTATCTCTACTATAAAGGACCCACCTTAAGCAAATACCTCCAAGAACACCTCCTTGATAATTCCACTGGTAGAATTATATATGAATCTAACCTGCATGAATATTGTATAGCTATTGAGATGGATGATGAAAAGCTAAGAAAAACACCTGGATATGATGGCAAAAGGCTTGCAGCAGCCTGTCCTATTTGTCATAGCATATCTTGTCCTCGGACTCACTTAGCCATGCTCTTGTGGCTGGATGTCTGTAAAACAAGAAAGAAATCAATGGATTCCCATTTCAGAAATTATTGGCATTACTTGGTGGGTAGATATATCTATAACTACCCCACCACCCTTGTGTCTTGAACGCTTGTGGGAAGCCCTATGGAATATTCAAACTCTAGCTCATTTGAGGGTCACCTTCACTCATTTAACTCTGGCATGGGAGACTCAACATTTTTGGGTCCACTCAGTATACCCTAACTGCTCCCAAGCCAAAGCTACTCAATGGCAACAACATTCCTGGTGGATCCAACAACATTGGTCCCCTAAAAGAAGAAAAGGGGGAATACTTGGAGGAATAGGGGTTGGCCTTGATATTCTGGGACAAGCTGAACTTGCAGCTAATGAAGAATGTCATTCATTAGAAAAAGGTTTTTTATCTCAAATAGGTCATATAGAGGAAATGCTGTTTCAAAAAGAAGGAAAAGGGTGGGAAGCAGCATGGAAAGACAAGAAAGCCTTAGTTTCATGGATAGAATAGTCTCCACAGGCTATAAAAACTCATGCACAAACCTAATAATGGGAACGTGCCTGTACCCTAACTCAACAGGGCCTATTATCTATGCTAATGCAAATGGAATCTGAAGTGGCTATGAAACAATGGCCAACTATAGTGGCTGCAGAAGCCCAGGCCAGACACTTATGGGGCTCATATGGTTCTCCAAGAGTTTGGAAAATTTTGGTTGGGAAATGTGATCTACAATGTTGTATCTTAAAAGCCCAGGTGTCTCTGTTAAATCCTAAACTTAAATTCCCAGTAGTTCAACTAGCTGGCCTAGGGACCATCCTCAATAATACTAGAATACTTCCAATGGGAAGCAGATGGGCCAAATTTAAAAATAATAAACAATGGGAACCCATCTCACTGTCTGATTGTGAGTGTCAGAAAGGTGAATGGTTATGCTCCCAATCCATATGGAATACTGAATTCATCCAGTCCTGGCCTATTGTAACTACCCCCAAGAATAACAATATATGGCATATGGGAAAGGGGCATCTTTGCTGGGAAGGGGTAAAAAACTCTTCTGTTATACTAAGCGATTTTTACTGTAATAACATCAAGTTTACATTAAATAATAATGGAATATGCTGTAATAGTGAAATAATAGGCAGAATAACTTTGCCTGAGGTTCATAAAACCTATGATAATATTGATACTGAAAAACCAGTCTATTGAACTTAATCCTCCCCATGAAGTTATTTCTATGGAAACTAATTGGCCAGAAGAAAAATTAGAGCTTCTAGATAATGAAATAGTAGAGAGTCTAGGAGAAACCAAGATGGTGGCATAAGTGAACTCCTAAACTGCTGCCTCGCACAACAATTTCAAAATTACAGCTAAAAAACAAAACAGACATCATCCAGAACCACAGGAAATCTGGCTGAGTGGAAATTCTACAACTAAAAGGAAAGAGAGGGGATCACGGAGACTCAGAAGAGCTTCCAAAAGCTGAGATACAGAGACATGTGCATGGAAAGGATAGGAGACGGAGTGCCTGGCTGGCTTCCTCTAGCAGGAGGGAGACAGAAATTCCCAATTGCACTGAACCCCAGTTTCAGATGAGACTCAGACGGGGGCAGTCTGGACTGTCGTGAAAAGAGAGGAGTGCACAGAAACTCAAGGGAGCTGCGAAAGGCAGAGGTTTGGAGGAGGATGCATGAGTGTGCGCAGAGAGGACTGATTGCTGATTGTGCTGTTGGCTTTCTCTAGTGGGAGGAAGACAGAACCTCCCGACTGCCTGAACTCCACTTCTAACTGTACTGAACCCCAGTTTTGGGCGAGACCCTGGGGACCCAGACTCATATGGGTCCCTGGAGCACATGGAAACTCAGGGGAGCCACGAAAGACAGAGATCTGAAGGTGCGTGAGCGCAAGTGTGCACAGAGAGGGCTGCAGCAATTACTGAGGGACACGGGCCACATAGGGCAGGGCTGAAAGGAAGCCAAGGCTGCCTGCTCACTCTTGAGACTCCACTCCATCCAAGCTAAGCACAGAGACTTTTGCAATTTTGCAAATCTTGTATCATAAGGCTGACTCCAGCACAGAAGTTCTCCTGGCATAGATACAGCTGATCCTCACAACTAATTCGGTTGGAGGTCAATTCTCCCCAGTGATAGCAACAACAATTAGGACTTAACTACAACAAGGCTGTACACACAGTCCACAAGGGGTGTACCAAGAGAGTCCACCTCGGGTAAGTGGGGAGACAGAGCTACTGGACACATAGAACACAAAACTACTCTACCAACTCTGGGAAGCAGCAAAAATGCAAAGACAAAGAACCAGATCACAAACAAAAGAAATGGAGAAAAACAAAGGACTGGGTATAGAGTTCAAAACCACGGTTTGAACTCTAAGGTTTTTCAAGAATTTCCTAGAAAAGGTCAATAAATTTAGTGAGACCCAAGAGGAGATGAAAAAGGACCAACTAGAAATTAAACATACACTGACTGAAATAAAAAATATTATACAGAGACCTAATAGCAGACTAGAGGAAAGCAAGAATCAAGTCAAAGATTTGAAATACAAATAAGCAGAAAACCCTGAACTGGGAAAGCAAAAAGAAAAAAGAATCCAAAAATGTGAAGATAGTGTAAGGGCCTCTGGGACAACTTCAAGCGTACCAACATCAGAATTATGGGGGTGCCAGAAGAAGAGAGAGAGCAAGATACTGAAAACCTATTTGAGGAAATAATGATTGAAAACTTCCCCCACCTGGTGAAAGAAATAGACTTACAAGTCCAGGAAGCACACAGAACCCCAAATAGAAGGAATCCAAAGAGGACTACATCAAGACACATCATAATTAAAATACCAAGAGCAAAAGACAAAGAGAGAACATTAAAAGCAGCAAGAGAAAAACAGTTCATTACCTACAAGGGAGCACCCGTACAACTGTCAGCTGATTTCTCAACAGAAACTATGCAGGCTAGATGGAAATGGCAAAAAATATTGAGTGATGAATACCAAGAACCTACAACCAACATTACTCTACCCAGCAAAGCTATCATTCAGAATTGAAGGGCAGATAAAGAGCTTCACAGATAAGAAAAAGCTAAAGGAGTTCATCACCACCAAACCAGTATTATATGAAAGGTACTCTTTAAGAAGAGGAAGAAGAAAAAGGTAAAGATAAAAATTATGAACAACTAATTCATATCTATCAAGAAGTGAATCTACAAATCAAGTGAATAAAAAAATCTGATGAAAAGAATAAACTGGTGAATACAATAGAATCAGGGGCATAGAAAGGGAGTGGACTGATAATTCTCAAGGGGAAAGGAGTGAGGGGGTGTGCAGGGACAGACTGGACAAAAATACACCTATGGATGAGGATAATGTGGGGAAGAGGTAAGAGCAGAGGGAGGTGTGGGAGCCAGGTGGAGGGGAACTATGGGGGAAAATAGAGGAAGAATTGTAATAATCTGAACAATAAAGATTTATTAAATTAAAAAGAAGAAATAGTAGAGTGTCTTAATTCATCTGGCCAAACATATCATAAGGTTCAAATGACAGTGGATGAAGGAAGAAAACATATACTAATTAGCTTAATAAAAAATTATGAAAATACATGTAAGGGTTTTTTTTGGTTGGCTAGGTTGCTTGTTCCCTGTAGACATTTCCTTGTCTAGTACATATTAGACATTTTCTGTTCCTAATCACTGTTATTGGTTTAATATATTTTTAATTAAATCTTTATTTATTCAGATTATTACATTTGTCTCTCTTTTTTCCCCTCCATAACTCCCTCCCACCCCTCCCTCTATCCTTACCTTCCCCCCCAATTGATGAGTCCATAGGTGTATGATTTTTGTCCAGTCACTCCCTGTACCCCCTGAGAATTATCAGTCCACTCCCTTTCTGTGCTCCTGATTCTAGTGTATTCACCAGTTTATTCTGTTGATCTAATTTTTAGATTCACTTGTTGATAGATATGTATTTGTTGTTCATAATTTTTTATCTTTTACTTTTTTCTTCTTCCTCTTCTAAAAGAGTACCTTTCAGAATTTCATATAATACTGCTTTGGAGTTGATGAACTCCTTTAGCTTTTTCTTATCTGTGAAGCTCTTTATCTGCACTTCAATTCTGAAGGTTACCTTAGCTGGATAGAGTATTCTTGGTTGTAGGTTCTTGCTATTCATCAGGTTGAATATATTTTGCCACTCCCGTCTGAAAAAAAAAAATTATACGGAGACCTAACAGCAAACTAGCAGAAGGCAAGAATCAAGTCAAAAATTTGAAATATAAAGAATCAGAAAACACTCAACTGGAAAAGCAAGAAGAGAAAAAAATCCCCCCGCCCCTCCCAATGAATTTCGGCTGGATCAGAGGTTTCGTGTCATAGGATAAGGAATTCAGTGCTTTGAGAGTCTCTGTTTCCCTCCCGCCAGAGAAGGCCCGCCAGAGAAGGTTCGCCGTCACTCGCTCTCTCCAGGAGCATGCATCTCCATACCTCGGCTTTTTGCAGCTCCTCTGGGTCTCCGTGAGCCCCTCTCTTTCCCTCTAGTTGTAGAATTTCCACTCCGCCAGCTTTCCTGTGGTTCTGGATGATGTCCATTCTGTCTTTTAGTTGTAGTTTTGAAATTGTTGTGTGAGGCAGCAGTGTAGGTGTTTACCTATGCTGCCATCTTGGATTCCTGGTTTAATAGTGTTACTTTTGTTATATTACTGTTTCCCGAAAGTAAGACATCCCATGAAAATAAGACTTCCAGTTTTGCCTCTCGCTATAATATAAGGCATTCCCCCGAAAATAAGACCTCCTCGATAATAAGGCCTCCCTTGAACATAAGGTCTCCCAGGAATATAAGGCCCCCTGAAGCTACTGTAAGGCATCTGACTCCTGATTTAAAGAGACCTCACACTGCCTGAACAGCTCTGGCTGCGCTGTGGCCAATCAGTGAGCTGGTTTGTGATGACAACTACTACCCTACCATATAATAAATTTTCTTTCTTTTTTTTGTTCAACAATAAATGTGTACCATATTCTTCTTCATGGAAAAATAAGACATTTCCTGAAAATAAGACCTAGCACATTTTTGGGAGCAAAAATTAATATAAGACACTGTCTTATTTTCAGGAAAACAGGGTAGATGCAGAAAAGCAAAACGTAAGACAAACAGCATAGACACGGATCATGGTGGCTCAAAAATTAGAAATGATCCAAAATACTTTTTAACAAGGACATATAGGATCTGACTGCCTCCCATTTACCTGCGTTTAAAATACACACACACACACATACACACACACACACACATTTTATATATATATATAATGCCATCTAAGATTATGGTTTTTGCCCCATCCCCAGTGCTCCACCTATTCAG
>JAAGEH010000915.1:0-11140 GCA_011751065.1 Lasiurus cinereus | reverse complement strand
GTAATTTTTAAATTCAAGCAAAGATTTTGTTCATTGCTATACACAGTCATTCAACTTTTAAAAATTTTTTTTTTATTAATTTTTTAGGGAGGGAGGAAGGGAGAGGGACAGAGAGAGAAAGACAGAAACATTGATGTGAGAGTGGAACATGGATCTGCTGCCTCCTGCATGCTCTCTACCAGGTACCAAACTCACAAGCTGGGTATGTGCCCTGACTAGGAATGGAACTGGCAACTTTTTCTTTGGTGCATGGAATGATACCCAACCAACTGAGCCACACAGCCAGGGCTCAACTTTTAAAAAATATTTTGTGCCTGGCCAGTCGCTCAGTAGTTAGAGCATTAGCTCTCAGACTGAAGTGTTGCAGTTTCAATTCCCTGTCAAAGGCACATACCTCGGTTTCAGGTTCAAACCTTTGCCCCGGGAGGGGTGCGTGCATGAGGTAACCAGCTGATGTGTCTCATGTGGATGTTTCTCTCTTTCTCCTCCCCTCTTCCCTCCCTCCCATTCTACCTAAAAATCAATGGAAAAAGTATTCTCAGGATACTTTTTATATATATACTAGAGGCCCGGTGCATGAAATTCATGAACAGGGAGTGGGGAGAGGGGGAGGATCATCCCTCAGCCTGGCCTGCATCCTCTCCAATCTGGGACCCCTTGGCGGATGTCCAAATGCCGGGTTAGGCCCACAGGGACTGGGCCTAAACTGGCAATCAGACATCCCTCTCACAATCTGGGACTGCTGGCTCCAAACTGCTCGCCTGCTGTCCTGATCATCCCCAACTGCCCTGCAGGTCTGGTCACTCCCAACTCCCCTCCCCTGCTGGCCTGATCTCACCCCTAATTGCCTTCCCTTGTAGGCCTGGTCCCCCCCTAACTTCCCTCCCTTACAGGCCTGGTCCCCCCAACTGCCCTCCCCTGCCAGTCTGATCACCCCTATCTACCCTCCCCTGCTGCCATCTTGTGGTGGTCATCTTGTGGCAGCCATCTTGTGATGACATGGGGGGCAACTATCTTGTGGTGGCCATTTTGTGATGATGTGGGGTGGCCATCTGATGGTGGCCATCTTATGATGATGTGGAGGTGGCCATCTTGTGATGATGTGGGGCAACCATCTTGTGGTGTCATTTTGTGACAATGTGGGGGCGGCCATCTTGTGGTGGCCATCTTTTGATTACATCACGACGGCCATCTTGTGACAATGTCACATGATGCCACCCAGGCTTTTATTATATAGGATATATTGTTTACCTAATATATACCAGAGACCTTTTAGATGCTTGGGATCATCCATGAACAAAAAAGGACAAAAACCCCTCATGAATTTACATTCTGGTCAAAGCTGGGGGGCGGGGCTTGGATACTGAATTTCACTGTGTGGCATCAGTATACTAATATCTGCTCAGTCATGCTCTTGTTATAGTTCCAGTTTAGGGTGAGTTTGCCAGTGTGAATTACTTAATACCACTTAAAATTATTAAAAACAGAACCTTTGAAAGCAGCGTGCCTGCTGCCCTAGCTGGTTTGGCTCAGTGGATGAAAGCAGAGTGGCTGCTGTTGGGCTGAGCACCAGCAAGCCTTGCTGGGATTGTTCCTTCAGCCGGGATGCCGACGAGCAAAGCTGCAGGCCCCAGCCCTCCAGGATCACGAGCGAGGGCACATCTGCACTCTTGTTTTAAAAGTAAATAAGTACCTACACTTTGTGTTTAAACTCTACCATTATAAGCAAAATCTGAAAGAAAACTTTTTATAAACTAATACAAGTTCTATGTGTGAAAAAGAATGTGGAAAGTGATACTTTAAGGGTTTAGAAGAAATTAATCTGGGTTTTATGTGTGAATATAGATTTTTAAAAGGATCAAGCTGAACCTTGTTTTTCTACCACAGCAGCTTACTGCATCCAGTCATGTCCCAGGTCTTCCCACAAAGATCTGCTTTACTCTCTTTGCGGCTCACGGGATTTCATATGCAGACATGCTGGCCCATCTGGGGTTAGTATTTGTGATACTTGTAGTTGCTTTCTTATTTAGCAGTCCAAGTTAGAGAATGGTTAGAGAATATATGGGTAGATTTTTAAATTCTTTTTTCTTTACATGAAAGATGCTGGGTACATTATTACCTTAGAGTCTGATTTCCCAAGTGGATTTCGGTGCAAGTTCAGAACTCAGGGCTGTGTGCACTTAGGTAAATATTACTGCCTGGGTGTGTGGTCCCTCCCTGGTTATTGGGAGTCCCTTGGGGTGTTACCAAACCCAAGTTAGTTCGCCGATGCTTCCAAAGGCCAAACTCAAAACAGCAAGGCTTGAGGTAGGGCAGTGGTCCGCAAACTCATTAGTCAACAGAGCCAAATACCAACAGTACAATGATTGAAATTTCTTTTGAGAGCCAAATTTTTTAAACTTAAACTATATAGGTAGGTACATTGTTATTAACTTAATTAGGCTTACTTCTTCAATCGCACTGTATGTGCACAGTCGCATGTGGTATTTTGTGGAAGAGCCACGCTTAAATGGCCTAAGAGCCACATGTGGCTTGCAAACCGCAGTTTGCCAACCACTGGTATAAGGGAAGGGTTATTAATCAAAAGGCTCCAGCAGAGAAGATGGGAGACCTACTGTGCCTCAGATCCATCTTGCCCGCTGGATTGGTTAAGGGTGTTTAAGGGATTTGGGGGAACACATCTGCAGAAGTGCTGGCAGGCAAGTTTTAATTGGAGGACCTTGGAACTTGGCCATTTGTGGCAAAGGGTGTTTGCACTGGACCTTTCTGGACAATAGATGGAACCTTCGCTTTTGAAAGGGTTCGATATCCAATTGACATCATCTGGTCTCTGGTTCCTTGTGTGACTGGGGCACAAGGGGAAGACTTTGGTTCCAAGTGCAGTGGAGGCTGAAGTTCTCTGCTCTGCACGTGCCCAGGCTGCATGGTCTGCAGTTTGGGTTGATTGTCTCTAAAAAGCAACTCAATGTCTTGTTAAACAGGATAGGACCATTTTTAGCTGCTTTTGTGGTTACAAATGCACAAGACAGGGGACTGCCTTTTTTTCTCACACTTCCCCAACCTAGCCAGTCGAGGCCCCATCACATGTACCCTCTGTGGAGGAAAGCCAGGAGGCCAGGCCCGGCAGTAGCCTTGCCACCACACAGGTTGGCATTTTTTTTTTGTAGTAGCCTATATAATAAAGAGGTGATATGCAAATTGACCCTCACTCTGTCACACCACCACAAGATGGCTGTGCCCACAGGGAGGCAGGGTTCTCATAATGAGCAGTAACATGCTATCAGCAGGGACCTGAGGCTGCACCCCCTGTCCAGTGGGGCTTGATGTGGGAACTCAGTTCATGCACCTCACCCCAGTGCTGGGCTGGGGGACCTGAGGATGCTTTGAAGGACCTGAGGCAGTGCCCCCCACCCAGCAGGGCTTGACTGGGGTAGAGATGGCTGGGTATGGAACTTGCCCAATGGGGCTGGAACCACTAGGGTCTGGCTCTCACGTGATTTTGAGGTGCATGTGGGTGAGAGTGGGACTTAACTCTGGGTCCTGCGACATGCCCCAGACTCTGACAGGAGGAAGATTGTACTAATTTTCTTTCATCTCTGACACTTTCATTATAGAGAAAGGGCAAATAGAAATATTAAAATGTTTCCTCTAATTAATTCCCTTTTAATGTGCACAGATTTCATGCACCAGGCCACTAGTAATAATTATATTGGGCTTTGTCCCCAATCCTGGCACAGAGCTCCTAAAACTTTTGGAATTTCCTGAGTGATAGGATTTCTTTACTACTCATAAGGAACTAGCTCCTTTTGAGTATACTGAGTTTATGCTAATGAGGTGGCTCAGTGGGGACCGTAGGAGGTAGCCTCAGGATGGGACTGGTCACCAGAGGCCTAGTGGTGGAGGGATGGAACTTCCTGCCCAGCTTCTGGCCTCTGGGCGGGCAGGGCTGGGCATTAAGCTAAATAAAAACAATGAGATGTGACTAGCTCTCCAGGGCTGGTGAACAAGAGTGCAGCCACTCACCAGGAGGTTGGCACATCCTAAGTCCACAGGGATAGAAAGCTCCTGCCCATCTAGCTCATCATCTGGCTGTTTATTTGAAACCTTTAATGTTATTTGTAATAAACACAGTAGTAAGTCCACTATCTTCCTGAGTTCTGAGAGCTACTGTAGCAAATTAATGGAACCCTCTGATTTACAGCCAGCCCATCAGAGCACAGGTGCCACTGGGACTGGGGTGAGGTGAGGGAGTCCGGTGGGAATGGGCCCTTCACCCATGAGGCCTGATGCTGTCTCCAGGCATTTAGAGCCAGAACTGAGTTGAACTGTGGGACACCTGGCTGGTGTCTGAGAATTGTTGGTTTAGAACCCTCACCCACACCCATTTGGAACCACAGGGTAGGGGAGGAAAGTGGAATCATTTCTTTGCTGTGACATCTGCTGACCACGCAGCCCTGCCCATCTTGCCTGCTGGAAGAGTCTTCCTGAATAGCCAAGGCCGATTATTCATGCTTTTCTCACTCACTAGACACACACAGACTCAAAGCCTCCTTTTACCCTGCTGAACTTGGCTGCCCAGGGGTCATCCCTCTGCTGGCCGCAGGGACCTCATGTTGCAGGACTGGGCGACCTCAGAGGATGAGGAGGCCATGCCACATTCCTGGACTCGCATCGTCTGCCCCTCGGAGGCATCTCCTTTGGGGTGCGACCATGGAGAATTCGGACACATGACTTCAGCCCACCCGTGGCTAACCAAGTCAATGCTGCACCCATTTGTGCGTAGTAGCCCAGGGGCAAAAGGGATCTGTTAGTATTCAGCGCCTGAATCTTTGCAAGCTGCTTGGTCCCTCCTGATGAAAAGTGGGCAATTTCTACTTCCTGTTAATGTTGGGTTTGGTGTTGCAGAAGCTGCTTTCCTGTGCTGAGTCTGTCTGTGCCTCCCAGGCCTGGTCCGCCTTTGCACTGAAGCCCCTGCTCGTGGGAGTGCACGCCTGCCCCGAGATGCCCTCCTCACGCAGTAGCCCTCTCGTCTGCTTCTTGCAGGCCTTGCTGGTTCCCACCCTGCCTGTTTCAACTGGCACAGGCCTGGGCTCATTCCGGTCCGTTTTCTCCACTTTCCTGTTTTCAGTGTGATGAGCAGAAGTTCATCTTGCCCAGCCTAACCTGATCACCCTCCTGGGGCCAGGGGCAGCATCATGGGTACTGCAGCCCCTGCAGAGAGAAGACCTGGCTGCTCGTGTGTGTGTGTGTGTGTGTGTGTGTGTGTGTGTGTGTGTGTGTGTTAGCTCCGTCCCATTGCAGCCCCTTCACTTGGGCGCTGAAAGTGCGGGAGGGCATAGGGAAGAACAATACATAAAATTTTTTTCTTTATTGTTGAAAATATTACATATACACCCCTACCCCCCCATCGGCCACCAATATAGGTGCTTCTTGGTTTTCTCAGCCTCTAACCCTCCAGCGGAAATCCCACGGCCTCCGTGTGACTGCCCCTACCCCATGCCCTCCTCTGCTGCGGTTGCCTTGCACAGAGAGCCTTCGGCCCTCGGCCCCTTTCCCGCTCCCTGTCTTCTCCCCTGCCTGCTCCTTCTCGGCCACTTTCTTCACTCGCCAGGTGTGTCCTGTCCTTTGTCCCCCTCGGGCTCATGGGTATTTCTCCACCCACACCCTGCATTGCTGTGCAGTTGTGAGGATAGCAGCGGGGTGGCACCACCACCTCGCTTTGTTATAGAACCTATATATGTGATCAGTCCATTCTTCTCAAGTTGCTTTTGCTCAAAATGGGGATTAGGGTGTGTGTTTTATTTATCACAAAGTGAGAGCAGAACCAGGATGTGGAACCAGCCCTAACGCATGGCACTTCTGAGCGCACTTGGGTGGACAGAGGCCCTGGCAGAACTCCAAAGGCTGGGCTCCAGACATCAATTTTTAAGGACGTTTACACCTAGAGTGATTTTCTTGTTGTTGTTAATCTTCACCTGAGGATATTATTTCCATTGATTTTTAAAAATATATATTTTTATTGATTTCAGAGAGGAAGGAAGAGATAGAAACATCAATGACGACAGAGAATCATTGATAGGCTGCCTCCTGCACATCCCCGACTGGGGATCCAACCGCAACCTGGACAAGTGCCCTTGACAGGAATCAGACTGGGGATCATTGGGTCTGTAGGACAATACTCAATCCAAACCAGCAAGGACTCCATTGATTATTTATTTATTTGCTTACTTACTTACTTACTAGAGGCCCGGTGTACAAAATGCATGCAAGGGGGCGGGTGTCCCCTCAGCCCAGCCTGCACCCTCTCCAATCCGGAACTCCTCAGGGGATGTCTGACTGCCGGTTTAGGCCCGATCCTAGAGCCTAAATCAGCAGTCAGACATCTCTCTCACAATCCTGGACTGCTGGCTCCTAGTCACTCAACTGCCTGCCTTTCTGGTCACCCCTACCTGTCCTCCCACACACACACTGGCCTGATCGCCTCTCACTGCCCCCCCCCTGCCAGCCAGGTTGTCCCCAACTGTCCCCTCCACTGGCCTGGTCACCCCTTACTGTCCCCCTGCCAGCCTGGTCGCCCCCAACTTCCCCCTCCCCCCACCAGCCTAGTCACCCCTCATTGCCTCCCTGCCAGTCTAATTGTCTCCAACTGTCCCCTCTCCTGGCCTGGTCACCCCTCACAGCTCCCCCACTGGCCTTGTCACCCCATAAAGCCTGCTTGTTCAGTTGTTTGGTCTTTCCTCACTAACCCCCTTGCCAGCCTGGTCATAGGCAGCCATCTTCTGAGGGCATGAGGGTTAATTTGCATATTACCTGTTTGTTATATAGGATTTATTTACTTTTGAGAGAGAGAGAAAGGGAGGGTAGAGACAGAGAGAGAAACATCGATGTGAGAAAGACACATTGATTGGTTGCCTCCTGCACATACCCTGACCAGGGCTGGAGATCAAGCATGCAATCCAGGTGTGTCCCCTTGACTGGAATCAAACCAGGAACCCTTCAGTCCTTTGGCCAACATTCTATCCACTAAGCAAAGCAGGGTAGGGCATGTAGTGAATTTTTATGAGTTTATTTGAGCCAAATTGACAAATGCTGAGAAGCAAAATCTCTTTGGATTAAGAATATGCTCCAGAGCCCTAGCTGGGTTGGCTCAGTGGATAGAGATTGGCTGAAGGGTCCCGGGTTCAATTCCAGTCAAGCAACAAGCATTGGTTGCAGGCTCAATCCCTGGCCCTGGTCAATGGGAAAATATCCTCGGGTGAAGATTAACAAATAATAAAGAAAAATAAAGAAATTGCTCTGGAGATTGGCAGTTTTGAGCTTATTTTATACATTAGGCTAAAGGAGGAGCTGTAAAGGGAGACGGGTTACCTGAAATCCATTGGTGGTAGATTAAGGGGGTGGGAGAAAGCAAAGTGGGGAAAATAATTGCTGAGATCGGATAAAGAATAAAACAGAGAGACACACACTTCTACATTGGTGGGTACAGGGTCATTAACATTTACAGCACATGGAGATGGTATTTGGGAAACAAGATAACAGTGAGGGGTTCTGTGGTCTCCTATGCTGGGGTCCCAGCTGTGCCCCGAGGGGCCTGGAAGAGAAGATTACTCTGACATTTCAAAGACATGTTATCCTAGATGCAAAAAGACAGTAAACAGCCTGTGGACTGAAGGGTTCTGAGTTTGATTCCGGTCAAGGGCACATGCCACTGGCCGGCAGGGTGATCAATCGGAGGGCTCCACCATCGTCCCCAAGAGGGAGGCCCAGGCCACCGACAGGCGGAGGAAGGAAGGCCTACTTTTGCACAAATTTTATGTGTCGGGCCTCTAGTAATATATGAGAAGAAATTTTTATAAAACAGTATTACATACCCTTTCTGCCTACGGTGTACTACCTACCGAACACTTTGTATTCTATTCGTTCTATTTTATCTAAAAGGCTGCTGGTCGTGACCTGCTAAATGCATTCCATCCTTCATCTCCGGGCAGGACCGGGTGGTGGAAACACTGCGCTGCCACCCCCCGCAGTGGACCCAGAAGAGGGCGCCCCAGGCTCCCCGGGATTGCTGGGCGGAGGATGCATGCCTCCTGCGATAAAGCAGCAGAACGTGGGCTCCTGTTCGTGGTCTCTGGTCCTGAGGAGCCCTCCCAGCAGTCAGCCTGCGGGCCGGGGCAGAGCGCCGGCGGAGGCATCACCAGCACGCGGTGGGGGCCGCCCGCGGCCCAGGGCGCATTCCCGCAGGTTGAGTGCTCCTGTGAGAAATTACTCCGAGGACTGTGGGCACGCATTTCCGCGATGCATCTGACTTATTTCCTCTCACCCAGGGCAGCCGGGACGCGCAGGTGCTGGGGGGGTGGGGGGGGGGCCAAGGCCCAAGAAAGACAGCCCGAGGTAGCCTGCAAGACCAAGAGCACGGAGCGAGCCACGCCCATTTCCGCCGCGGACGGCACGGCGCGGCTCCTCCCCTGAAGGCGAGCCCCTCTTTCCCCGGGCACCTGTCTCCCCGCACTAGCGGGGTGGATGGGATGTCCCAAGGGACGCCAGCCAGGCCCCCTCCAGGGCTCCGGCCTTCCCCTCGCGTCCCACAGCTTACCAGTTACATAATATTTATCCGTTTCCGGTGGCACAAAACTAGGACAACCAACGCGCTGGGTGACAGAATCGGGGTCCAAAAATAACCCAGCAACCTGGCAGGCGGGCAGAAGCAAGATGGGGGACGGCAGAGCTGCACCCCCCCGAGGTCTGAAACACGTCTAAGCTAAGTCTGGGTCACACACAGCAGCACTGCGGGGCTGGGGCTTCCCTGGGCGCTGGCAGGCCCGCCGCCTGGAAAACAGCCTCGCGAAGTGCCATATTGACACATTTCAAACCTCCCGAGGAGAACAATGTGTTGGATTTGCTGCATCGAAATCCAGGAATTCTATTCAGCAAAGAGCACCATAGAGGTACTGACTGGATGGGTATCAGACTAGGAAAAGGCATTAAGTAAAGTGAACACAGAATTACTGGCTAGAGTTTTCAGGAACACCTGCAAGTCAGAGAGAGAAGCAGGGCCCCCGGAAGAGGGCCCCGGGGCGCATAGGCATTTCCCCGGGGAGCCAACTGGATCCGCTACCCAGTAAGAAGAGACACCACGTTAACCAAAGAAATGCAATTAACACAACACGACTTCTCTTCCTGGCAAAAGCAGGACACGCCCTCCAGCAACCCTCCTGCTGAAATCCTGGAAATAGCAGGGTGGCGCATCCTCTGCATTGCTCCGCAGGTCACTGGACCTTTGCTCGAAGAGGCGGGGGAACTCCTGTCCATGGTCCCTGCAGGTGGCTAGGACTCCATCACAGCCAGGGCCTGCCCCAGGCGGAGGGGAAGCCTACCAGGAGACCCCTTCCCCTTAGTAAACCTGGGGGAGAGTGAAACAGAAGTGGACCAGCCTGCCAGCATTGCAACCTGCCTCGATTTGCCTGGGGGACTCAGGGATTCCCAAGCTTTGACTTTGGGTCGCCCAGCCTGGCAATGCCCTGGCTCCCGGGAGAGGCCCACACAAATTCTCTGTGGGGGAAATTACTGCCAACCTGGCCCTCAAATTATTCCTATAAATAATTATTTTAATCCTCACCGGACATCATGCTTAGAGAGAGGAAAGGAGAAAGAGAGAGACGAGCGATGTGATAGAGAAATCGATTGGCTTTCTTCTGTATGAACCAGGACTGAACCTAAAACCCAGGCATGTGCTCTGACTGGAATCAAACCCAAAATCTTTCAGCACACGCTCAACCAACTCAGCCACACTGGCCAGAATAATTGTTCGAGTATAATGACCAGCATATATAACTCGGGATAAGGAAATTGGGCTCCAGCCTGCTGCCTCAGAAGCCTGATATCAGTGGCTCCCAGACTCCAAATCAGACACATGGGGGCAGTGGTGGCAGAGGGTGGTCATCAGCAGCTGTGTGCCCCAGCAACCAGGGGTCCTGGAGTAGGTGACAGTGTGGGTGCCACAAGGATGCTGACGTTCTCCCTGGCAGATATGGTCAGGTTTTGTGGTAATATTCTAACTTTTTTAAAAATGTGCTTGAAGAAGGGCCATTGTTTCTAATTTGCATTAAGGTGTCCTATGGCCTAGGGGCGACCCCATCTAAAGACTTTAGATATTGGAGCTATCTAATACAGATTATAAAATAAGTTCACTATTTTAAAGAAATAGGTTGAGCCCAACCGGCATGGCTCAGTGGTTGAGTGTCGACCTATGAACCAGCAGGTCATAGTCAATTCCTGGTCAAAGCATATGCCCAGTGGGGGGCGTGCAGGAGGCAGCCAATCAATGATTCTCTCTCATTGATGTTTCTCTCTCTCTCTCTCTCTCTCTCTCTCTCTCTCTCTCTCTCTCCCTCTTTCACACCCCTCTCCCTCCTTCTCTGCAGTCAATAAAAATATATATTTTAAAGAGATAAATAGGTTGAATATATCTGCAGGAAATAGGAAACTAGAAAAAGTGGTATGACAGATTTTTAAAAGAATCAAATTGAACTTCTAGAAATGATAAATGCAGGACACACCCTCCTGCAGCCTTCTGTGGGCAAAGGTTGTGGGAGAGCCCTCTCCCTTCCTAGGCTCCTGTGACCTGCGGAGCAATGCTGTCCACCCTGTCAGTTCCTCACAGAGGATGCTGACATGCCCCCCCCCCTGCTATTTTCAGGGTTTCAGTAGGAGGGTTGCTGGAGGGTGTGTCCTGCTATTGCCAGGAAGAAGAGTCATGTTGTGTTAATTTCTTTAGTTAGCGGTGGATCTCATCGTCTCTTCTTACTGAAATAAAAGACTCATGTCAGTGAGATAAACACTTAAAGAGACAATAGATGGAAAATATTCAACATTGGCTGTGTCCGGGAGCTGGGATCCTCCGGCAAAGCTTGTGGGTAGGTATGGAGTCTGACCCTTTGGAGAGGCACCTGTAGTGCGTTGTGCAATCAGCACCTAAGAGCCCTGACCCTGGGTCCTGACCTTTGCCCAGGCCCCTGCAGAGAGTAGCATGAGGGCCTTCATCCCAGCCTTGCATACTAGATGTTAAGACACACTAGAGTCCCAGTGCATGGATTCATGCACAGGTGGGGTCCTGCCAGCCTGCCCCAATGGGGACTGATTG
>JAAGEH010000914.1:0-19881 GCA_011751065.1 Lasiurus cinereus | reverse complement strand
AAAAAAAATCTCAAGAGAAAATATGTGTATATATATATATATATATTCACAGGTTTTTCTAAGATAAAAATAAGTTCATATTTATTCAACTACTTGGTAAAAATTCTATGTATAATCTCTAGAAAGTCACATTATAATCTGGATTACTTTATGTACACTCAATTTTTTTAAAAGAATTCTGTTTTATATATTCACTTTAAATTTTTATGGTAGAAAGCTACCATTTTGATATTAATTTCATTAAAAGTTAAATCATAGTGTTTATCTTTTTATTTTTTAATCCTCACCTGAGGATATTTTTACATTGATTTTTAGAGGGAGTGGAAGGGAAAGAAAGAGAGAGAATGTGAGAGAATGTCACACATCCATTGGTTGCCTCTGGCATGCACTCTGATCCAGGCTGATGATCAAGTCAGTAGCCAAGGTACATGCCCTTGACCAGAATCAAAACTGGGACCCTTCAGTTCTCAGACCAACGCTCTATCCACTAAGCCAAAGCAGCTAGGGCTATAGTGTCTGCCTATCTATCTATCTATCTATCTATCTATCTATCTATCTATCTATAAAAGGCTAAGTGACTGACTGTCTGTCCCTCTGACCCTTTGACCAACCAGCTGATACTGATAATGCACACTGGCAATTTAATAATGTTGACTTGTGCGTGCATGATACATATAAAGCTCTTGTTGGCTCCAATTGCACGCTACTGACCAGTAGTGTTTGGGGATGTTTCAGACAGTTATCTCTGAAAACACATTGAGATAAGAGGATTCTTCTTAGAGCAAATGGTTAGTAAAACTTGAAAATGGCAAACTTGATAGCAGTTTTCATTTAGGAATGGACATTATTGAAATCCCCTGTGAAATGATTTGTAATGGACCTAATATTGAAGCTACCTTTGGAAAAGTATATTAATATATAATATTAAAATATATATCTAGGAGAAATCAAAATGGCAGCATAAACACCTAAACTGCCACTTTGCACAACAATATAAAAAATACAACAAAAAGACAAAACAGACACCATACAGAACTCCAGAAAAGCTGGTTTAGTGGAAATTCTACAACTAGAAGGAAAGAGGAGAACACATTGAGAATCAGAGGAGCTGCAAAAGGCTGAGGTATGGAGATGCACGAGTGTGCAGATAGGACACAGAGAGGACCAGTGGCTGAATGCACAGGCAGCTGAGTGCTCTGCTGGCTTTCTAAAGTGGGAGTGAGAAGGAAGCTCCCAACTGCACTGAACTCCAGTTCCTGGTGAGTTTCTGGGAACCCAGATTCATTCGGGGAGAAACTGTACTGTCAGGAAAAGAGAAAGAACAGAGACTCAGGGGAGCTGTGGAGACAGAAGTCTGGAGACACACATGCAGAGAGAGACTGCACAGGAGGCTGAGTGCATGGCTGGATTTCTAAAGTGGGAAGGAGACTAATGCTCTCAACTGAGCTGAACTCCAGTTCCGGGTGAGTTTCTGGGAACCCAAGTTCATTTGGGGAGAAACTTGCAATGGGGTAAACTCAAGAGATGCTGACAGCAATTACCAAGGGGCACTGAGATCTAGGGGCCTCATAGGGCCAGGCTAATGGGAAGCTAAGGCTGTCTGCTCCACCCTGAGATTCCGCCCCATCCAATTTTGCAAGTCTTGTCTTATAAATCATCTCCAGCACAGTATTTCTCCCAGCATAGACACAGCTGATCCTCACAGCCAATTGGCCTGGAGGTCAATCCCTCCCAGTGATACCAACAACAATCAAGACTTAACTACAAAAAGGCTGTACAAACAGTCCACAAAGGGGTGCACCAAGAGTGTCCACCTCAGGTAACTGGGGAGGCAGAGCTACTGAGTCATATAGGACACATAGCACACAAAGCTGTTCTACCAGCTCAGGGAAGCAGTGAAAATGCGAAGACAAAGGAACAGATCACAAACGAAAGAAATGGAGGAAAACAAATGTGTGGACATAGAGTTCAAAACCACGGTTATAAGGTTTTTTAAGAATTTCCTAGAAAAGATGGATAAATTTAGCAAGAACCAAGAGGAGATGAAAAAGGACCAACAAGAAATTAAAGATACACTGACTGAAATAAAAATATTATGCAGAGACGTAACAGCAGACTAGAGGAACACAAGAATCAAGTCAAAGATTTGAAATACAAAGAAGCAAAAAGCACTCAACTAGAAAAGCAAAAAGCAAAAAGAATCCAAAAATTGGAAGATAGTATAAGGAGCCTCTGGGACAACTTCAAGCATACCAACATCAGAATTATGGGGATGCCAGAAGAAGAGAGAGAGCAAGATACTGAAAACCTATTTGAAGAAATAATGACTGAAAATTTCCCCACCTAGTGAAAGAAATAGACTTACAAGTCCAGGAAGTGCACAGAACTCCAAACAAAAGGAATCCAAAGAGTACCACACCAAGACACATCATAATCAACATGCGAAGAGTAAAAGAAAAAGAGAGAATTTTAAAAGCAGCATGAGAAAAACAGTTAATTACCTACAAGGGAGCACCCATATGATTGTCAGTTGATTTCTCAACAGAAACTATGCAGGCCAGATGGGAGTGGCAAGAAATATTCAAAGTGATGAATAGCAAGAACCTACAACCAAGATTACTCTACCCTGCAAAGCTGTCATTCAGAATTGAAAGGCAGATAAAGAGCTTCACAGAAAAGAAAAATCTAAAGGAGTTCATCAACACCAAACCAGTATTATGTGAAATGTTGAAAGGTAGTCTTTAAGAAGAGGAAGAAGAAGAATAAAGTAAAGATAAAAATTATGAACAACAAATACATATCTATCAACAAGTGAATCTAAAAATCAAGTGAACTAAAAATCTGATTAACAGAATAAACTGGTGATATAATAGAATCAGGACATAGAAAGGGAGTGGACTGACAGTTCTCAGGGGGGAAAATGGTATGGGGAGTGTGGGAAGAGACTGAACCTATGGATGAGGACAGCGGGGGGAAGGTAAGGGCAGAGGGTGGGGTGGGAATTGGGTGGAGGGGAGCTATTGGGGGGGAAAAAGAGGAACAATTGTAATAATCTGAACAATAAAGATTTATTAAATTAAAAAACAACAAATAAACACATGTGATTCTTTGTCTTAAAAATGAGTACATTCATAAATTAAATGAAGAAATTTTGGATATGCTCAATTGAGATTTTTAAATCTATTTGAGTGATGATTCCATTGATTCAACAGATGATGTGAAAAAGGAAAATTTCCCCATTGAATGTTTTAATAGTATTACTTCTCAACAATGCCATGTCATGAATGAAAATTGAAAATAGGTGCAATCATCCTGCTGCTGAGAAATCTTAATAGTAAATGGGGTCTTTGTAATGGTATTAGATTTATTATCAAAGGACCTAACATAATGGAAGTGAAGTATTAAAAGGATCTGCGGAAAGAGACGTTCTGAGTCCAAACATTGATTTGTCCCCATCTGACACTGGCCTCCCATCTAAATTAATTAGAAGACAGTTTCCTATGATGCCAGCATTTGTGAAGATTATAAATCACAAGGACAACCTCTACACAGTGTAGGAATTTCCTATATGACTCCATTTTTGCACATGGTCAGTTATATGTTGCTTTCTCTCAAGTTTGAAGAGCGTGTGACTTTAAAGTTAAAATTGTAAATACTTCATCACAAGAGAATTAGTCAAGCACTCTGAAAGTGTTTTTATACTTAATGTGGTATACAAGGAAATATTAGAACAAGTTTAATCAATTTATCTGTCATTTTTTATCTGTCATTGTTTTTATCAATATTGTTTTTATATCTTATTTTTGTTGTTATATCATGTCTTTGTTGATATATCATGCTGTTGTTTGTTTATTAATGAATTTTTAATTGTTTTAAATCATGTTTTGTTATTTTTATATCATGTGTTTGTTGATTTTATATCATGTTATTGTTTATTAGTCAATTTATATATTATTTTCATATAAATTTTACTAATTTCCTTTCATCTGTGACACTTTTATTATACAGGAAAGGCAAATAGCAATATTAAAATATTTTGTATTTTAATTTCATAATACTATATTATATATTCCATTTTGACATGCCATTTTTTTGCAGTAACATAATTACTGCACAAATCTTCTAATTAATTTCTTTTCATTGTGCCCAAATCTGTGCACTGGAGCCACTAGTCTCTTTAATAAGACTTAAACCTGATTATAAAGAAAAATAAACAATAACTTCATTTAAATTAATAATTCGCTAGTATTTAAAATAAATTATGATTTTCATCGAATTGAGTACAAATCTGATCATAAATTAACTTTCAACTGTTATTACAGATGCAAGTAAATGATGACATCTACTAATATATTTAAATTTTAAAAAATATATGGTTTTAGGATGAAAAATAAAATCAAAAGTTGTATAGATAGCTAAGAAACATAATCGCAATACTGGGTAATATAATTACTTTTATAAAGAAATATGGAATATTTTTATTATCTTATCGATGATACATTCTTTAATTTTAGTTATGTCAGTTACTAGTTATGCCAAACTACATATTATCTCTAAAATAGTCCCATAGACTTTTCTAGTCAGAATAGGCTCCAACTGCCCATTGTAATTCTACCATAAATTACCATCTCATAGTCACCTGAAACTGGTCAATTTTCTCTCTGAGCTACATTCTTTCAGAGAATGTAGTTAAATATCATTGCTGGCTTCTTGCCCTGAACACTGACCAGTTTGCCTCTGTGACATTAACCTGGTGCCTGAGAGTCTGAGTGTCAAGAAGGTTGACTCATTTGCAGTTTTCCATTATGTAGCTCTAACATTTTATGTTGTTTCCTAAATAATAGATGCCATAGAACTGGCCTTGCTAGTCTCTTTTGTGGCTGTGTAATAATGTTCTTCACTGTGACTACCCAGATATATAATAATATTTTTCTCCTTATTTTTTATTTAACCATGTACCTGAAAAGAAGGTTGGAACTTCCACAATTAGAAAAAGTCTCTCTTCCCTCATTCTATCAAGATTTGAATATGTGATCAGGATATATTATCTATAGGGCCACTTATATGTTAAATCCAGTATATAATATTATTGCATATAAAATAGAAAGCTATAAAAAAGTTATTCTATAAATATAACTGATATTCAATTTTCCCCCTACATTGTATTAGGAAAGAAATTGTTAATAGGGCATAACAGGGGTTTCAGATACACAGAAGTTTATATCAGAAATTTGGATCTGCAAGCCTGTATATTTATGTGTATGTATCAAACAGCATTTAGTTGGTTAAAAAAAATGAAGAAGTCAACACAACAGAAAATACATTTTGGCAGCAAATGCTGGTTTTGTTAATTTTTATTTTAACTATGATAATAAGCACATTGGACAACTGAGCTTAGGATATCTATATTTCTATTCTCTAATATGAGCTTTGTTTAATTGAATTATCTTTAAAACAAGGTATACCTGTGTCAAATAAAGACCAAATATATGACAAAATATACAGAATCATTGTTGTTATGTTATTCAGAAAATGAGGATTAAGAATTTAAGCAAGTACTGGCTGGTTTTGCTCAGTGGATAGAGCATTGGCCTGTGAACTCAAGGGTCCAGGGTTTGATTCTAGTCAAGGGCACATTCCCAGGTTGCAGAGTTGATCCCCAGTTGGGGGTGTGTAGGAAGCAGCTGATCAATGATTCTCTCTTATCATCCATGGTCCTTTCTCCATCTCCCTTTCTCTCTAAAATCAATAAAAATATTTTTAAAAAGAATGCAATCAACACCATATTTTAAGATAACTTTTAAAAATAGCAATATATGTGCCACTGTCCCATCAGGATGGACTTGTATTATGAGAAATAGAACTCTCTGTTCCTTTAGCAGAAATATATCAGTACTGTGATAATTTAAAAATTTCTAAAAATAATGTGACATAGGTGGACAGAATGCTCAAGTATGTCTTCTTTAGTAATTTAATTTAACTATAGGTTGAAATATCTCTAAGTATGCTTACCTTTAGTTATTACTTCTTGTCACTATTTGAAAATGTCTCTGAATACAGGAAGCTATTTTTCAATAAGACATTCAGCTATCAATACTTATTCCATTGTAATTCAAATTCCTTTGTCTTTTAAAGAAATTGCTATTGAATTATAGTCCTATACCATCTCTAATAACACAGTTACTAAACTGATTTTTCATACATATTCATAGCTAAAACGATAAAGACCATTGCAGATTCAAAATAATGCATCAATCAATGCCATAGATTCCTGCTTAGCAACTCAAAAAAGAGAAGGCATAGCCTAATATTTTATTTGTAAAACACTTACTGTGCACTTTTATGCAATACATTATCCAAAAACAATTTGTCCTATGCATATATATATATATATATATTTCTATCACAAATATACACAAGTTTTGAGAAATAAGCAGTATGCTAGAAGAAAGAACTCTTTTTGCAGCTCATCCCCTGTGAGGTCAATACTTTTTGAGGCAAGTAACAGAAGTCTGAAGGGAAAAACTATTAAAGCACTAAGGCTAGGATATTGTTGAACTTGATTTAGCCCAAAAATATAGGTAGCAGTGTAATTTTGTGGTGTTCCATATCTTCTCATGAACCATTGATAACACATTTTTCTCTCCTGTCAACACTAAAACCTGAGCCTAGTGTAGAAATCTGTAGATTGAAAAGTCTTGTGTTGAAACTCTATGGATTAAACTGCTTTATACAAAATTGTTTATTTTTCTTTTCCAAGTAGAGGAATGAACAAACTAAAAATCTAGCATAATTGCAATGATGAAGCAATATGTAACACTATAAAAAGGACATGGATATATGTGTTTAACAAACCTTAAATTTATAAACAACAATATTAATTAAATATCTGTTTAAGTAACTGATCATATCATTAAATAATGCTTGGAAAGTTCTTAATTTAGAATTATATATGTAAGCATAAAAGAAACTCAGAACTACTTTAATAACTTAAAACTACATGAATACTAAAAATAATTTTAAATCTTTATGAATTATGTGCAATAACTTTTTTCTCTCATAAACTGTGTATATTTTTCATTGTTGCCAATATAAAGAAAGGATAAAAATTCAAGAAATACATCATTTTAGAGCTAACAGGATAATTTTAAAAAGGTTTAAGAATTCCTACTCATTATAGCAAGACAAATAAAATTGTATGCAATTTATGGTGCTAGTCATCTATATTTCTATAACTTGCTCTATCTAAACATCTCCAATTTATTTGCTTTCTCTAGATGATTATAGATTTCCTCTCTTGCTCAAAGGAAGAGCCTTTCCATGCCTAACTTTTCTGGCTAGTGTTTCTGTTTTTTTTTAATTTTTTTAAATTTTTTATACATATCTCCCCATTGCCCCCCCTCCCTCCCAGGCATACCCCGACACCCCAGTGTCTGTGATCATTGGTTATGCTTATATGCATGCATACAAGTCCTTTGATTGATCACTTACTACCTCACCTAACTTTAATATTTCTGCTGTAATTTCACAGTCTGTTTGATGCTTTATGATTTTTGTCCTCCTGAGAATTATCAGTCTACTCCCTTTCTGTGCTCCTGATTCTATTATATTCACCAGTTTATTCTGTTGATCAAATTTTTAATTCACTTAATTTTTAGATTCACTTGTTGATAGATGTGTATTTGTTGTTCATAATTTTTTATCTTTTACCTTTTTCTTCTTCCTCTTCTAAAAGAGTACCTTTCAGATTTCATGTAATACTGGTTTAGAGTTGATGAACTTCTTTAGCTTTTTCTTCTCTGTGAAGGTCTTTATCTGCCCTTCAATTCTGAATGATAGCTTTGCTGGATAGATTATTCTTGGTTGTAGGTTCTTGCTGTTCATCACATTGAATATTTCTTGCCACTCCTGTCTGGCCTGCATCGTTTCTGTTGAGAAATCAGCTGACAGTCGTATGGGTGCTCCCTTGTACGTAACAAACTGTTTTTCTCTTGCTGCTTTTAATATTCTCTCTTTGTCTTTTGCTCTTGGTATTTTAATTATGATGTGTCTTGGTGTGGTCCTCTTTGGATTCCTTTTATTTGCGGTTCTGTGTGCTTCCTGGACTTGTAAGTCTATTTCTTTTACCAGATGTGGTAAGTTTTCAGTTATCATTTTCTTAAATAGGTTTTCAGTATCTTGCTCTCTCTCTTCTTCTGGCACCCCCACAATTCTGATGTTGGTACGCTTGAAGCTGTCCCAGAGGCTCCTTACATTATCTTCACATTTTTGGATTCTTTTCTCTTCTTGCTTTTCCAGTTGAACGTTTTCTGCTTCTTTATATTTCAAATTTTTTACTTGATTCTTGCCTTTCTCTAGTCTGCTGTTAGGACTCTGTATAATATTTTTTATTTCAGTCAGTGTATGTTTAATTTCTATTTGGTCCTTTTTCATCTCCTCTTGGGTCTCACTAAATTTATCCGTCTTTTCTAGCATATTCTTGAAAAACCTTATAAGCGTGGTTTTGAACTCTATATCCAGTCGTTTTTTTTCCTCCATTTCTTTTGTTTGTGATCCCTTCCCTTGTCTCGGCATTTTCCCTATGCCGGGGAAACTTCTGTGTTGGATTCAGCCTTATGATACCAGACGCAAAGCTGCAGAAACCTCTGTTGAGCTTGGGAGGGGTGGAGTCTCAGGGCTTAAGGGACCGTCTTGCCTTCCAGTCGGCCCCGCCGTCCGCGGCCCCTGAGTCTCACGTGACTGGGTAATGGCTGGAGCGGTCCTTGTGCGTGCGCCTGCGGTGCCTCTAACCGCTGCCTTTCCAGCTCCCCTGTGCACCAGGACCACACGAGTCTAGGTCCCCAGGGTTTTGCCCGAAACAGGGGCCCAGTGGAGTCAGAAGTGGCACAGTTGGGAGGGTCTGTCTCCCGCCCACTCGCGAAAGCCAGCGCACAATCAGCAATCTGTCCTCCGCGCAGCACCGTGCGAGTGCGAGACCGGACCTGATCTTCTGCGACTCCCCTAAATTTCTGTGTACCTCTCCCTTTTCACAGTCCAAACTCCCCCCGTATGAGTTTCGGCCGGATCTGGGGTTTAGTGTCGTAGGATAAGGGGTTCAATGCTGTTGGGAGTCTCCATTTCCCTCCCACCAGAGAAAGCCAGCCAGGTTCTCCGGCACCCGCTCTCTCAGTGCACGCAGTCCGTACCTCAGCTTTTTGCAGCTCCTCTGGGTTTCTGTGAGCCCCTCTCTTTCCTTCTAGTTGTAGAACTTCCACTCAGCCAGCTTTCCTGTGGTTCTGGATGATGTCCGTTCTGTCTTTTAGTTGTAGTTTTGAAATTGTTGTGCAAGGCAGCAGTGTAGGTGTTTACCTATGCCGCCATCTTGGATTCCTCCTTAAAATTTCTTAATGTCTTTCATCCAAGTTAAAAGAGCTTAGTTCATCTTGAGTTTGGGGATTATGATATAGAAGAATTTGTGGATTTTAAACTTCATTATAATTTAATAGAAATGAGCAAGGAAAGGTTTGGAAAGGTAAGTGCTATGAACATTCAGCACTGCTTCACATTTTTGCTTATATAGCAAGTATGCAAAGCCTGACTACCTTTACCCAGAAAATTTCTCACCAGTGTGTTTACAGCAAGTATACATGAGAGATGAGGTATGTACCCAATACACAACCCCAAACCAGATAGTAGGCTTGCTCTCACATTAAAGCTAGCCCACCTTTCCTCTTTAACATAACCTATTGATTCTGGAAGCATCCTTAATGGATCCCTTTGCATTACCTCTGTGGAACCTGAAGGAAAGGTATAATAGGCAACAATCATTATGAAGCCCCTGCTATGGCTCTTGTGACTCAGGAAATCCTTTTTCTTTAGCTCAGGTATCCCCAATCTCCTCCCAGTTTTCATGAATACTAACAATAGCTTATTAGCTTACAAATGGATAAGATCTTACACCCTGCACAATTCCTAACACCTAGAAATTAGAGAAAATTCTTTCTCTCTGTTTCTGTCATCAAATTAGGAGATAGATAAATAATATGTACCTTTGCAATTCTTGCGGAGCATTCGTTTTTCACTTCTTCCCAAGTTATTTAAAGAATTATGGAGACATGAAACAATACTAGCTTCTTGAAATACTACATAATACGATTTTAGTAATCCTGGTACTTAAACTGGTACTTAAACTTTCTCTTCTGCTAACAACCAGAGAAATAAAGCATTATGTGTCTTTCTAGGGAGAAGGAGAGAGAGAGAGGGGAAGGAGGAAGGGAAGAGAGAAAAAGAGAGAGAGAGAGAGAGAGAGAAAGAGAGAAAGAAAGAAACAAGAGATTGGTTTTAAATCCTCAGTTAAAATAATTTGGAATATTTATAATACCCATCTAATGAAAAATGTGTAATTTAATAAACAGTTTGGACAAGATACAAATAAGAAAATAAGCAAACGGAACATAAAACCATCATGTTTTATGAAGTACAATGGCTTCTCCAATAAATTCAATAAGCAAAATGACATTTTATTTGCTTATAAATTAATACAAACATCTTCACAATTATTAGTCCGAGGGGACAAAAGCCAATATTTAATGGTACATCTCAGCATTTGATGTTTATGTACTAGTATATGTGAATTGTATAAATATGGATAACTATACATAATTTGGGTACACATCACAGCAAATAGATGGTTACATTTTAAATTATTTTGATCTGTAACATTGATACTGCTGGTTTTACTTTATAAACATTATAATTATTATTTTCACATACCACCTGGTATTACCTAACATTATTAGTAAACCTTATATCTACTTGCATCTATATAGGTCTTAATTCTAATGGTTCAAATGTATTTGGAAGGTTCATAACTATAGCATGAGAAAAAAAATTGTATTAGAGTTATGTCATAGAAATTTGTATTTTCCAACAGTGAATCAAATGCCATTTTAATATGAAACTCCTTCAGACCAAGTAACAATTGCTTTTTATTTTCAAAAAACAATTGAAAATAATTTTAGACCGATTGATGATAGTTTTTCTGATCACACTTTAGATTTTTTAGAAGTATTTAACAGTATTTAACACAGCTGTAGATACGTTCTGATAAAAGGAAATCTTATTTATGCTTGAGGTTCAGAGGTATGTTGATGATAACAAAGAAGAAAGAATTGACCATCTTGTTAGTACAGTTTTAAAACTGAGTTTAAGGTAGAGGTTCTGCAAAATCAGGAAAGGGTATATTTGCCTCCATGGAACATCCCTGTATTAAGTGTTTTTAACTACCATCAAAATCTATAGGACATTAAGATAAAACTTATTATGCAGTAATTTGTGCTGTGATCTAAAAAATGTCATTTAATATAGGAAAAATGCAAAAATGATTTTACAAAAAAGTGAATTCTAATTTTAACTACACATAATTATTTGTATGACTGGAAAATTCACTTCATTTTTAGGGTTTGGATTTTCTTATGTGTAAAATAAGTAATTTCTAATACCCTTGTAAACTATAGTGCTTTCTGATCATGTAGTATATATTGTGAATGTATTTAAGATATTAACAATTCAAAAATGAGCCAGATATGCCTTTGTAGAGTGCTCTAATTGGCTGGAACACCCTTTACAAAAGAACATATGACCAAACAAGAGAAAAGGTTCTATTTAGATGGAACCTGGAAGAATGGCAGGATGAAAAGCATTGGTTGATGGAAACCCAAATAAAATTCTGGTGTCAAGAGTACTGCCTATAGATGAGAAGGCAGAATGAAGATGCAGGCTTCTATTGTTGATGGTAGTGTTGGTGGTAACAGTAATAATTGGTTTGGGGTTTTAAACTATGGGGGATTTCATATTCTTTTGGGTTAACAGAGAAGCTAAAAAAGAATATGCTTAAAAACACTAGCCAGGGGAGAGAAAATGGCGGAGGAGTAGACAGATGCGTCTGGAGCTTTGTCGCTGGGCAGAGGGAGAGAGAGCGGCTGAGGGTCACACTGGGAGTGTTTGTTGGCAAATTAAGAGTCAGTTATCCTCCAGGAGAAGGTGGGGGACTGCTGGACGGGGCTCTCCCGGCCAGGCAGCCCCACTGCCACGGGGTTTTTGTCTGCTGGAGCCACCAGTGCAAACGCGGAGACAACGCCATCTTGCAGAGGGAGGTGGATGTCTGTGGCGGTCTGAAGCCACGGCTGGGGCACCCATCGAGCAGCCAGGAAACTGGGGACCCAGAACTCCGCTCTCCAATAGGCGCAGACTCACGGCGGAATCAGAGATCCACAGAGCACACGGAAAGGTCAGATTTCGCCTGGGATAAGAGGGAGGTGGATGTATGCGGAGTGCTGAAAGTTGCAGCTGGCGGAGGCACCCACCGAACAGCCAGGGACCTAGAACACGGCTTTCCAGGCAGCATGGATGCGTGGGCGGCAGATTCGTAGATCCACGCGGAGCGTGGAAGGGTCAGATTTTGCCTGGGACAGGGTGAGGTCTTCTACCCCCGCACAACAGAGACGTGCACACTGTGGGAACTGGGCTGCCGAAAAGCTGTCTCTTGAGAGGTCCGCAGAGGTGGTCAGGGCGTGATCCCTAAGTGTGGAGGCAAACTCTCCGAGCTGATGACAGAGGGGAGCTCTGGAAAACGACTCGTTTTTTTTCTGGGGCAGAGGGACAGCCTGGGAGTTCTTACAGTGTCCCGGCTGCAAAATCTTCACAAACGGGCTTTGAGAACCACAGAGTAGCAGGATCTGAGCACAGCCTAGACAGGTCTTGTGCTTTGTCTCAGAGATCAATTCCAAAACACTGCCACCCAGTGGATGACACACAAATTGACTCTAGCATAACCACAAAAGAATAAAGAGATTAAAACACCAAGAGGGGAACACAGGGAACTGCAATACATTCCCTACTGGGAAACAGGAGTGCCAAGCAGAATAATAGTGGAAGTGAAGGACCATTCTATTTATTTTTATTTTATTTATTTTTTTTATTTTTAATTTTTACATATTTTAATTAAAAGACTATTTTTTTCTTTCCACCTCAATTGATTTTGCCTTTTTAATTATTACATATTTGTTTTAAACTAGTATTATTAATTACTACTAGTACTTTACCTTTTTGGAAAAAAACAAGTGTCATTTTGTTTCTCTTTATTCTATTTTGGGATTAGAGTTCTACATTCTATTTTCATCTTTCCTTTAGCATAATTTTACTCCAACTCAACTCTACCTTTATGCCAACACTTTCCTCCTAACTTTCCCCACTTTGTTGACTTGTTTCTTTTTCCCTTTTCCAACTTTAGATTCTCCCTATTCTTTCTCTTTACCTGATTAAAATTTCACCCCACTTATATATCTAATTTCAAATCTCCTACTAAAAGTCCACACAAACCTCTCTATTCTTGTCTTCACTAGCCAAAAGGTTGTTTTTTCTCTATGTCCTTTTGTTGCTATTTGGCTGAAAAGTGATTATATCAATTTTTTGAAATATTTTGTGAGATTGTTTTAGGTTTTTCTACTTGTTTTATTTTGCTTTTTGCTTGCTTTGTTTTTTACCTCTGTTTTCCCTCACCTCCCTCGATACCAGTTGTTATTTGCAGTTTGTATTAATCTCTAGGTACTGGTTGCTGGCCTTTATTGGGATTAGTGACTGTTCTATTGGAGTTGACTCCTGACATCTATACTTTGTTCCCCTTTTCTCTCTTATATGCTTTCTTTTGTCTCTGACTTTTTTCTCTTCCTCTTTTCTTCTCCTTCTTCTTCTTTTTATTTTTTTTATTTTATTTTATTTTTTTGTTCATTATTTTTTTTTCTCGCTCTCCCAATTTGATTTTGGCATTTCTTTCTTTTCTTTTTTCCTCATTTTCCTTTTCTCATTTCTCTATTTACCCCTAATTTCTCTTTCCGTGGTGGTCACCTTATTTGTGATTATTAACATCTTGAATACATTTCTACTCAGTGCCTTGTGTGCTGTACCTGGTCATGTTGTAGTTTGTGCCTTTGAATCAACGTAGGAGAGAGAACGACATAACAAGACACCAGGAGAAGAAAGACCATGGGCAGAAAAAGAAACAGCCCACATAAGACAGAAAGGCAGGTTTCACCAGAAAAGGAAGTAAACAAAATAGAAGCAGAAATAAGCAAGCCAGAGAAAGAGTTCAGAGAAATGATCATAAGGTGGATGAAAAGAATGGAAGACAAAATCGACAATCTGAGTAAGAGCCATGAGGAAATGAAGAAGACCCAAGAAGAGATGAAGAAGCAGCAAGAAGAAATGCAGAAGAACCTAGAGGTGGTGCAGAATAAACAAGAAGAAATGAAACATGACATCACTGCTATGAAGAACTTAATAGAAAGCATCAAAAGTAGACTAGAAGAAGCAGAGGACTGCATCAGTGAGCTAGAAGACACGGTAGAAAAAAAGCAGCAAGTACAGCAGCCTGTAGAAAAAAAGTTAAAGAGCAAGAGGAGCACCTAAAGGAACTTTGCGATAACACAAAAAAAACCCAGCATCCACATAATTGGGGTTCCAGAAAGAGTGGAAACTGAACAAGGATTAGAGAAAGTGTTTGAAGAAAAAAATGACAGAAAATTTCCTCAATATAGGAAAGAAAAAACCCACACAAATCCAAGAAGCTCATAAAGTCCCAAGCAAAATGGACCCCAACAAACCAACACCAAGGCACATTATAATTAAATTGGCAAACACCGAAGACAAAATAAGAATCTTAAAAGCAGCCAGAGAGAAACAGAAAGTTACCTACAAAGGCCCCCCCATAAGACTAGCTACTGACTTCTCAACAGAAACTCATCAGGCCAGAAGGGAATGGAATGAAATATGCAAAGTCATGCAAAGGAAGGGTCTAAATCCAAGAATACTGTACCCTGCAAGACTCTCAATCAAAATTGAAGGTGAAATCAAAAGTTTCACAGGCAAAAAAGGACTAAGCAAATATATTACCACCAAACCAGCAATGCAAGAAATGTTAAATGGTCTGCTGTAATAAAAGTAAAGAGGAAACGAAGAAGGAACTCGGGGTAAGGACTAAAAATGGCAACATATAAGTACTTACCAATAATAAGTTTAAATGTAAATGGATTAAATGCTCCAATCAAAAGACATAGGGTAACTGATTGGATAAGAAAACATGATCCATATATCTGCTGTCTGTAAGAAACCCACCTCAGGAAATGAGATGCACAAAGATTGAGGGTGAAGGGATGGAACATGGTATTTCAGGCAAATGGAAATGAAAAAAAAGCTGGGGTTGCAATACTTATATCTGACAAATTAGATGTCAAAGTGAAGGACATAATAAGAGATAAAGATGGCCACTTCATAATACTAAAGAAAACAATCCAACAAGAAGAAATAACTCTGGCAAACATATATGCACCCAATATAGGAGCACCTAAATACATACAAAAACTCTTGGAGGATATTAAGGGAGAGATTGACAGCAATACAATCATAGTAGGAGACTTTAATACCCTACTGCCACCATTGGACAAATCCTCTAAACAAAAAAATCAGCAAAGAAACATCAATCCTAAATGACTCACTAGACCAGATGGAATTAATGGATATCTTCAGAACATTTCACCCCAAAGCCACAGAATATACATTCTACTCCAGTGCACATGGGTCATTTTCAATGATAGATCATATGTGGGGTCATAAGAATATTCTCTTCAAATTCAAGAAGATAGAAATCATATCAAGCATTTTCTCAGACCACAGTGGCATAAAACTGGAAATCAACTATAATAAAAACAATAGAAAGAAATCAAATGCATGGAGACTAAACAGCATGCTATTAAACAACGACTGGGTAACCAGAGTGATCAAGGAAGAAATAAAAACCATCATGGCAACAAATGACAATGACAACACAACAATCCAAAATTTGTAGGACACAGTGTAAGCCGTCTTGAGAGGGAATTTCATAGCCCTAGGAGCCTACTGCATAAAACAGGAAACAATGGTAATAAATTACATAAACCTACAACTCAAAGAGCTAGAACAAGAGCAAAAAGAAAAGCCCAGTGTACTCAGAAGGAAGGAAATAATGAAGATCAGAGCAGAGATAAACAACTTGGAGACCAACGAAACAATTCAAAAGATCGGCAAAACAAAGAGCTGGTTCTTTGAAAGGATAAACAAGATTGATAGACCCCTAGCCAGGCTCACCAAGAAGTAAAGAGAGAAGACCCAAATAAACAAAATCAGAAATGAAAGAGGAGAAATAACAACAGATCCTGTCGAAATACAAAGGATTGTTAAAAAAATACTATGAATAACTCTATTCCAACAAATTGGACAACCTGCAAGAAATGGACATTTTCCTAGAAAAATATAACCTTCCAAAACTTAATGAGGAGGAATCTAAACATCTCAATAGTCCAATAACTATGGAAGAAATTGAAGCAGTCATCAAAAAGCTTCCAGCAAATAAAAGCCCGGGACCAGATGGCTACACAGGAGAGTTTTACCAAACATTCAAGGAAGAATTAAAACCTATCCTCCTCAGACTATTCAAAAACATTCAAGAAGAAGGAACACTTCCAAACACCTTCTATGAAGCCAGCATCACCCTAATATCAAAACCAGATAAAGACAACACAATGAAAGAGAATTATAGGCCAATGTCTCTCATGAACATATATGCCAAAATCCTCAACAAAATTCTAGCAAATCAGATCCAGCAGTACATCAGAAAGATCATACACCACGACCAAGCAGGATTCATCCCAGGAATGCAGGGATGGTATAATATCTGCAAATCAATAAATGTGATACATCACATAATCAGATTGAGAGATAAAAATCACATAGTCATATCAATTGATGCAGAAAAAGCATTTGACAAAATCCAACACCCTTTCTTGATAAAAACTCTCAGCAAAGTGGGAATAGAAGGATCATACCTCAACCTCATAAAAGCCATATATGATAAACCCACAGCTAAGATCATACTCAATGGGCAAAAACTAAAACCATTTCCCCTAAGAACAGGAATAAGACAGGTATGCCCATTCTCACCTCTCCTGTTCGACATAGTACTAGAAGTATTAGCCATTGCAATTAGACAAGAAGAAGAAATAAAAGGCATCCAATTTGGAAAAGAAGAAGTAAAACTGTCCTTATTTGTAGAGGACATGATATTGTACATACAAAACCAAAAGGACTCCATTCCAAAACTAATGGACTTAATTAATGAATTTGGCAATATAGCAGGATACAAAATTAATGCTAAGAAGTCTGTGGCATTTCTATACACTAACAGTGAAATTACAGAAAGAGAAACTAGAAAAGCAATCCCATTTACAATCGCACCAAAAAAATTAAGATACCTAGGAATAAACCTAACTAAAGAAGTAAAAGACCTATATTTAGAAAACTACAGGACACTGAAAAAAGAGATAGAGGAAGATGTTAACAGATGGAAGAGCATACCATGCTCATGGATTGGGAGAATCAACATCATTAAATGTCCATACTACGCAAAGCAATCTACAGATTCAACGCAATACCCATTAAAATACCAACGACATACTTCACAGACCTAGAAAGAATTCTTCATAGATTCATCTGGAACAAAAAAGGAACACGAATAGCCACAGCAATTCTGAGAAAGAAGAATAAAGTAGGTGGGATCTCAATACCAGATTTCAAGCTATACTACAAGGCAACTGTTCTCAAAACAGCCTGGTACTGGCACAAGAACAGACATATAGACCAATGGAATAGAATGGATAACCCAGATATCCACCCAAACCACTATGTTCCACTAATACTAGACAAAGGAGGCATGAACATTTAATAGAGCCAAGATAGCCTCTTCAATTAATGGTGTTGGGAAAATTGGACAGATACATGCAAAAAAATGAAACTGGACCACCAACTTACACCAAATACAAAAATAAACTCAAAACGGATTCAGGTCTTACACATTAGAAAGGAAACCATAAAAATACTAGAGGAATCCACAGGCAGCACAATCTCAGACATATGCCGAAAGAACTTCTTCACTGATACTGCTCCAAAGGCAATGGAAGCTAAAGAAAAAATAAACAAATGGGACTACATCAAAATACAAAGCTTTTGCACAGCAAAAGAAACCATCAACAAAACAACAAGAAAGATCACTGTATGAGAGAACATATTTGCAAATGTTATCACTGATAAATGTTTAATCTCCAAAATCTACAGCCAACTTATATAACTTAATAAATAAAAGGAAGATGAACGATCCGATAAAAAACGGGCAATGGACCTAAATAGAACCTTTTCAAAAGACGACAGAAGGAAGGCTAAGAGACGCATGAAAACATGTTCAAAGTCATTAATCATCCAAGAGATGCAAATCAAAACGACAATGCGATAACATCTTACGCAGGTCAGAATGGCAATCATCAACAAATCAACAAACGACAAGTGTTGGCGAGGATGCAGAGAAAAAGGAACCCTTCTGCACTGTTGGTGGGAATGCAGACTGGTGCAGCCACTGTGGAGTACAGTATGGAGTTTCCTCAAAAAACTAAAAATGGATCTCCCATTGGACCCTGTAATCCCACTCTTAGGAATTTATCCTAAGAAATTACAAACACCAATCAGAAAGGATTTATGCACCCCTATGTTCATAGCAGCACAATTTACCATAGCTACAATTTGGAAACAGCCTAGGTGCCCGTCAGCAGATGAGTGGATCAGAAAACTGTGGTACATCTACACAATGGAATTCTATGCTGCCATTAAAAAGAAGGAATTATTACCATTTTCAGCAACCTGGTTGGAACTGGAGTGCCTTATGCTTAGTGAAATAAGCCAGTCAATGAAGGAGAAGCATCACATGATCTCACTCATTTGTGGATTATAAACTGATGATACAGAGACAGTAAAGCTTCAAACAAACTGTGAAATTACAGCAGGAAGAGTAAAGTTAGGTGAGGTAGATAAGAGATCAATCAAAGGACTTGTATGCAAGCATATAAGCATAACCAATGAACATAGACACTGGGGATTTGGGGTATGCCTGGGAGGGATGGGGGAGCAATGGGTAGATATGTATAAAAAATTAAAACAAACAAACAGGAGAATCCAAGATGGCGGCATAGGTAAACACCTATACTGCTGCCTCGCACAACAATTTCAAAACTACAACTAAAAGACAGAACGGACATCATCCAGAACCACAGGAAAGCTGGCTGAGTGGAAGTTCTACAACTAGAGGGAAAGAGAGGGGCTCACGGAGACCCAGAGGAGCTGCAAAAAGCTGAGGTACGGAGACGCGCGCACTGAGAGAGCGGGTGCCGGAGAACCTGGCTGGCTTTCTCTGGCGGGAGGGAAACGGAGACTCTCAAAGGCATTGAACCCCCTATCCTACGACACTAAACCCCAGATCCAGCCGAAACTCATACGGGGGGAGTTTGGACTGTGAAAAGGGAGAAGTGTACGGAAATTCAGGGGAGTCGCAAAGGATCGGAGGTCTGGTCAGGCACAGCACCACGCGGAGGACAGATTGCTGATTGTGCCGCTGGCTTTCGAGAGTGGGCGGGAGACAGACCCCCCCAACTGTGCCACTTCTGAGTCCACTAAGCCCCTGTTTCGGGCGAAACCCTGGAGACCTAGACTCCTGTGTGTGGTCCTGGTGCACAGGGGAGCTGGAAAGGCAGCCGTTAGAGGCACTGCGGGCACGGGCACAAGGACCCCTCCAGAGATTACCCAGTCACGTGAGACTCAGAGGCCGTGGAGGGTGGGGCTGAATGGAAGGCAAGGCGGTCCCTTAAGCCCTGAGACTCCAACCCTCCCAAGCTCAACAGAGGCTTCTGCGGCTGAATCCAGCACAGAAGTTTCCCTGGCATAATGAAAATGCCGAGACAAGGGAAGGGATTACAAGCAAAAGAAATGGAG